>VXBB01009081.1:1080-51861 GCA_013399915.1 Illadopsis cleaveri | reverse complement strand
GGCAAAAAAAGTTTTTTTTTTCTCTTTTTTTTTTTTTTTTTTTTTCCTGCTCATTGACTCCAAAGCATAAAAGCAATCAGTGTTCCTGCAGTGCAATAGAACCTGCTTATGTGACACCAGCACAGCGCCATGCTGGGAGCTGTTATTTCTGTGCACAGAAAGGGAGGTCTAATGTGGCTGGGTGGGAGGTGATGGAGGTGCAGGGACTTCCAGACTGTCCAGCTGAATTTTCCTGTTCTGCTGCTGTGCCTTTCACCAGCTGCAGGACAGTGATCTCAGCACTGAAGGCAATCCAGGTGTGCTGGAGAAGGGATAATGCATCAATTATCACACATTCTATCACAGAATCACTGAGATTCAAAAAGACCTCTGAGATCATTGAGCCAACCTTGATCACCACTTTGTCAACCAGACAGTGGCACTGAGTGCCACATTCAGTCATTTCTTGAATACCTCTAAGGACACTGACTCCACCACCCTCCTGGGCAGCCCATTGCCACTGCAGAAATTCCTCCTGATGTCTAGCCTGAACCTATCAAAACTCTCAGGAGAGATCCAGTCCCATCACTGATTAGCATCTCTCTTTTTTATCTTCTTTAGCACTTAGCCTCTAACACTTGGTGAAAGTTTGAAAGGCTGGAAGTGTCTACTGCACCCTTGAGTAAAATGCTGTCCATTTTACAACAGACCAATTNCTGACTCCACCACCCTCCTGGGCAGCCCATTGCCACTGCAGAAATTCCTCCTGATGTCTAGCCTGAACCTATCAAAACTCTCAGGAGAGATCCAGTCCCATCACTGATTAGCATCTCTCTTTTTTATCTTCTTTAGCACTTAGCCTCTAACACTTGGTGAAAGTTTGAAAGGCTGGGAAGTGTCTACTGCACCCTTGAGTAAAATGCTGTCCATTTTACAACAGACCAATTCATGCATTTGTCTGTAAATTCCACAGTGCCTCTTTGTTTAAGTGCTTGCTCCTTATTCAGGATTATTCACTAAAGTCTTTTATTCTTGACATCACCCACAGTTTAAAAAAGAGCCTTTCTCCATGCTGACAAGCTGTACGTGAAGCAGCCCCTCAGGCTTGGGCAGCCCAGTGGCTCCCCTTGGATCGGTAACACTGAATGAAGGACAGGTTTTTTAGGAGAGTCTTTGTGCTTACCTGCATTCTTTTGGACTAAGCATTCATTTCTTAGGCAGAAACATAATTTTTATATAATCTTTTTTTCCCTTATAAACAGATTTTCTGATGTCCTTTCCAAACAGTAGTTGGGAACCTGGTTCTAATTCCAGCTTAAGCCCATCTATGGCATCTATTACCAGTCTTGCACCACTGCACCCCTTTGCCTAAAGAGTTCTTCTTTCATTCTTTAGACAGAGACACAGAGCTACATCATACTCTCAGTTATAGCAGTACCGAGCGACCCAGGGACTTCTGCCAACTTGGAAACAAGATATGAACTAAAGAGTTTCTATTTTTGCATTAAAATGGAAACAGGTGGGAAGGACGTGTGGAACTTATCAAGCCACATAAATACTTTTTTTCATGTTCAAATTTGAATGGAATGGAAATTACAATCTTCCAGTGTTGCTGCAGAGCAGCAATATTGAGTTTCTCCTTACTCAGCCTTTAGCAGTAAGGAACCAGGTGCAGTGGAGCTGGAGTTCTGGAATTTGCTTCCTAACCCCATCTAACTCTCTCCTAGGTCTGTCCTATTTTGAATTATTGCTCCACCTGGCACAGGGGGTGTTATTGGCTCTGGAGAGAAGAGTCAAGTCTTGTAATAGTTCTTTTATAGATTGCTAACTGGAGAATAAGAGCAGGAATGAACTGCTGGATGGCAGAAATCAGTGGTTTTCCCTATTCCTACCTAATTTATGGCAGTGAACCTCCACTCCCACCCTGAGTTAGGTGCTTTGGCTCGGCTCACGTATTTGCTGTGTGTCAGCACCGAGCCAGTGTGTGCTGGAGAGACCAGAGCCACACCAAAGCTCTGCCTTTTGAACCAGACCTCTCCCACCTTCCTACCTCCACGTCAGAACAAAACCTGAGGGAAGTGCCCCAGCTGAGGAGGAGCATGTTCCTAGGAGGACTTACTAAAATAAAACCCACATCCAAAATAATTTTTTAAATTATGACGTAGTATAAATGGGACAGACTCTACCAAAACACTTGGTTATCCATTGCCCAGAAGGTAGGAGCAGCTGCAGCACTGGTTGGACAAATAAGTAACCCAATGGGTGGACAGACAATCTAACAGACTCCTGACTGCCTTCACTCACCCTTAATTAACTGTTTCCAGTGAATAGCCCTGGCTCTGTCATTATTTTAGGGCAGGGAGATATTGATCCAGTACTGCAGATGTTGCCATCAGCCCAGCCACAGGCTTAACCCATGCAAAATCCTACAAGATTTGTTCAACTGCATCTGTCCAGCTCAGCAAAGGGCCTGTGACCACAACCATGAGTTTTTCCAGTAAAATGTCCTGCATGACCCGTTCCATGGGAATATGCAATATCTGCAGTGCTCTGTGCCACAGGCACCAGGGCAGCCTGCTACTGGCAGTAAGCTCCAAGTCTAAATGAGCTTAAAAGGGGATTCAAACACTTCTGCTGTCATCAAATTGCATTTTTAATTTGAACTTAGAACACATTTCTGTTATGTTAATGTTTGGAGGGTTGGCCAGTAATATACATATGTATTTAATTTTTTTTTACCATTTTGTGCTTCCTGGTTGTTTCTTGCTTTGCAACAGAATCTGAAATCCAAAGAGCAAAGTATTTTCAAAAGCTGTATGGCTTCAAGGTCTTTGAACTCCCTGACACCAGGAGGAGATGAAAAGCTCCCAAGACAGGCTGTTCTCCTGAGGCTCTCAGCCCAATTTCCAGGAACTGGGGTAGGTCAAGTGCATTCAGGGGGGAGGGAGGAAATATTCAGGTACCATTCAACTATGCAACCAAACCATTTGACATTTGCCTGTCACTTGTCTAGACACATGTTTCAAAAGGGAATAAAATAAAAGGAAGAAAAATACCATGTCTGGGAATTCTTACACAGTGACTTGCACAGCCCAAGAGCTGGGTAATTCTCCTTAACTGAATAAACATCAGAGGCAGTCTGAGAGCAACTTGGCTCCAGAACAAATATTGTTACTGAATTCTTTGCACCTGCAGTGGCCAGGAAAATGATAATACACCCTCTCCACATCTTCCTGTTCCAGGCTTTGAAAAGCAGCCAGGAAGCATCTTCGATCTATCACAGCACAGAGATCTGTGCAGGCAGGGCTTCAGGTGAGACCCTGCTGGTATAATCACATCCCAAAGAGAAGTGTGGGTGTCAGCCTCTCAGAGAGGAGTTACTGGTGGCTTCCTTGAAGGATTCAAGGACCAGCAATTGGGAAGCAGAAATGAGCTGTGGGTAATGGTCTCTCCTGGTAACACCTCAGGCACGTGAACACATTTGAGTTCATCAGCACCATGACTGCTCAGCTAACATGGCCTCGAGACAGATAAAAATAGGGGGTAAATTGTATTTTTAAATGTTTCTGCTGTAAAAGAATTTTTTTCCCTGGATGAATTCTAGGCAGAAATGTATTTGTCTAATAAAAAGATCTTGTGTCTCACTTGGAATTGAATTCAGTCCTGAGTCACAGGTTACTGGGTTTATGCTACTCTTTGAGGATATTTGACTGTATTTCCCTTAATTTTTAGTAAATTTAGTGAAATGGCTGTGGTTCTGTCTTATATTGAGAACTTTTCAAGTTATTTGCATTTATCAAAAGCACAGAAAAAAATGGGCAAACTCTATGTTCCACTGCAGTGGTTTGTCCCAAGTACATAAACTGTTGCATCTCAATTTGCCACCCTGCATTGCACTAGGTGTAGTCATTTAGTCCTGCAAAAAACCCCAATAATTTGCCTTTAAAATATATAATAAATAAATGATGCATTTATTTATTACAAAAAGTACATGTAGCTCAACAGGCTGGTGTTGGAGTGGCTTTGCTCACTCACAGCACCAAATCCTGCACAGTAACAAGGAGCGTAGGAAGTTTTATACTGTGACAAACTCACTGCCCTAGGAGGATATTTTTGAATTTTGTTTTTAAATTATACCTACAAACAAATGCACAGGGTCCTTGTTTTTAGTCATCTCAACATTCTCAATCTCTCTGTCAGCTGGCAGATTTAAGAACAGGTGGTGACAAAACAATTTGAGCTGAGAAAAAAATGCTGGGTAAAGAGGAGAAAAGCTGTGAAGACAGGGATCAGATTATTAGGAGAGAACAAGAAAGAGACAATACTGAATTACAGAGCCTAAATTCAAAAGAATTATGCCAATTTCAGTTAGCTAAGTAGCTGTAAAGACTACCAAATATTCCTTATGATTCTTAAGCATATTAACTGATAATTATTTATATCTGTCCATGAAATTTAACCCTCACAAGAGTGCAATTTAATCACTGCAAATTCAGATTGGCAGAAAAAGCACTCTGGGCTTTGTATCACTTGACTGAGCTTAGCAGATGAAAACACAGGAGATTTGGTTGATCCTCCACAAAGCTTTTGGGATGTGACATGACCAGAAAGGAACAGGACAGTCTCGTGATTAGGTTTTGATTGGAAGATAGTGCTGAGCACTAAACTGGACTCATGAGCTGTGCAGCTTCTGAGCACTGCTGTGGGAGGAATGAGACCTGGGATGAGCATGATCCCTCTTTCCCTGTTTTGTCCATTTGGACATGGAGCAGCATGTGCCCTGGCAATGCATGAATGTGGTTCCTGCAGCAGTACACAACTGACTCAGGGGTGAACCTGAACAAAACCTGATATTTTCTGCCCAAACAAGGGAAGGTGCCCTGCAAAACCCTGTATGTCAGAAGTGTTCTGCTCCTCTCGCCATGCTGACAGAGCCCCCGTCACCTCACCCACCTGGTACCCCCAGCCATTCGTTCCTGCTGAAGGCATTCCCACAGAGGCACAGAGAATAGCTGGAGCATCCCAAGCTCCACAAAGGAGCAGCCCCATTAGTAGAGCCTCTGTTAGATCCAGCCCAGACTTCCCCACAGTACCACATCATAAAACCATCATGCCTGGCCCAAATTTAAGGCAAAGTTAGCGGAATTGGTACAAGAAAGAAACCAAGGACTGAATTAGTATCCCACAAGGTTGTTTGGGTTTTTTTCCATGTCCCAGATGAAGTGAGGAGCCATGTGGAGAAGTCCTGCATCCGCCTCCAAGCCTTCCCAAATGCTCTCTAGGTTTTATACTCTTTCAAACAACTTCATTACCTGCCTTTTTTTTTTTTGCCTTTTTTTTTTTTTTTTTTTCCCCAGGAGAGGTTAACAAAATTACCGAGGGATGAAACATTCTTGAAACATTCTTTCTGGCTCATCAAACAGGATTAGTGGATGAATTACACTGGGTGGTGCACACCTAAAGGAGAGGGGCGGTGGGGCTGCACCATCACCTGGTCCTCTTCAAGGAGTCACCGCAGAATGTGGGGTGTGCACACATGTGGCTCGGTGGGTTTGGAGGGGAGGCAGAGAGATAAACCCCCTGAGAGCTGGGGTTGCTCTGTGCTTGACCAGTGCTGCATGAGCATGACCGTGAGCATGGCACACACTGGGAAATCCTCTCCAACACCTGTCCCCGTGGGGCTGCCCGGCTGCAGAGGGGCCAGGTGAGCCCGCAGGGCAGAGCTCCATGCCTTGGGAATGCTCAGCTCTCCCCGACCCTTCACCTCCTTGCTGGGGCAGGTTGTGTTCCTTGGTAGCACAAAGATGGGACAACCAGGTGGTTCTAACTCCCAGCAGAGTGTGGCCTGCTCTGCCTTTCCCTATGAAAAGCAGTGTTTCCAGCTTCTCACCAGAAAAACACTCTTCCCACCAAAATTTTTTTCAATAAACTGCACAGGTTATCAGGACCCTCCATATCTGACTTTGCACAGCACTTTTGTTCTTTCAAAACCTGCCCTGCATCACTGACAGGTACCAGTGTTCCCATGGTGCAAGTTTGTTCCCTCCATCTGTCTTTGCTTTTGATCTGCCACAACCAGTGGGTTACAAAATAAAGCCCAGCACATCCCTTGACAATTATATTTATTTAAGTGGTCCTGGCAGCCCAAAATATTTATTGTCATGGCAATTTAAAACTTTTTGTTGCAGTCTTGAGTATCTCCTGAAAATAGAAATGAAAATGATTGGGAAACGCAAATGTTTTATAGATTATATGCATGGCTTCTAGAGGTAGTAGCCAGCTACGCAGAAGGTAAGGGGAAAAAACAGAGATTAAAATCTAGGTCAGAACAAATGTTGGACAAGAGCCCACTCTGTCAAGTCCTAGGCATCCCACAAGAGAAAGAATGAAAGGAGCAAAAAAGGATTTTCTTTTTAAAGGAGGAATAGTGGCCTTTGCAAACATCCCATATTGTGGAAAAAAAAAGTAATTTCAGAAATGCTATTGCTCCATTCTGTCTGCTTCTAGGACAGCTATTACTGGCCATTGATATTACAGATGCTTTGTTACTTGTGCTGCTGGCTTGTGCTTGTCTTGCCCTGCCCCTCCTTCAATCCCAGCCTCATCTCTGGCTTGCTGTTCCCCAGTCTCTCCTGCTCCAGACACAAAACACCAAGCCTTTTGGTCTGCTCAGTCCCCACAAAAAGCAGAACAACCCCCTGCCCTTCCTCCAGAGCAGCCAGACTTGGGTGTTCCCATGCATGGGTGGGCACCAGCAGCAGGACCTGTTTGCACTCCCTGTGCTCCTCTCTCCATCTTTAAGAAGCCATGGGCATGAGAGCCACTTTTCCCCAGATCCCAAGCACTTGGGTGCTGCAGATTTCACACCAGTTAACCCCACCAGAGAGGGAGAGTGAGCCCTGTGGCTACTGGAGGGGACAGGACCCCGTGCTGGCTCTGGGAAGGTGCAGGGATCAGAGCAAGCTGAGGCACAGCCTCTGTCGTGCCCACACCTCTGCCTGCAGTTGGAGCATCCCCAGGTGCCAGGGCTGGCCCAGTGGGGAGACAACAGCCACTGAGCACTGAGGTTCATGCTTCACTTAAATCATGGCCTTAGGCTACGTTTTTCTCAAAAGCAGCAGCATTATGTTAAAAGCTTCACTTTCAGAAGTAACTTAAGCACTTCAATAGTAAGTCTTGCTGGCTCACAGTGAGGTTTACACCCTTACCTCTGGAAAAGGCTCCAGGCTCTCACCATTTCACTGCTTCTCTGACTGAGCTACCAGATCTTCAGGACAGTGACTCTCACTCCATAAGATTGGGGTTTAATATCCATGCCTAAATCACTGGCTTGTTTGGGTGCCAAGATGTCCAAAATAACGTTTGGTCTTTTGTTATGGGCTGACCCTGCGTTCCTCATGGAGTCAAAGTTCCCCTCACTTCTGAGAGGTGCAAAGAAAAGTAGCCCACCATCTTGTTGCCAAATCATTCTCCATGGGAGATTTGATTTGAAACTCACAAAATACCGGGATTTATGAGAAGAACTGGCCGTAATGTGATCATAAGAACATACCAACATTGTAGTTCCCCACCCTTTGATCTTGGCACTTTAATGATTAATTAGTGCTAAAGTACTGGAAAAATACCTCACTTGAGGCAGTTTAAAGCTTCTCTTTGTATAGATACAAACTATGACTCACATGAAAGGATAACCCAGAACTGCAAGAGGGTGAGATTAATGCAGAAGCCTCTGGTCACATGCAGATATTTGCCCAAGTGGACAAATGGGAGAATCTGCTCAGCTGTAGGGACTGTTTCCATTGAACTGCCTACTTTTTCCATCACTTGCACTGCAAGAAACTCAGTCAACATGGAGGGAAATCCATCTCTTAGAAAGAGACACATGTTCAAGGAGAGGTGAGCCTTAAAGAAGCATCACGTCTTATGGCAATTTGCAGAAAATATTCCTCACCCAGGGTGGTTGGAGAGAAGATATTTGCCCCTTCCTCTGTCACAACTATGCATTTAAATACTTCCAAATATACTCCAAGGTGTAAGTCCCACTGCCACCGGTGCTCAGGACAAAGCATGACATGGGAGGGAAGGCTTTTCTTGCATAACCCTGCAGAGTTTACATGTACTGCACCAAAAGTCAGGTGCTGGCCTTACATATGCCCAGCCCTGCTTCTCATCCTTCTTCATCAGCCATCTCTCCCTGTGAATACAACCACTTAGGGACACAGGACAGGACAAGAGCATTCAACCTAATCAGAAATGGCTGAAGTGCCTCCTCAGCCAAAACCCACTGCAGTGTGGAGACCCCAGAACCAAAGTTGTCTGTAACCCTTCTTCTCCCAAAGACCCATGGGCCAAGCCCCCAGCACTGGGCTGGGGCAGGGCAGTATCTCCAGGCTGGATTTTCACCTCTGCTGGCTGGTGGGAGCAGCCACAGCTTCCCATAGAGGGACCCCTGTGTGCAGGGGCTGTACATGGCCTGATAAACCATGAGATCTTGCAAAATAAAGTGAGTAATGCACAGCCCTTTTCTTTACCCTGATTCCAGCTGAGTGCTGCAAATACCTTCTGGTTTATGTCAGGTTTGCAGCACTGCACATGGAGCCTGCTGCTCACAGCCTGCAAGTGGAGCTGACTTTGTTCTGGGACAAATTTCAGGAAAAGTTTGCTTAGGGTCTCTTTTCTATATGGGAACTTTCAAATGAAGTATTTGACTTGGACTCACCAGAGCAACAAAGATGGTTTGCTGAAGATGCCATAACACCAGTTTTAATTTGGATCTCTCACACCTCCATCAGTGCCAGGCTCTGGGCCCTCGGAATAAGGCACCATCCATTATGGCACAGTTTGCCAGTGAAGTTAGGATTTATTTCTCCATGTATTCAATGTTTCCATCCACAGCATGGGTGTGGGATAACCCTGAATTGATTTGCTTTGAGATCATCGCATCAAAGGTACCCTTAAAGCACAGATCATTAGTGCTTTATTGGCAGTAAGTAGATTTTAATATTCAGTAGCGGAGCTTCTGGAAGTGCTCTTGATGGAACCTGAAAGGCAGAAGTATTGGCTGGGCTTTGTATTCCTTACAAGAATTGAGCTGAGCTCAAGTCCAGTGAAGTGCAGCTGAGGTGGAGCACAGCCTGGTCAGGTAACAGCGGGGCAAAGCAAAGGGATTGTGACACACCCACATAACATGAAACAGGAAAATTGTTTTCTGGATTTGACATCCAAACCCAATTGGCCTCAGAGGAATTCCACATGATCCCCAAATTGAATCGAAATCTGAGGTGGAAATACAGAATTCCTAGCCTGTGTAGTAACAGCTCTCTGGTCCCAGTGCTTTGATCCTCTCTCAGTTAAAACAGAAGGGAAAAGTTAATATAATTAGCATTAGCTAGGAAACTCCAGTTAGCAGGATTTCTGAGCATTCAACATTAGTTGTGCTGTGAATTTTGAAGGCCACAAGGAGCTCCTTTTCCCTCAAAACAGGGCATGTGCCTGGAAGAGGTGGAAACCCAAGGGCAAGCAACTGATCTCAACCAAGCACGGTCATTGCTTGGACCTTGGATTCCCACATAACCAGGAATGTTAGAGAAATAATCAGACACTAGGCTGGTGCACAGAAATATAGGGATGAGAAAGGGGGAATCCATCTGCTTGTGTCTGTCTGTCTGTCTCTATCTCTTCTTCTCCTCCCTCAATTCCATCTAGGACTAAAGACCTTATCCCTTCAAACAATGTGTCAGAAGCTAGACAACTTCAGGGTAAAATTTCAGCCTGAATTATGAGAAAGACTCTCAAAAAGTCTAGGAATAAATATTTGAAGATCCTTATTATTACGTACACAACAGCAGCTGCTTTCATCCTAAGCTTGAATGAAAATTGCAGGATGGAAAATAAATTCACAGATGAATAAGCAGCAGTTGTCCTGCAATGCAAATGAGCCAAAGGAGGGAGCACAGGGAATCATGGAGCTGTGCACAACTTTGGCTGGTGGCTTTGCTATCTCCCTCATCACAGACAGGGAGCTCACAGGCAGCCCTAAGAAGCTCCAGAAGAAAGCACCTCCTCGCCTGATTAACAAGTAACCGGAAGATTCCTGTGCAGAGCCGGGTGAGGGACACCAGGAAAGGCAAGTGGCAGCACAGGGAGGTGCACGGTGTGCTCACCTTGTCCTGGCAGGTCACAGCTGCTTGCCATCCCCAGGAGAGGCCATCACCTTGATCTGTTTTCACCCCTTCTGGCTACAAGGAGCTGAAGGGCCAGGAGCTGGCCTTTGGAGCAGGGCTGTGGATGGAGCCCAGCATCAGCACCATTGCATGCCTTGTGCTCTTCCAAGCCATCCATTCCCATCTCCCTGTGGCAGCTCCTTCATAGACTGTGGTCTGAGCTTTGAGTCTGCAGTGAAACTCTGAGCCTTGGCAGATTCCTCATGCCTCTGGATTTCAAATAGGACCCCTCTGCAGGTCTGGGATCCATACTGGAAACTGGCCACTGCTTATAAGACATGAGTGCTTCACCCTAAAAATAGTTAGCAGCGCATTCAGAGCTGGAGAAAACAGAGACAACACTTCTGAACTCAGCTCTGAGCACTGTTTACCCCTTAGGATATCCAGTAATGTTTCCTTCCAGGAGTAACTGCTGGGAGATATCCACACATCTGCCTGGCTTGCAAGGATGTCAGGAGAAAAGCTCTCAACAAAGAGCTGTATCTTACATCACACCCTGATGCAGGGAGCCTCAGGGCTTTGGCATACCTTTGTGAGGAGCACATTCCTAAATCGAGGGCTCTCTCTTCACAGGAACACCCTATCCTCCAGCACCAACACACTGAATCCACAGCCCCATGGGCAGAACTTCCCACCACCCACAATTCCTGGGTGATGCAGTGAATTCTGTTTATAGCCAGATACACCGCTGACAACCAACTAATTACCCAGCAGCAAAAGCAAGGAATGAGAGTCAAAGAGCCTTTTCCCAGTGCCAAGTTCCCCAGCTCTTCCTCCATCTCCCTCCCTCTTTTTCCAGAAAACGAAGACCAAAAAGAGATGACATGCTCAGCACTTTGAAGTGTTTTGAGACTCAACTGAGTAATCCACTCATTATTTTTCTTTTCAGAACTAAATAAACCAGGATCTGCCAGTAATTCAAGACACAAAATGCAACAGGCAGTTTTTGGCTCCTGAGGTTCCATATTCTGTAGGTGTTCTTGTGCATTTCCTCGTAATAGTTTCAAAGGAATAGTCCCTCTTTTTGGTCCTGGTTATCTTGGAGAGATTTATTAGAACGATCCAGACTGGTTCTGTAAATTTGAGTGCATATTGGTGATGCAGGTAGCTTTTCAGCTGGACACAATTTTTGGAAGGAGGAGATTCCATTTTCATGTATTTTTCTTAGGCTCATTCCAAGAAACAAAGCCAACCTCTGCCCTGTTTTGGACAGGTGGAAGAGAAAAATGGATGTAATGGACATGTACCAAAACACATGCTGCAGAACCAGGCTCATTTTGTCTGGCAGGAGGCCCTGATGTGCCTGAAAAAACAGAAGGAAAGACCCCTAGCCCCAGCAAGAACAAAGGCAGGAAAACCCAAACCCCAGAGTGAAGGGCAAGAGGTGAATTGGAGCCCTGCTGGCCTGTCCTGCTCTGTGCTGAACTCCCCGTGGGCTGGTGCTGGCTGGGAGGAGCGTGTTCCCTTGGGCTGTGGCAGCCAGACTGGTTTGGTGACTGCTGCATTTGCTTTTCCCTGGCCCCCGCACTCCAGGTGCTGTCCCTCATAATCCTAATCCATCCCTGTGGTGCAGTGTCCTGTCCTGCCTTCCTGCACAACAGCTTCCTGCAAGCAGCTCCTGGGTTTTCCTTATGATCAAGAGGAGGAAGATGATCCTATGGCTGCAGGGAAGGATTAGAGGTTGGAATCTGTGCCCTATTTTGGGCTATGCTCTTGGGCAAATCGAATTATCTATGCTTTCCATAGTTCCTTGTAAAGAAACTTTACACTTGGAGATGAGGAGTTTATCTTACTTCCTTCCCTCTCTGAATTAAATATCTGTCAATTCTTTGCGAGATGCAAAGGGACCAAAATCCCACACAAACACGCCTGCAGATACTTTTCAATGGATTTTATACCTAGAGGGTCCCATTGAAATGCAAATATTGGGCCCTTCCAAATGAAACAAGTTTCTGTATCACAGATAACCTAAACTAAAGGAAGTAGAATAGTCCATATGGAAATAACCATCCTATTTAAGACATTATTAAAACGAGCACCTTTCAGTGCACCTGGAAAGGAATTGTTGATGGCAAAGCACCAGTGGAGCACAAAGCCAGAGGGAAGGGCCTCTTGGAGCCACCTTTCTGTGCTGTCTCAAGGTCTTGGGAGCACTGGAGAGACACCAACAGGGCCATCACCTGCCCTGAGCTGGCAGAGGAGATGGGGGGCCCCGAGCACCACAGGTGAAGGGATCCATCCCAGCTCTCTCAGAGGTAAAAGCCAATTCTGCTGAAACTGCTTCATCTCTCCAGGAATGCCGGGGCTGCTGCTGGATGTGGCAGAGGCACCCAAATAGGAAAGTCTCAGAAAGAAAAGAATCTGCTGTACTGTCTCCTGCTATCAAAGGTGTATCAGAAAACTAGATTTGTGTGTGTGTTTTCCTAACGTTACAAAGCCCCTACATGCTGATCCTATTTTAGCCCATTTAAGACTCCAGCCAACAAAATTACTTTTGGTTCAACTTATTCCTGGAAGCGTGTGGGGCACTGACCCCAATAGCTCAAAGCAAAGTCACAGCTCTTTTACATCACAAAGCAAAATCTGTGATCATTTTTTCCAACCAGTGTCCCATTTCATTAATGGAAAATCACTGTTGAAAGGTTCAAATACCATTTTTCATCAGTATAACAACACACATGGTTGTAGCTCATTTAATTAAGGAGCCTAATTTCCCTCAATTGTCTGTTAAGGCATCACACAGGTGTTTCATTTCAGGGTGCATTAGTACATGAGGCTCTAAGCCTAAAAGCTAATTTTTAACTTAACCTAATAATGCTAGTAATAACGACCTGTGATTACTGTCTTGTGAATCAGAACCTACGATACTTAAAATAATTAGCATCAAAGCCTAACTAGTACCTTGCTAAATTCATTATTAGCCCTAAACCCTCAGCACTGAATTGAACTTTAAAATGAATGTTGGTGTGGGCTTTCCCCCACAGACACTGGAGGCAGCATTTTAACCAATTTAATTTGGAAATGTAGTTAAAGTTTTGATCACCAGTCTTTACTTGGAGGAAGAAACTGTGGTATTAGCACGAAGTACAATTTGATTAAAGAACAATGATCTGTTTTATGTGGTCCCTGCTGTGTTTGGAGCACACATTTCCCCCCAGCTAGGCAACTGCTCCAGGAATTACTACACTGACCCATTAAGCTCTCACGGGACATCTCTGAGGATGACAGAAACCAGCTGGTTTTGGGAAAGGAAGCTTGGGTAAACCTGGACACACGAGATTCCTCAGTGCCCTTCCACCCTGAGAGAAATTCATATCCTCACACGTTTTGCCTCTCTCTTTGACAGTCAGCCTTTCCTCCGAGGTCAGACAGACTCAGCTGTCCTCTGCCTTTGGAAAGGAGATGTTCATTAGGAGGTGGCTGTCACTCCTGGTAAGTGAAGGAGTCAGAACAGAGGCTCAGAGCCCAGGGACTGGCTCCACTCTAACAGCTGCGGGAGAAACAAAAACCTTTTCCAAAAGACAGTCAACAGCAAAGAAGGAGACAGAAGGGCTTTGAAGTGTAGCTCTCCCTCTTGGATCAAGGGGGAAGAGGTGGGATCACAGTAAGTGCCTGTGAGCAGCCAGTTATTATGGCCAGGAAAGTGGGATGACTTTGAGGAGGTCAGGAGTCCTCAGCAGAGTGTGGCTTTCCCCAGAAACTTGCAGCTTGCCCGTGACCATCTCATTTTGTCTCACATGCCTGTTGCTGACAGGAGCAGCTCCCAGCTGATCCCTCACCACAGGGGAGGGGTTTGGAGGCCACACCTGACAGACAGACCCAGCCCAGGCTGGTGGCTGCAGCATGCAGGGCACCAACCCCAGCTGGTATCCAGAGACGAACCAGAGCTGCTGAAATGGCAGGAATCACTAATCCTGTATGTGTGCCACAGAGAGGAACAACCACAACAGCAGACCCTGAGCAATAAACAATATTTCAGGCATTACGAACATGCAGGAGAGCTCTGCTGATGAAAGATTTGTAGTTGTTATTAATATCTGTTGAGTCCAAGCTGAGACCTGAAGCTCAGTCTGTGCTTGAACCTTCTCCAGGTGCTCAGGTTTCCTGATGTAGATCTGCCTGACAAAACAACAACAACAACAAAGGCCTGAAAACATGCTGTTGATTTGGAGAAGAATTTCCTCCACGCATCCAGGAAAGTTCAGAGAAGAAATCGCTTGCCTGGGATGCATAGCTGTTAATACCTTCACACAAGCCTTCCCACCCACAGAACAAAAAGCAAAAACCAGTTGGCTTTGGGGTATAAACCAAATTAGAAACAGGGAAGGGAAACCTACCAAGTACCCACAAGGAGTTTGGCTAAAGAACTGTGATGCTTCTGAACATTTGACTTGATATTCTCCCACAGAAAATGAGAGGGAGGCCAAAGCCTAAACATTCAATAGCTTTTAAAAATGCTACTTTAAGCCTTTAAGCCAATTTGGGAGATTTTGCAAATTTTGTCCTCAAGCAATAAAAACAAATAAAAATTCCCAATACTAATCACATTGGAAGTCAGATATCCTAAATGTCCTCTTTCTTTTATTTATCCCAGCTGCCACATTATCACAGGTCAAGTCTAAGACCAGTCATGGTCAGTACCTGTGAAAAGGATCCTCAAGAAAACCATATCTCCTGATGTAAAGAGATAAAGGTCCTGCAGATCATTCCCACTTTGTTAGGACACAGATTTGCTATGGGAGATTGTGGCTGTAAAAAGCTCTCTGAGCTCACTCGTGTTCACGGAAGACCCTAGAAGAGGCTTTATATGATTATGAGCATCTTAGCCAATATACACCTGGACAATTAGAATTTTATTTTGTTTCTATTATTAATTACATTGATTACTGGCAGGGTCCAGAGCTTTCAGCCCAAGCCTCCTGCACATCCCTGACTGCTCAGAGGTTTCCTTCCCTCCAGAAATATCTCCTGCAAAACCTCTTGGTCAAGCAGATCCTGCACCTTCCTCACTACCAGGTGGAGTTTGGAGCAGTTGTTCTGCCCTTACAAGTCAGCCAGCAGTGAGTCTGCAGCTCCCTGCAGGGCTCCAAAACCTCCTGTGAGGGTGGAGCAGGAAGAGGCTCCTGCAGTTCCCTGGCAGCTGTCAAGGAGGGATGTGCAGCACCAGGAGCGGCAGAGTCGCGCAGCCATGAACCGATAGGGAGAATGGATGCTCAGAGGTGAAAGGGAGGAAAAGGATGGAAGGAATGTGCTTCTGCCCAGTTTCCTAGGGCTGGTACGTGTAGAACAGGAATGAATAAGCTGTGAAAATAACAGCAGCGGAAGAGCAGGTCTCTGGTTCCCCTGGAAGGAGGGAGGTGCATAGGCATTTACATAGCCTATGTGAAAGAGCAAATTTGGCTCTGAAGTGTTTGGCATCAGCACCTCTGTATCTCCACAAGTGGATTTTCAGTCTCCATGTAGGAATCTTTGCATCCTTCCCATACAAAGCCACACGTGAGTTACATGCAGGAATCCTTGACAGCCACATTTCATAACCTCATTCCTTTTCCTGCCAGCAAAGGAAATGTCATTCATTGCAGCTTCACAGGACTTGATTCAGAATGGAATGAAAATAATTCAACATAAATGTAACAGTTTTCAGCACTTAGAAAAGCTGCCCATGGGGACCACTTTGCTTCAGGGTTTTGCATTCTGGGCACCATGAGAAATGGGCTGGGGGCTGAGCACAAGTCACTTTTCACAGGAGTTTGTATGATGGTGCTAATCTTCATCTTCCAACTCATCTTTGGACAGCAGTGTGGGAGGAACTGAAACGTGGGGCAAAGACTCACATCTGAGTAAACAACATCAACAGCTGAGGCTTTTACACCCTGTCTGGCATTGGCCAGCGATGAAGGATTTCACTGCAGCCACAAACCTGTTGTTCCACCTCTCTCCGTTCCCAGACCTGTGCACAAATACACACACAGAGTTTGGGGGCCCATTCTTACAAGTCAGCCCTTGCTTTCCCTCATCACCCATGGCTGGGTGGCATTGCTGCACTAACCCCAGTGCTTGGTGACCCTCAGCTGCTGCTCCAAGGAGGAAGAGAATGAGGCTGCCGCTCCCAAGCTTGCCTTGAAGCACTGAGGCATCCCTGTTCATTTATCCTGCCAGCACTGGGTTGACCTTTGCCCCACCCAGGGCCCAGACCTCAGGGAGTGAGAGCTGTTGCCACCTCTCTGCAGAACTGCTGTGGTGGCTCTGTGCCATCCTGCTGGTGCAAATAATCCTCTGAGAATCCTTTCAGGTGTGTTATTAATTCACAGGGAAAACTGTTGGTAGGTTTTCACTGCATAACACAGCCAACCTCAGGACCAAAACAGAATGGAGGTGTTTAATCAGAGCAGTCCCCTCCAGTTCCCACGTCAGGGAGCTGAGCCAGATCTACATCTGAGCTCTGCTGCTCGCAAGCCGAAGGGACCTGGGGGTTCTCCATGCTGCTTTAAGCATCCATCAAAACAACTGTAAATGAGTTATGTTTCAAGTATGCAAGAACTTGCTTCTCCATGCCAAAATACGATTAGTGTTCTCAGGCTTCCAGCAATGCAAAGCAGAGTCTGCAATGTCCTGATGAGAGATAGATGCATTTCCTCTTAGACAATTAATATTAGGGGTGGGTTTTATTGCCATTCTTTTTTATGTTGTTAACATCCTGCCCTCTTTCCTGGTTCCTCCCAAAGAGCTACAATGCAATTTGCAAAACTCCCCTTTGTAAGATGTAAACATTTACTAAACATTGTCTTTCCACTTTGTATTATGACAAAAGAATAGAAGTCAAGATGTTAAATATATTTCTCTATTTGCATCTGAAAGCCCCAGGCCTTCCTGAACATACTTGCAGATAACTTCTATTGTTTCAGGCATGTTGTTACCTTTTTCTGTGGATCATCAGCTCCATGAAAATCCAAGGGCGAGGTCTTTGCTGGAACACTGCCTAGAACCCACCTACCACCCAGTGCCTTACCAATGTATCCATGCCATACGATAATCATTCATGGTATTACACCTGATTGTTTCATCCTGGGACAAACCCGGCCTGACCTTCAAACACGTCGCTGGGGTTTGAGAGCCAGACCTTTTCTCCAGTGAATCCAGCTAAATCAGAGGCTGAAGCAGTGGCTGCAGAGGGCATTCCTAGAGCCACCAGGCACTTTGGCAGCAAAGCCTCGGGTGATGGGAGTGACCCTGCTGTCCCTGTGGAGTGGCCAGGCTGTCCCAGCTGTCCCAGGGGTGGGTGCTGCAGGACACACCAGGGGCTGCTGACAGACCCCGAGTGCAGAGCACAAACCACCAGCACAACAAAAACCCTCCTGAGGGTTCTCTGGAGCCAGGAAAGCCTGGAAACGCTTCAATCACCTCCCTCACACCTCCACTAGACAGAAGAAATCTAGGGGCTTCATCAACAGTGCCTTTGCCAGAAGCAGTGAAAACAGGACCTTCAGCCCAGTTTGGATGGAGCCTGGAGTGCCCAAATCCCCTCCCTGTGCCCCCAGCAGAGTGTGGCCACCTCAGCCCCTGCGGCAGCACACCCACCCTGGCCTCGTATTCTCTCCTTTTTTGTTTGCCCCTCTCTCTGCTTGCTATAAACACCATCCTGTATTTCACAGATGTTAAGAGATGGCACCACATTCATTGATGTTGTAACATTCTCCAAGGGTGTAAAATAAAACCAGTTTTGCATTCCATATCCCTAAGCAAATGCTCTTCCTTTCCCTTTCTTCCTTGTTATTTTGTGCATGTGTGTGCACATGTATTTTTTCAGGAGTAAAGAGCATAGTTTACCCCATTACATGTACACACACACATTCTTTAAGTGCAATTATTTGGAAAATTTCCTGTTAAAATTCCCACTTAATAAATAAACATCATTTAAAGAAGAACTGCTTAGCATAACCTGGTAATTTTTTAAAAAATAATAAGAAAATCCAAGATATGAGGGTGTAAGAAAAGATGCCCAGACTGACTCCATAATACAGATGTAACTTCAGGATATGGATTTACAAAACTGATTGGGGCAAAGGAGGAAAGACTGATTTTTTTCCTAGAGCTATAGGAACAGTTTCAGAGCTTAAATCTTTTTTAAAATCACACCACAACCACAGGGGCCATATTCCTGAAATTTTTGACGGGAGGTGGGGCTGTTTGTTTGTTTTAAATAGCCTGTTAACCTCATCTGCTACTGCAGACAAAGCCTTAGGCCAGTCCTGCAAACACCTCTGGTACTGTTCAGAGCAGTTGCTTTTGCACCTGCCAGGAAATTTGTAAGATCAGAGATGCAGATCCACCTTCTGCAACCTCTTTGCCTTCCTGGAAACTCCCCCAGAATAGCTGACTGGGTAGGATTAGGCTCTTGCTTTGGAGGTTGATTATGTGATCTCTGTTTCTTCCAGCTCTGCCAGCCAGGGCTTACCTCCAGATGAGTATTTCAGCACGTGCTTAACCTTAAGCAATGAGATACTCATGCTTATAGTTAAGTATAGGCTTAAAAATGTTGTTGGAAGCAAATCACAAGCACATTCTTACATACTTCTCTGGGCTGGGCCTAACCAGAGCTCTCCTGTTAAAACAGACTTTTTTTTTTCCTTTCTCCCAACACTTATCCCATCACTGTAATTTCCCTCTTCAACTTCCCACTCCAGCTGCCTCATTCCAGTGAAACCAAAGGGAAATGACATTTTCTCCTATAGCAGCAGATCATAATTGACAACAAGCATTAGATTGGGCATGAATTTACAGGAAGAGGTGAAATCTTCTATTTAGCACAGTTGTCCCAGGGTAACTGTACACGTGGGTCTGTCCAAGACCTGGCTCTCCCTAAAACATCTCCTCTCACACATCTCACACTCCCACAGCTCTGCACGACCCCAGGCACACAGTGAGGCTTCCTGGGGCTGGGGAGAAGCTGCCTCCTCTGTTAAGCATCCAGGAAAACAGAAGGAATGCAGCACATTGCTCCTGCCTAGCAGAGAGTTAATATCCTTGCACATGAGCCATTTCACCTACAGCAAGAAGTGAAAGCATGCGACTACACCCAGCAAATGATCACAGAGCACCCTGCAGGGAATCTGCTTCCATTTCAAAGGGAGAGATCAAAACCCACAAAGAAGAGAAGGGAAAAAAAAAAAAAAAAAAGGGAAAGAAAGAAAGAAATAAAGATGCTCCCAGCCTGTGCATGAGATCAATGTTGGGCCCAGCCTCAGAAGTTTTCAGAGAGGAAAGGAGAGATATGGACAGAAGAATCATAGAGCACCTTCAGTGCCGGATTATTTATGTGCTGGGGGTTTGATCCTACACACCAAAATAAATGGGAGGTTTGCCACCAACTTCAATGGAAGCAGAAACAAGTCCTATCACCTTGAGGTTTATTGGCTGTCTGCAGAAAGTTTTAAATTTTATATAGAAATTAAACAGAGGATAATTTGACAGTTTAATGGTGACGTTGTAGTTTTTGCATTAAAAGAGACACAAATTTATCCTTTGGGTTTTGTAATTATTTTTTCCTGCCTGCTGTTTTTTTTTAAAAAGAGAATTCTCATGTTTCAAGGGAAGACTGATAAAAATGGGACATTCCTGTGCATAAGAAGAAAATAACTTGAAGTTCAGTCAGGCCCTACATGCCTCACTCAAGGCTCTGTAGTTTGAAGCAGTTGGCATTAGTGGCAGCAGCAAATTAGCCATCCTGCAAGTGCTCCACTCCTCTGCCAAAAACAAAGACTGTCCTAATTTGAACTATGCCAAATAGGGCATTTGACCATGAAAAATGACTTTAAAGAGATGAAAAAAAAATCAAATCCTGTATTTGGCACCCATCATCTGGTCCAAAAAGTGAGGAATCTGCTGAGTGACAGACCCAGGCTCAGGACTCCCTGCAGCTCCAGCTCCTCAGGAAGTCCAGACCTAACCTGATGTGGAAAAGCCCACAAGCAAGTAAATGACTTGCCTACCCGTTGCTCATTTATTCATTGATTATTAAATTAATCCACTCATTGAAGTCAGTTAGTGCCAGTGCAATGAGCTGGCCCAGTAAGATTGAGTTTGGGCTCAGCAGCAAAATGGCAGATACTTAAAGTCAGGACAACAGTCACACTTTCATCAAGATGCAGCTCAATAAAATGATCTATCTCCAGCTGGTTTAGTTCATTTCTTTGGAAATCCAAAGTACTCTGAGTGGCAGCTCCTGATCTCCAAGCAGACTGGGACAGGACCCAGAGCCTGTTGGGATCTGACAGTCCAGCAGCTGCACAGGAAGGGGAATGCAGGTGGGAAATGACAGAACTGGGGAGCAACGGGAGAAATGTAAGGCCACAGCAGCCACCCAACATCACCTGCCACCTTAAGGAGACCTTTTCCAGCCATCCTGTAGGACCCTTGGAAAAAGGAGTCATTCACTGGTCCTCCATCCAGCACCTGCAGGAAAGTGGCTGTGCCCACAGCTCTCTTCCCCTGCATGCCACAGGGACATCTCCCTGTGTCCCCTTCACACATGGGACAGCTCAGTCCTGGTGATCTCAATCACCCACAAGCTCCAGGAGTGGGAGCAACCCCTGGAGCAGAGGCAGATGGGAGAAGGGATGCCAGTGGGACAGGAGGAAACATTTGGGGTTCACACAGGAATGAAAAAACTCTGGTTCTTCCTTCTCCCACTGAAAGATTCCACCACCTAGGACTGTATTATTTCTTTTGAAAATGCAGGAGGATCCTTGTTCTGGACAACAACAACAAGTCTTTAAAATCAACTGGGAAAAATACAGCATGACCAAAACTATTTGAATTTGTGCCATGTTCTGTAATGAGGGGTATTTTACGTTTTTTTAAGGGCTTTTTTTGTTTTTGTTTTTGTTTTTGTTTTGTTTGCCTTTTTTTTTGTTGGAGCGCTTTTTGTTGTGTTTGTTGTTTTGTTTGGTTGTTTTTGGGGGGTTTTTTGATAGCTGGTTTGGGGGAGGAGGGAAGAGGAAGAACAGCAAAAACATTTCAAACCAATCTAAAAAGATTTTTTTTTCCCTTTCCTGAGATTTTTCCACTTCAGACAGTGCACCGGAGAACATCTCACTCCCATAGCCCTGCCACTTGCAGCCCCCAGCAGCACTGAGGGATTTCTAACACCAAATGGCTGGAGCAGAAACCTGTCCTGAGGCAGTGGGGCTGGAGCTGGCCTCCAAGGGCCACATGGACACCACGTTTGGCCCCTGAATTTCCCTGCCAGAACCTGGGGCAGCCTGGGCAGCGCACTCCGGCCGGTGGCTGCTCCGAGAGGAGACAAGCCTCTGCTGCTGGATGCATAATCTCCAATTTATACAAAGCTTTGAAAGGCATCCAACAGTCTAATTGGGAGGCCCTTAAATTAAAGTGGGGATGGGATTTGGAATCCACTTTAGAGCCTGTGGTTTGGAGGGAAGCATGGGGATCCATTTCATCTGTGTTGATATCAAGGGAGCCCAATATAAATGTTTTCTGGCACTTTTATTCCTCCAGCCCTGGGGTTTACACGAGGATTGGCTTTTTGTTCAGGTTTTTTTTCTTTCTCTGTTGTTTTTTTGCACTCTGAAGCCTCTTCCAAGTGTAATTTTGGACGGGAGGTGTTACTGCAGTGTCTGGGGCACCACCACTTCTCTTAGGTCTGGCTGCTGGACTGTGGCACAGCCCCATGCCTGTCCTCTCAGTGGTGGCAGCTGCCCTGCCCAGGTGAGACATCAGCATAGTTGGGTTCTGGATATGCTGCAAGGGAGTGGATGGCAAGGGGAGATGTGCCCATCGCAGCAGCCTCAGGGCTGCTCTCAGGGATGGCTCTCTCCCCAGGTCTCAGCCCTTCATTTTCACAACTCCCCTCTAGCCTGAGGCTTGGGAGACAGCTCTGGAATGGCTTTATTGCCTGCCCTCAGGAAAGGTCTGCTACCCTAAGCCACAGCGTCAGAGCTGAGGCCGGGGGCAGGATGAAGGGGTGGGCAGGAGATGATCTTCATTTGCACATCTGCTTTTAATTGGACTCTGGTGGAATATTGAGTCATTTTGCATCACTCCAAACCTGGCCCACTGACAAGGACCCCGTGACTGAACATGTCCCACCACCCTTGACTCCCAGTGCAAATCAGCACTTTTTATGCAGTAGCCAAAGAAATACATATATTTCTATTTCACAGGATCCCAAAGCCTAAGGAGACACTTATTTCCAACTCATCCCACTGTGGCGAGTGAACCACACCTGAAGGTGAGAAACTGCAAGGCAAACACTCCCTCTTCCAATGTGCTTTTTGCTTTTAGGTCTGACAGAAAACCTACAATGCACTGGGAAAGGAGGGCTCCACGTGGGCTCTCCACAAGCCCCCTCCCCAGCTGCCACAGCCGGGCCGGGCTGCAGTGAAGCTGGGCTGATTTACAGCGCTGGAGAGCCGACCTCAGCATCCTGAGAGTGCTGGAACCAGTCAGCAGCTGCTAAATGCGGCCACTTCTCCTCCTAACCTTCAAATATTCACCAAGCAGCCAGAAGGAAAATGATTTGAGGGAGTGGGAGTTTTCCCAACTTTGTGTTTTTGCCACCAGAACAGAGCATTGTTCCTCCTCGCCGCTTGAAGTGGTTTATGCTCACAGGAGCCCTGCAACAACAATGCCGTGCGTGTGCAGGAAATTCCCTTCACATCTCAGTGACACAAGGAGGAGGAATGGGGATTGTACAATGCACGCAGAAATATAAACATGAGAAATGACCTCATTTGTGCCAGTGTTCCCAATGACTGTATGGGTTCATGGCCAGAATTTCTCATGTGTCCTTATTTCTGCTCTCCTCTCCCGTGTGCTGCATGCTCTGATCAAAAACGAGGACAGGATCTTAAATAAGATTTGGCCTCATGTCATGTGCTTTCCCTCCAACTCCTAAACCGCATCCCCAGCCAAGCTCCACAGGCATTCCCATTCTCCCAGAGCTGGGAGGGCAGGTTGCCTTGGCCCTGTCCCCACGGGGAGCAACTGTGCTGGTTGGATGTTCTGGAAGAAATTTCTTGGTGGGAATTACATACATGTATGAAAATAAGGGATAAGCTTGAGGCTAAAGTCCTGGCATGAGATGCAGAAAAACTCGCCCTCACCCCCCAGCCCTCCCTCGGTGACACCTGGCTCATCCTGGGAGCACACACATTACCTTCATCCCCAGCTGCAGCAGGGCAAAATGTTCCAGGTGTTTCTCACCTCTCCAGAAAAGCCAGCTGGGACACTCCATCCCCCTTTCCTGTGAGTGACCCCAGAGCCGTGCCTCACTCGGGATGACCTGCTGCTGAACATGCCTCAGCTCTGCGCCAGCTCCTCTGGACAGTGAGTCACAAATCCATGGATATCTTAACCAGAGCAGAGGTGGCTGATCTGCCGTGCATCTATTTTGCAAGAAGCTGTGACATTTCGTGAGTGCCTGTGTGTGGGATCAGCTTCAGAAAGACAATTTCCCACAGAAAGGAAATTCGTCAGAATGTTTTGTTTCATTTTAAAGAGAAAAAATGTGAAAACCTCCACAGGATTTGCTTCCTTGTGAAACAAATATCTGGCTCTTTTGACACCTGAATACCTGCTACTTTACCCTGCCTGGGGTCACAATAAGCATCAGGGACCCTGAGAGCAGACTTCAGAAGCCTCACGACTCCAGGCCCTGGAGCAGGGCACAGAGCAGGAGCAGGGCTCCCACTCAAACGGGTTTCTGGGTTCCTGCCCAGGGGCAGCAAAGTGGAAGCTGCCCCTGCAGATACATCCCATCAACCTTGGTGCCTGGGAAAAAAGTGCCCACAAGGTTACCCTGAAACCATCGCCTTGAGGGGACCTGGTTGTTCAGCTGAGACTCTTGGCTCTGGGCAGCCCCGCTTTGAGCTCCACATCTCCCAGCTCCTCGCCCAGGGCCGTCTGTGCCTCTGTGTGGTGCCCGGCTCCCACCTTCCTCCACCGCCCGGCAAAGCAGGACGGCACAGCAGCCCCCTCCTCCCAGGAAAAGGTGGCAGTCGCTCGTAGCTGCCTCCTGCTCCTCTGCCAGTCCCCTCCTTCATTAAATTAACACCTCGTTAGAAAATGCAAGCTTGCTTTGTTCCTTCAAATAGTGCTGGAGGGTGTTTACTTTCCTAATGAATATCCTGTGTAGAATGGAAATCTGTCCCTGGCAGTCCTTGACAAGTGCTTCATTAAGCTGTTCGAAAAAATGTTCCTTTCTGTTCTCCTTTGAACAGGTTACGCTTTGCTCTTTTAAGCTGGGTTTTGGCTGCCTCCCCATACCTGAGAGGATGGGTGGAGAGGTGGCCATCTGCTCCCAGAGCAAGCAGTTTTTCCAATCCCCAGCAACAGGAAAGGTGCTGAGAGACAGGGCAGCCTCTCCACCGGCTGAGACAGCATCTCCCTGCTCCCAGGAACAGTCTGGCACCCCGGCAGAGCAAAGGAAAAGGAGAGCAGCACTCACCTGCGAGCGGAGCTAGGGGGTTCACACTCTTACAGTCCTGTTACAAAACGAGGGGAGTTCAACAGCAAACTAGAAAAAAAGAAGAGCGTGATGGATGTAGGGCCCAGGCAACCAAAGTGATGGTAGGCACGGACTCCTTACAAAAGTTTTAAGGGTAAAACTTCAGAGCAGACCCTCGGGGTTAAATGTGATTGTGTTAGTGATGACAGTTAAAATAGCTTATAATTCTGTTTAATAAAGCTCAGGTTGAAAACTGAAAGCTTGGTGTTAAAAGTGTGTTCGATGAAGGTTGTTCCCCAATCAGTACTGGAAATAAGTACCACATGGGTTGTCTTTCACCCAGAACCTAAGGAAAGGGCCCAGAAGGACAGAAAACACATGGAGCATTCTCACAGGGCAGGTCCCTCTTTTAAGACACCTGATCCTCTCTCACAGCAGAGATGCAAATACAATGCAGGTATGACAAAAGCCCACAAAAACCACATTTCAGTAAAATTGTGTGTCGTTCATGCCACTGGTGGGATCTTCACCACATGGCTTGGCACCAGCCACACAGCCCTGACCTTGGATGGCAGGGCCTGCACTCTGCCCTTGGGATGTTTGCTTTGCCCAACACACAGCTTAGAAACTTGAGAGGAAATGTTTGTTCTGCATTGGACCCTCCACTGGCATTTAATCCAAATGTTCTAATGGAATAGGGGAGGGGGAGGGTTGTGTGTGTGTTTCAGGATGTTTTAGTGGCTTAAGGAGGGTTTTTTTTTTTTCCTTTCTTTTATTTCTTTTTGTTTTCCTACTGCATGGTGAAAGGCTGCCATCCAGGTCACCAGGCAATACCTACAAACCTGAGAGACACACACGAGACACGTGAGAATGGCAGTGAAATCAGTGTGCATGTGCCAAAATCTGAATCAAAACATGCAGATGACAACATAAATGCAGCATTTGCAGACTGAGGAAAGCAGCCAGCTTCCTACCAGTCACCCCATTAGGACAAGTTCCCTTGTCACAACTATACTGATAGAGGAGTGGATAATTAACCACCCAATGTCTGTACTGTACCAGCGATTGTCCGGTGTTATCTGACAGTGCTTTCAGAGATAACACTGCACAATGGCCTGTTTGGAAAAGTGGGTAAAGTGGAAAGAAGTACTGGCAAGTTGCATGAAAAAAGAAATAATGGCACTATTCAGATGCTAAGCTACTAAATTCAACTGTTCCACATAAATACTCATTGGACTTTGAAAGCTGTCCTAACAGAGGGTACATAACTTTGATGGAAACACTGGTATTCCAGTGGCTGCACTTTCCCTTTGCTCCATCTCTTAGTTCATCAGAGAGAAAAAGGAATTCATCTGCCACTCGCCATTGAAAGGAAAAAGTATTTTGAAATCACAATGCTGAAAGCAGAGGGAAAATAGCTGAAGCACTCCAAAATACCAGACACAGAGCAAGGTGGATCATGTCAAGCAGTTCCCTCAGCAAAATCTGAATCCAAATTCTGACCACCCAACCTGGGAGACAAATTGTTCCAAACCAAGAAGAAAAAAAAAAAGGTTCTTTGCTAACCAAGACTAAATAATTTAAATAAATATGTATGTCCAGTCTAACAGCCTGCAAGCCTGTCCTAAATCTGAGAATCTCTGCTTTTCTTGTGGCCAGATGACTCCAGCTGGCATATCCATAGGTCACCTCCAGCACTCAGACCAAACAGGATTGCCATTATCTGCTAATAAGTGAACCAGGATTAAATACTTACAAACCACGGTGGGCTACATCCTGCTCTTAGTGACCCATTAGCCATCAGGAATAGCTTTCCCAAAACCACTGGAGTCACACATCTCTTGTAACTGAGATTAGAATCTAATGTGATACCTCTGAGGATTTTTTTGTTGCTCTCCAGTTCATATGAGCCAATGAGCAGCTTTGCCTCTATCAGGAAATTGGACTAATGTGCAACCTAACAAAATGTGTTTGCACCTCTGCATATTCTACAGGTAAAAAATGCCCTGTGGATTGAAAAGGTTGTGTTTCATACACATTGCTCTTGCCCTGTAGGGTAAGCTTACACAGGGAGGAGGACAGGACAGAGGTGGGATTGTCTTCCTTACCACCAGGCCTGCAAAACCATCAACATGAGAATATCTGCAGTACTTAATATACTAAAAAATATCTTCAAAGGCAGACAGGAAACAGAACTTATCAGCCCTGTTCCTGGAGAGGAAGGGAAGGTATGACATGGTGAAGGACCTCTGGCTCCCTATTCCTGCATGCCTTCCAAAACAAGACCTTGAATAGGTTTTATTGGACTCCTACATCTCCTCAAGGCTAGGTTAATGAATCATATCTAATGCTGGAGACATTGGCAGAACGCTCGTCAACCTGCTTCACGTTTTATGCACTTGCCAGATTTGGGGAAAAAGAAGTGGAATAGCACATGCAAAGAGAAAGGGAAGAGGAGTTTGTTCTTCAGCCAAGTGAAAAAATGGTACAAGTAGGGAAAGAAATCAAGCAATAAGCTCATCAATAAAGAGAATTGATAAAAGAAACCCATGAAAGACTGAATCAGAGTTGTCCTCAACGACAGTAGAGGTGTAAAGATGATGTAAACATCACCTTTACATGTTCACTTCAGCAGAGAAAAAGAGACACAGGAATGGCTCCTTGAGCCACCTTTCCTGAACTGAATTCCTGCTGACTTCCTGCACCTGTGGAAAAGGCACAGTGAAAAAAAGCCACATTCTAGGTAAGGGACAGCCCCAGCATCCCCTACAGAGAATGACTACAAGTTCAGGTGCTCAGGAAACTGGAAAAGCAGGATACTGGGTGGTAAGGGAGAAAAAGTGAAAACGGGGAGCTACATGATAGCTCCTTGTGGTCCTTCCTACATCGTATCTGATCCCATCCCCTTTCCATCTTCCAGCTTCTCAAAAACATGGATCAGAAATTCTACCTGTTACAGCCTCCTACAAAATTCTGTAGGAATCCAGGACAAAACCCAGCAGGTTTTCCTGCACAGCTGCAGGAGCAACCCTACTATTGCAAGACAGCTTTCACAAGGCTCATACTGTGGGATGAATTTACCCCTTGGCTCACACCACTGCAGCTCTTATCCAACCCAGCACTGCCACTAGCTCTGCAGAATGGCCTTTGGGGCCTCCCCCAGGGCCCTGGATTTTACCTGGAGACAGGAACAGCACAGGGGCAGGCAGTGGGGAACTGTGTTGCCACCCCTAGAAAAGGAGGTTGCTGGCATGACAAAGAGACCTGCCCAGAAAATCCCAATCATTTCCTTTTCTTCTCCTTACTGTGGAACTTTTTTCAGTCACATTATTCCAAGGAACTCTTATTTTTGCAAGAACTCTGGTGTCATCCCTATTAGATGATAAACATTTATAAGCCAAAGCATAATTTCAAATACTTAGCCCTTAGTTAAACACTAGAAAGTAAAGGTCAAGCTGTAAACATCAGTATTTTTGCAAAGATTGCACGCATTCATGTTTTGAATTCTTGTTTTCGTTGAGTAAACCCCCGGCAAGAGATAACAGATGCCTAATTTCAAAGACCCTGAAACTTCTAATTTGGCACGCAATGGCATGTGCTGTAATGATGTTTACAGAAGCGCTCTCTGAAGCGTTCACACATGAAAAATTAAAGTGGAGAGAGTTTGTTTTATTTAAATCAAACCTATTTTCAGAAACCTTTTATCCAGCCATAAACTGCTGTGCAGCAAAAGATCAACATTTGTGCCTCCAAGTTTTCTTCCTAATAACAAGCCAGTAAGGCACGGCGTTCTGCCTCAAAGGACCATTAGGAAAGTATTTTTTTGCTGGGGGGTGTATGGGGATGTTTGCTACTCAGACAGATAAAGACGACTTAATGTTCCTGCCAAGCCAAGCACTCGAAAGTGAGAAAAAGGCAGAATTACGGTAAATGGAGCATTTTCCCTCTCCTCATGCATGTGCATGACACAGCACACTCCCATTTTCCCAGCGGGGTGCTTGTCCCGGGCTCGGCCAGGGAGAGAAAGGGGCTGCTCTGACCCCCCAAAGCCATTTGGTCCTGGTGTGATGAGCCCCAGCACACCCCGTGTGCTCCCTGACCCCCTTGGGCACCCAGGGCTCAGCCCAGAGGCAGAGCAGCAGTGCCTTGGTGTGCCACGGCCCTCTGGACATGGCACAGATAGGAATTAATCTTTGCTGTTTTCCAGCATAGAGAAAAGATGAACTTTTCCCAGTTTCACAGGCTGGGAAGCAAAGAAGGAAAAGGGAAGCTGAAGCATCCATGGCTATGGGGACAGCGCAATCAGGCATGCCAAAGATTTTTAATTTTTCAGAGCTTTACAATGGTATTTTCTACACTGCAGCTCTCCTGAGCTTCTCCTCCAACTGCCCAGGTTTTCAGGTTGGTACCTTGGGTCTCTAGTCAGATACCCAGAATATGACGAACACTTAAATTAGTGACCACCCATGAAGGGTTTGGTTTCAGTAACTTGCCTGGAATCACTCTGGCAGAAGCACTGAAAGTGCTAATTCCCTAGTGAACATCTGAACAGCCTTTAATACTTTTTCCTCTTTCCACAAACCCCCACCTCACTCACCATCCATCTTTCCTCTCCTGCCAGAAATGGGGTAGAGATCCTTGGACAATAGTGTCTTTTACCACACAACCCTGATTCATTCCCCAAGCAGGTCTGTAATTGTAGTGGTCTAATTAAAGGCTGTATCATAGCACAGAAAATGGGAGTAGAGCTGGGAAGAGAATTAAAGTTGCAAGATAATTTTGGTATATCCTAAATGTTTTTAAATACAGTTTGCACCCATGTGTGTGATGTCCTTGACTTCAAAAAAAAAAAAAAAAAAATCAAAATAAAGCTACAAAAGAATCCACTGAACAGCTGGAAGCAAATTCCAGCAGGGCTGGGACCCTTGGAGTCGCTGAAGAGACTCCAGTAGTTGAAGCGAGCACAGAACCTGTGTGAAGGACAGCACGGTGCCTTTTGCTGTGCAGACAAGAGGGAGCTGAGGAACTTTGTCTGGGGCCTTTGCAGAAGGGAAAAATGCCAGCTCCACTTCAGGATTCTGGAAGGAAACACGCCGAACACAAACTTTTCTATACCACCTCCCTAAAATACAGAAGTCTTGTGCTCTCGTTTCTCCTCTGTTCTGTATGTATCTATGCATCGAGGGACAGGAGAAGCTCTGCAAACACCCATCCCCTCCTGAGAGCACAGAGGGAGATCATACAGGCGTTCCCGGGATTACTCCCCTCCTGGAAATACAGCTGCAATTACAGAGCAATTCCCCCCTCGGCCGTGGCCCCCTCCATCTCCCATCCTGGGTGGGGGCTGTGGGAGAGCAGCCGCCCCACAGCTGGGAGAAGCCCCAGCCGGCTCTGCAAAGACCAGAGCTTCCAGGTTTTCCCCTCAAACACCAGCCGAGCACGTGCAAGGGGAGAGGTTTGAAATGTTCATTAAGTGGCCGAGTTTGGCAGCAAAGCAAAGTGAAAGTCACTCTGCTGCCAAATCTCAACAGCACGGTGGTGCTAGAGCTGCTCAAATTGGCGGATATCTCACTGTTTCAAGGCAAGAAAAACTCCTTTTTTCCTTTTCCCAAAAAGCTGGTGGTGTCAGTCCCACATCAGCCACATGCCACACACACACACAGAAGCTCTGCCACTGAAACTTGCACATTGTGAAGAGTTTGTCCCAATTTACAGCAAATGCCTGGGAAATTTTAGATTTTAGATCCACCCATCACAATAACAAAACCCTGCTATGGCTGAAATTCCTTCCTATAATATTTACAATGTATTTCTACTATATTTGTCTATATGCCACTAATAAAGGTGACTTTTGTACCAGTCTAGCCATGGGCATGTTTGATATTTTAATGTTATGATTTTTGATCAGCTGTCAGGCAAGAAGGTTTTTTATTCTTACTTTTCCCTCATCAGGCTGAGCAGGTCACCATCTGTCTACCTCAAGTTGAGAAGTTTCATTTTAGACTCACAAAGTTGCCTACATTGTCTTTGCAGACCTACTCTACATAATAGGCAAATAACAAATGTGCTAAGAAAAGCTGCAAGTGAATTAATTGGGAAGAGACACAGCAGACAAGAGAACACACCTCTGTGTTAAAGCTGTTAGGAACAAATATCCATCTCATTACATATGATGTACCTCCAAAAGCAAATTAACTGTCCATATTTGGTTCTTCAAAAGGAAGCCACCATGGAGACTGGGTCTAGCAGCAAAATCTGGTTTTACTGGTCTCATGTTGGACAGTCAAGTTGGCTGCAGCTGCCAAAGCTGGGACTTCAAAGAACAGAGGATTTGCTGGAAAAGATTCAACCAAGTCCATTCCAGCTCCTCCTGACCCTACACAGCACCAGCTACATGAGACGGAGGCAAAAAAAACCCTAATCCTCCTGTATATTATGTACTTTTTGGGATTTAGAGTGCAATTATTTTTGTGAATAATTATAAAATTAGTGACTATTATACACACTTTTGGTAATTTGGACTAATTGCTTTTCATTGTTATGTTTAAGCTTGGAGCGAAGACTGTCCACAGAAGTCTGTTTTCTCTTTGGGAAACAACTAAAGAACAAAGAAATTGAACCAAATATGATTAAACACTGGCTAAGGAGTATATTGTTTTACCAGACAGAAGCATTAATAAATCATGGTATTTCTGTCTCTCTTTTCTATCAAAGGAATTTTTTAGGACTAGACAGAAAACAGCTCTTTCTCTGAAAGCTTTAAGAAAAAACCTCAGGTCATTTGCACCTCAACTGCCATTTAACTATTACAGATATATTCTGAAAGTCACAAAACTTTTGCCTTTGGAGACTACTTAAAGAGATCACTAGAGCAGCATAAAATGGAAATGCTTTTGGGAAATGGACAAGAGCAAAGAAAAAAAAATAGGGGTTACTACATAAAATAACCCCTATCAGTATCAGTTGAAATCATTCCAGGGGATAATTCTCACTCAGTTCTGCATTCAGTTCTTCCAGCATCTTTCTCCTTGCTCAAAACAAGTATTTCCACTTCAAGCAAAGGTAAAACAGAAGAGAAGAGGGAACAGAAACGAGCCTGGTTTTCCAGAAAATCCAAATCACAGCCAGCCAAAGAAATTACCCTTGGAGCCGTGTCCATCTAGAGGCCCAAGCACTGAGACACTCAGGGTTGCTACTCAGATCTGAAGTGCTGGCCAAGGTCTTCATTTCGCCCAGTGATTATTATTCTGAGGCAGCAAAACATGCTTGTCCAACCATCTGGAATTCCACGGATCCCTGCTGGCTCAAGAGTCCAGCAGGGAGATGGAAGCAACCAAGCTTTGCAATAAACACATTTTCAAGTTTACAAACCTTCCATGAATGCTCTGAAGGAAATGTTTGGCTGTTTGCTCAAGCACACACTGCCTCAAGATGGGCTTGCAATACAAGCCATGAACGCGGCCCATCCCAGAAATCTCACAGGCTGTGGTGTGACCTTCTAGAGCTCAGTTACACATTCACTACGTGAACAATGCTGAGGTGGTTTGGATTTCACTATTTTTGGTTGGAATGAGCCAAAAACCAATACTAAACCTGTGCTGGTGCAAACCAGTCCCAGGCAGACTTGTGCAGCTGATGTTTCCCTTCAGCACCACTGGAGTTTGGGAGGTTTCTTTTGGTGACCTGTGGCCTTTCTTTCTTCCCAACCGCCTCATTCTTTCTTTCTTTCTTTGCTATGTATGTTAATTTGGGGAAAATCATAGCCTAGGGCAACACACCTGACTGCTTCCCACCCCAAAATCATTTACCATTTAATGCACGGTTACATTCATTCTTCTGCCTTTATAGTTCCCTAATGAGCTTGAACTGCAATTAACAAAATGATTGTGTTCGCTTTAGTACAATGCACCTGCAAATACCAGGATGGGAAGTCATATTTAAAACATAAAAGTATGCTCAGTACATATTTCAGCAGAAGCCTGATATTCCAGAATGGGCTTGTATTTCAGCAGGTGCCAGTGGCTGCCAAATACTTTGCTTTCTAAAATATTTTAACTGGTCAGAGATATCCTTGTATTATCTTCCTGTCCATGCTACAATAATTCTGTGAAAAAAAAATATTTTATTTTTCTACAGAAATTATTTCCTATCCTGTACTGAATAGTTTTTGTTGTGAAAGTTCAGGTCAAATCTAGCTTCAAGGTCTCTTGGGTACATGCAGAGATCCTTTTCAACCCATTGCTAGGATTCATTCAAAACTGCTATTTATGAGAAAAGAAACCTGCCAAAAATAAATGATCAGTCATTACATTATTTCATTGATATTAGACAGTTTCAACAAGCATGTGACACCAGATCTGCATACTTCAGCACATCTGCTTACACATTTTTGATGATTTTGGGGAGAAGAAAAACAAAAAGAACAAAATAATATTTTCTCTTTCTCTGCTTGTTAAATAGAGCACAAAGTAGAAATAACATGGTGCACACAGAAACAAGAACTCACCATATTCAAATTTCTTCATCTATTGCTCTTGATCAGTGTTTTTTCTCTTTGCCACAAAATCAGAAATACTAATGAGCCTCTGGAGCTCTTCTCTTTCAACCTCCTGCTCACATAGCCAGTCCAACTTGAGGTTAGATCAGCTTGTTCAGGACCTCTACTAGCCAAGTTCAGAAACTCTCTCAAAGTGGAAATTCTACAATTTCTAACAGTTCAAGTGCTAAAACATTAGTGCTGTGAAGAATTGTGTCCTTATATTCAGTCAGATTTCTCTTTGCTATAATCCATGGCAGCTGCCTCCTCTTCTTCTGCTGTGCACATCTGAGAAGAGTCTGGCTTCATCTCCTCTACAGCCCTTGGGTCATGGCAGAGTGCTAAACCAGTCAGGGTTCCCTCACCTCTCCTGCTGTCACCAGCCCAGCTGCTGACCCAGCACAGCTCCCTGGGATCTCCCCAGCTTGCCTGTACTTCCACCAGAGTCCCAAACTGGATGCAGTGCTCCAGTGGCATCCTAATGAGCAAGAGCAGAGGGGAACAGTCAGGCCAGGAAATCCAGCAAGAACTGGCTTTTATTCCAGCAGGAGCCAAGTGGATGACACATTGGATGTGGGGTCCATCAGGACTCCCAGCTCCCCAGGTGAAGAAATGTTACCCCCACACCTGCCTAGGGCATTTCTGTGCCAGGTATAGGACCTGGCATTCATTTCCCAGCTCACTCCTCTGATGGTTCCTCTGGCCACCTCACCAATCACTTGTCCTGTACTGGTGTCCCCTGCAGACTCCCTAAGGATTCTTTGTGCCTCATCAGAGCCAACTAAAGAAAATGTTAAACAGTCTCAGCCCCTCAGCAGCCTCTGACCATCCTGACTGACCCCATGAGCTCATAGTACCTCATTTATCTACGAGATCTTTAATTCTTTAATGCATGTACCACCTCCTCCCTCAAGCTCTGCCACTATGCATAGAGACCTGAAATTAGGCCTTGCTCATGAAAACCAAGACAAAACATTGAACACTTGAGCCTTTTCTCATGATTTTCATCAGCTGCCTCATTCAGCAGAGGGTCCACATCCTCCTTGGTCTCCCTTGTGCTGTGTGTAGAAATAACCTGCTGACACTCCAAAAGACTCACCAGTTTCAGCTCCAGCTGAACTTCAACTTTCCTAACTCTGTTCCTACATGCCCAGACAATATTTCTGTGCTCCTCTTTGGTTGCTTGTCTCTGCTTTCACCTCCATACTGTTCCTTTTTGCATTTGAAATCAGTCAGGAGTTCCCCGTTCAGTCACGCTGGCCCCTGCTATACCTGCTCAGCATCCTGAACATCAGGATGGACTGTGCTGCTGCTTTGAGGAGGCTGTCCTTGAAGATCAAGAAACTTTCATGGGTCTCTCTGCCCTCCAGGGCAGAATCCCAGGAGATTCTGCTTACCACTTCCTTGAACAAGCCAAAGTCCACATGCTTGAAATTTTGAGTGATTATTATATTACTTGCTTTTCTCACTTCCCTCAGGTTCTTGATCAGCCATCTCATGACACTGCAGCCAGGTATTCCCAAAATAGTTCTTCCTTATTCAGGAGTAGCAGGTCCAGCTTCCACCAGTCAACTTCATCCAGCACCAAAATGTTGTCCCTCACGTATTCCACACATCTCCCAAATTGCTTATCCCCATCACACTGCCCCATCCAGCAGATGTGGGGAGTTTCATGTTCTCCTGAAAGGATTTAGCCTATGGTCAGAAAAACAAACCCATTTCTTGATAACCAGCCTTTTGCATGAGGTAACAGCAGAATATTCATATTGGGACTTTACAGGCTGAGGTGTCTGTCATCAGAAGCATCAGGATCACAGCTGGAATCCACACCATGTAAATGCAACAATCACAGGTCTCTTTGAAAAAAGTCCATTTTGACAAATCTACCTGTGGAGGATTCCTGGAGTACTTTAAACAATGCAGAAATACCAGCAATGCAGCACAGAAGTGTTCACTGACAGCAAATTCAGGTGAGCAACACTGGCTCATTTCAGGACCTGGTAAGAAGAGGCATAACATGACCTACCTGAGTGATGAACGATCCAAAGCCAGACAGTCCAGAGGGCAAGGCCAGGAAATGAGTAAAGGAAAACATATTTCTGTACCTTGTGGGCCCAATCCCCAGCATCACTCAGTTCCAATTATTGCCAGGGGTTTAAATTCTTTTAAAAATTACAAGATCTGCCAAACTGCAGATTAATAACTTTAGGAACCTGATGCTGTATTTTAATGAGCCTAGATACTGGCTGCATCTTTGTGGTTCATAAATCAGTAGGTTTTTTGACCTTTAGCTGAATTACCCCTGACAATCACCCAACCACAGTGAAAGGAGAGTTAGTATGAGGCAAACCTGGCCTTCAGTATGAGCTGGAGCTTGCAGTTTGCACAGGCCCTGAAAAAGCCTGGTGATGTAAAGGAGTGTCTGATTTGACTGTGACTCACTCACCCTGTCAGACAGCCCCAATGACTGGCCTGCCCTGGCTCCTCAGCAGGAAGGAGCCCAAGACTTGTCCTATCCATGCACCCACTCTTAGGACATTCACATCTCTGGGTCGCTGACGTCCATTCTGAGCACCCCTGCTCCAGCACCACCACTGTCACCATCCTCACTGGAGCACCTGAGAAATGTTCCTGAATTTATCTTCACAACAGCCACTCAGGATGGATTTCCTCCAGGTCAATGATAAGGCAATGACAGGACATTAAGGGCCAGATTTTGTAAAGTGGAATTTGGTCCAAGTTCCAGCGAGTTTCAATAAAGCTTTACTTTGCTCTTGAGCTGGTTTGAGCTCACTTAGAGCTCCTGGAGCTGTCAGAGTTCAGGCCATGTGAAAGTGCCAAGTTTCACACTGTTTTGCACATGAAACCATAAATCCCTCTCCAGAACCCCAGGGGCATGAGGGGGGTCGCTGCTCAAAAGGTTCATGAACTTTGATAAAATCAGGCAGATATCAGAGTTTGTAACAATGTACTACATTAAGTTCTGTCCAAAAATTTTTCATAGGCCAAGAGTACAAAATAGGTAATAAGAACATGAAAGTTTTGCTGAATCAGGCCACTAAAAGAAAAGTCATTCCCATATTTAGTTCCTTATCCTTTTCAGTCAATTCATTGCATTATTTTTCCCTGGAAAATACAAAGGCAGTTTTCTTTATCTAAGGTAATTTTAACTTTTGGTACATATCTATACCTGATCTTTTCCTATTTTGTTTACTTTTGTTTCTAAACTGTGCATCTACCAAACAGAGATAAATAATCATGTTCTAGGAGGTAAGGCTACCTGAAAATGTTTAGTTGACTAATCCTAAAACAGTTGTTATTCTGCAAAATATGTAGAGATTATATTTGCTTGCACACATATAAAGCAATAATTTGACAGTATTTCTCACCAGCTCACTTTCAGTAAAAAACTAAATCCAAGTAATAGGAAAATCTTTGGAAATAGCAGTTACCACTCCAAATCCTTTACAACTCTTGGTTGTCAGTTTTCAGCGGCAATTACAACCAGAATTTTCACTAACTCATTTCAGTGAAGTTTTAGAGCAAAATTTGCCATTCAGTGTCCAGGATGCTCAGAATACAGAATTTAGAATAAAACTCAGAAATAGTTGCTCACCTACCCCACAAGAATATTGAAGAAACTCAGTTTCACAGTTGCTTTAACCCCAAATTTCAAAGGGAAAGACATACCTTGACAGGCAGATTTGAGAGTTAGTTATGATAGACAAGTTTCTCCCTTGCCAGCCTAGCCCAGTTCTAACACAATGTGAGACAGTCAGATTTTCTTGCCCACAGAGCAGTGATAAGGAGCCAATGGACAGAGGAGTGAAAAGGTCTCTGATTTGATTCATACCAAAGTCACCCATGCAACTGATTCAGGGTAAGCCGCCGAGAGCAGCAGCCATCTCTTTCCTTCATATTTAAATATGAAACCTTATTTCAACATCTATTTACCACTGACATATTGATTAATTTCCTAATGAGCAGGATCAGACGTTCTGACAGCACGTAACACTTCAGGGTTTTGCAAGCAGCCCTTTACTCACTGGGTAATGGTCAGGGAGGAACCCAAGTTCCAGGGGCTTGAAAATATTTTCCTACCTTTATAGCCATTCTTTAGGGAACAGCAGTCCCCTATGGACTCTCAGATATCCATCACTGAGCTCTGGGAGCAGCACCAATGGCCACTGAGGACAGATTTTCACCTCCTGCCTCCCTAGCACACAAAACTGACATGACTAAAGAGTAGTGAAAAAACGCAAAATCTGAAGGAACCTTTAATCTCTTTGGTGAAAAAGAAAAAAATGCAACCACTTACTAATGGAATGTTAAGATTGTGTATTAAACCCACAAAAGTCAGAAAATGAAGGAATTAAAGACTCCCTTGGCTCTTTTAACCCTTCCCTCTGCCTATGTGGATTGCAGGGTTCTCATTACGCAGTCACATAACAGTGGGCAAAGGGACAGAACCGTAGGTGACGTTAAAGCGGGAGCACAGCTTGTTATGAAGTCCAGAAATGGAAATGTTAATAACTACTCATTTTGTCCTGTAAAAGTTTAATGTTCAGTATTAAAGAATGACAGGATACTAAAGAAACAGCAAGATGTTGTTATGGAGCAAAATGAAATCCTGAAGAAACGAGCTGTTGCTCGCAGTGAATATTTTGGTTGCAGTTTACTTGCAGTGGTATTTATCCCCCATGAACCCAAATGAAGGCAATATATCACAGTAAGGAACTGTCCCCCAGTTCCTGCCCACATGGAATGTTTGTCCTGCACAAAGCACCCCTACCTGGATTTAAACCTCCCAACATATTCCCCCCCTCACGAGGCTTGCAAGCTCCATAGCTGCCGCATTCCGAGCGGCTGCACACTTCCCAATCCCTAATGCACACATCCTCCTTATGCGCAAGGAAATATTATTATCCTGGCTTTACAAATGAGAATCCTAGGCACTGAGAGATTAAAGCTGAGCATTTCAAAGCATCCCAGTTAATTAAAATGACTGGAAAATGGGTGTCCAAATTGTTTAGATACCTTTGAAGTCTCAGAATAATTATATTGCTCAAGGTCACACAGGGAGTTTATGGCTGACCCACAACTTGAACCCAGATTTGCAGCGTCCCACTCCAGCACCTTAATCACAAAGCCATCTTTGCTTTCCAGTTTAATACTGGCCAGACCTGGTCCTCATGCAAAATGGTTACCAAGGGATGAAACCTGTCATTATGCCATATAATGGAGCTATCTATCTCTACCCTACAGGATAAACAGCAGCGCATTTAGGCATCTCCAAATTCTTTAAGGTACATATCATTACAAAACACTTAGGAGGCAGGAAGAGCTATTTGAGAATTAGCACACGGAGACAACAAGGGACTTTTCCAACTCCAGCTCCACAGCTGAGTAGTTTGCTGTCTCTCCTGCCCTTGGTCTGGAGGCCCCACTGCTACACTCTTCTACACTCTTCTTTTTTCTGATGTTGTATTTAACTTGCAGCATTTCCTGTTAAGTTTTATCCACAAAAGCCCTTCCCCACCGCTGTCAGCCTGCCTCTAAATTCCACTACTTTTTGTGACCTGACCCACTTGACACTACAGCAACAGTGATGCTGTTTCTTGCCATCAGGCTTGCTAGACTACAGCACAAAATAAACTCACAAAGTTATTCAGAGCAGCACACAGACTTTGTGAAAACTGCATAATGGTGGGGGAGTCTTGTCCCAAAGGAGAAACTCATGAAGGACCCGTTGGAGAGAGCTCCACACCATAAAGAAGAGTTTCAGTGCAGCACTGCCAGACATAGCACTCCATGACACCACACTCTTGCCTCTGGGGTCCTTGGTGAGGGCTGTACTTCACAAACCAGTTTTGAAATAAACCTTGATCCCAATTTCTCCTGAGCATACACTCCAATTACATTTAGCGCTGCAAGTCAGAAAGCTACATTTTCCAAGAGCTGATTCCTATCGTTGGCACAAAGTCCTCAGGCCTTGGGATGAACAGATGCAGGCACAAAGCAAAACTTCCCAGATAGGATTTGGTCTCGGCTTCTCCCCAGACACACCAACACCCTCCAGGATGTGGAATGCAGTGAAAGACAGGGATCAACATAAAACACGTACACACACACACACATCCCTAACATACTGACTTTTTATCGTGGAGGTTGCTAATTTCCCATGCTAAGAACCACCTTTGGAACTAAAATGAATTATGCGTCTCATTCTGAGCGCATCAAAGAGCAGACAGCCTTTTTAAAGGAGTCAAGATCACCTCAGCTGTGCTTTTGTTATCTAGCCCAAGGTTAAGGATTTGGCCTTGGGCTAACAATTGGCTCAGAAAACCAGGATCATGTAATGAGAGTTCCAGGAAGAGAGAAAAACCAAAGCTTGGTAAAGGCACTCTTCAAAGTGTCCCAGTACTTGACCTTCTTTTTTTCCCCTCCCCTCCCCCCAGATGCATGAGGTAAAGAAGAGAGGAATGAAGCCTGAAACCCTGAAGGAAGTACTCCCATTGAGAGGAGCTGCAAAGACCGTCCCAAACACTCAGGTTCATGGAGAAAGGCCTGACAACAAACTTTGCTCACCACTTAGATGGAAAAGCAGGCAGTAACCCCCTGAGTGGCTCAGGTCTCAATTAGAGAAAGCTCTTGAAAAGGGCAACACAGTGATTGTTTACCTTGTTATGAAACAAAAATTAAACTGCTTCTATTTGAAAATTAAATGCAACCCTCAAAAAAGGCTCAGACCCTCCAGCGGGCCTGAGCTGCAACAGCCATCTGCCAGCAGCATGGCCTGCTGGGTTATAAGGAGCTCTTTGCAAAATATTGTTTTGGTTTTTTTTTAATGTGTTTTTGTTGGTTGGGGCTTTTTTCTCAGAACCTGCACACAGGAGAGTCATAGGCCATTTTCTCCACTTTTTGCTGCTCACAAAAGCCAGAAGGCTCCACCCATGCTCCCAACACCATTTTCCCAGGGCTTGGTCCCTCTCTCCAAGGAGCTGGCAGTGGGCACGCACCAGTAACCCGGCAGGTGTGCAGGAGCTCTCTCTAAATGACTCTGCCCTCTAGGGTACATTTGAGTTATATTTTCAAAGATGAAAATCTTTTCATCTACAAACCTGGGAGACTTCTTTGCCCAACATGTCAAGAAGCAGTTAACCATTAACTATTTCTAAAACAAAAAATAACACAAAAGGAAAAAAAAAAAATCACCAGACCAGGAAATATGAATCAATTAGTCTTTGATCCTCCCCACAGTAATAACATCTAGAGAACATGGGTTGCTGCTAATCCTAAACAACTAAAAATGTTGATGGATTTTAGAAGTACTAATGGTTAAGCAAAGGAGAATTTCAATTCCTTTTCCTTCTGATCTTTGAGTCTCAAGGTGCCATTCTGAGGCCTCTCCCCAGAGAACGTGGGGAAATTTTCTTTTTAAGGATCTCAGGCTCCATGGTGTCCTCATGAGATTCCAGCAAGTAAAGATTTAAAGTAATCCTGCGGTAAGTGCAGATACTGAAAGCAGTAAAGTGACAATATATTTGTCATTTGAACAACAGGAATAAAAGAGTAACAGTACTACCAGTGTTTTGCAGAACAAAACCACTCCTTTTTTCACTTAAAACTATTAGGCCCACCTTTCATTTACAGTGCTAGGGCTAGGAAAACATATTCCATGTGCATTAGGACTTGGTCCAATAAAAGACTGTGACATCAAAACAGCCTTCATTCTATCATTATGATGTCAACTAGAAAATCAGGATTCTTCATGAAAATGGACCAAAAAAAGCTGGACTCAAAGTGAGAGACTGCCTTTAGGTAAAAGGTTTTTCATTCAAAGGAAGAGAGAAAATACAAGCAGGAGAAAAAGTTGTGTTAGAACCACCCTTAAAATAGACTCATTTAACACAATAAGCCAGAGTGATGCTTATAAGAAATAACATAAACTCTATCTCTCTTCCTAACTCCTAAGGAGTCAATAATTCCCTTGGTCTATTAAGTCTCATATGAAGTTATCAATAAATCCTGGGAAAAAATGCAAAATTGAAGTTTATCATGAATTGAATCATTGTTTCTGGCTGTAAAGCAGAGACAGCCACAGGCAGATAGCCCTTCTCCCTTCCTCCTCCCATCACCACTGGCCTTGCAATTAAGCTTCAATATGCCTGTGAATATATTATTGATGTGGAAACAGCTATTTCCATCACGCCGCAGACATTCTATACTTTTGAAGCCTGTGGTTACAGAGTCATTATTCCATACAACACTTTCCCATCACTAGGGTGTGCAGGATGCCATAAAAAGTGGTTTGTGCAAGTTCCAAGCTACAGGAGTTATGCCAATCGTTACCTTAAATACATTATTTTTTATACGTGGTCATCCTGCCTCCCGAGGATTTGCTCTAATAAAAACAACTGGACTGCCTGAGAACCAACTCAGTAGAGCTGTGCTGATTTGCAGATTTGGTTGATATTTCCATCTTTTGATCTGCATATTGTTTCCAGGAAGATGACGATGATAATAATAGCAGTAGTAATAGTAATAAAAAATAATAATAATAATTTGCTTCTGTTTGTAGTGAAACACTGCTGGAGTTGAAGGCTTTGTTTTAATGAGACACACTGAATGAAACAGTGTCCTGCAGTGCAAGAAGTACATGTCAGCCTTGGCATTATGAGGCAAGCTACAGTACAATACTCATAATTTACTTGGTGATCTCCCAGAAAAACCTTCTTAATTTAATCTCTAATGGGATTATCAGCCTCATTAAATTGTAAATCTTCCTCAGTCCAGCTGTTGTGGGAACCTGAACTTTCATAATGTTACAAATTCGCTGCTCTGCTCTCTCTACCTGAAGTCCCCTTCAAAGATTTTAACACTTCCAGCTTCAAAAGCTGAAAAAAGCTGTGGGGTCCTTCCCTACTTCCCTAGTGAAAATCCCTGCCTTTTTTCAAACTAAGCCCTCACTTATCTGCTCCCTTCCACTGCACACCTCGCCCAGTGGCTCTGGTCTAATTTCTGTGGAGGCAGCCAAGCATATTTTGCAGAAGGCCCTGCAAGAACGCACTATGAAGAGCAAATCCACCTCTCCTGAGCCAAGAACCAGACTGCCCACTGCAAATTCCCTGTCCCTGGAGAGGTACAGAGGTACAAGAGCTTTCAGCCTCAGTTGCTCTGTGGAGGGCCACACAAGCCCAGGCAGGTATTCCAGCCAAGTGCCTTCACAGCACCATGAAAATACAGATGGGAATGAGCTCTGGCCCTTGTATTTCTGGCAAGTTCCACCCACAGTCCCTGCTGTTCTGGGGTGTCCCTGCTGTGCCCAGTGGGTGCATATCCCCAGACCAAACTAAGATTCCTCCTGAAGGCTGAGACAAAGTTGTCTCTGCAAAGGACACAGAGCTAGGACAAAACCCCTGTACCTGCTTTTCTAAGTTACCATTTCACAGGGCTCATGGACAGAATGTTGCTAAATCCTGAAGGGCACAGACAGGTGACGAGATTCCAAAAAAAGGAAACTCCACCTTAGGAAACCATTCCTGTTTGCTGCAGGCAAGGCTGTCAGGAATACAGGTAGTGAAGGATTAGTACTGGAGAGAGAGGAAAGTAGTAATCTTAAAATACTTTTAGAATTCTTTTTGTGCCTAAGCAAGGAAAAACCAGTAACCATGTGTGTGCCTATTTTCTCACACACCTGCAAAGCCTCTTTGGAGAAATAAACAAAAAAATGGAGTACAGTAAAGTCATATTCTGAAGGAGCTGGGATTTTTTCCTTGTACACAGTAGTCTAACAAAACAAACCACTGTTGCTTGTATCCAACACCCTCCTTTCTGCACTAACATGTACAATCCAAGTGTCCTTCTGAACCCAGCTACTTGTTCCTTTCCTATGTAACTAAAAAACAAAGTGGTCTGTGCCTGTAGCAATTTTTAAAAATGCATGTAATGCCTTTGGCTTTTTTGTTATTATTTTCATCCGCTTAAGGCAACTGGGAACAAGATTTGTGGTTCTCTTGTTTTAAAATCATAACATATCAAGTTCTCATAGCAGCAGTCTGCCCTCCCAAAAGGGGTTGCCTTCACATAAAGGAGAAACTAAACATTCCATATCCATAATTAGATAAATAATACTTCAGGCAAGATATGGCACCTTTAAAAGAGCCTTTTCAGGCTTGGATTTTACTCTGCTTGTTACTACAGAAACCATCTAGCAACCAAAATCTAACACAGACTCCACCCAAAACAGAGAAAAACAATATAGACAGAGTAGGTTCCCCTCACCCCCCCTTTTTTTCCCCCTTTGCCCCCCTCCTTTTTCTTTTTATGAAAGGGTGGGTGAATGCTAAGGAAAAGTATCTTACTGTGCAAAGGATAGGAGCATTTTGTATGCAGTTGAAACAGTAAAGCTCTGATTACAGATGGCAGCAATGAAAGCAGGAATGAGTAATGAGCAATGAGAAATGCGTAATGCGGGATGAGGATATAATTTCCACACATCGGCTAAAGAAAGGTTTACACTCTTAAGCAATAAAAACAAACCATTAAGCCAGACCTGCACTGTCAGGAAGTATAAAACAGTTCTTGAAATTCTGCAGTTACTATACAAAAGCTTTTGTTTCATAAACTTTTGTTTCCTGATCTTCATAAAACATTAACATCAAGCTGCCACATGGCAATTAGCCGCCTCCTGAAATCAATAAAAAACCACCCCAAAATCAACAACTTAGGAATAACCATACAATAAAACAGCTCAATAATTATCCTCTTCTAATAGTGTAGTGAGTCTGATACAAACACAGTGTGGATGAGCTCCTCCTCCAAAGCTGAGAGTACAACAAATCACGTTCCTCTCTGAGCCTCATGGGCAGGGATGTGAGCCTCACCTGCCTGGCAGGGGGAGCAGGGATGCAGCCACCCAAACCCTGGATGGGCAAGGAAGGGGTCCACACCTGGCTGTGTGAGCCCAGGGGAGCCCAGCAGAGCAGCCCCTGCCTGCTGGGAATGGCCAGTGCTCTCGGGAGAGCTTACCTCCACTGAAGATCCTCCTCTACATGCTGCTCACCTCAGAAGTCCAACTGAATTTTGCGCAAAAATTATCAAGTCACTCGACAAAGCTGCTACTGAGTCTCAAAAGGACAAGGAGACATGCTGATCACATTTGTGTTTAGAGAGATGCTTATCTGAAATGCACAAAGGGTGACATTATCTATCACAATCTCTGCCTATATAGATTATATAAGTGCCTAGAAGCAAAATGTTTAGGAGCTATAGGGTAACAAAGGCAGTTTTGCCTTCAAAATGTTTTTCTTTTTCTCCTCTTAAGAGGAAAAAAAGCCCTTTTCTCCTTGTAGAGCACTATAATACTAATAAGTACTAAAGAACTAAAGTAAGTACTAGTGTGCTTTGGTAACAGCATACCTTTAGTATTTAGCATTATTTACCAGACTTTCAAAAGATGCCAGAAAGCTCAAACCTTTCAGAAAGGCTGTATGATCATCAACCCTATCTAGAAGAATTCAGGAACCCAGCTGATCTCTAGGAAAACTTCCTGCTACTCATCTGTGAAAGTTTGTTCTGTTCCTTTTACTTTAAGTCCTAAACAAAGTTTTTAGTGCAGCTCTCTCACATCTCCAACCTAGAGAGTGAGGTTAAGGTTAAGGATTTAAAGGTACATTACAAAACCAGTTCTGCAGAAATTTATTGACGTGCTGAGCTTGACACCTGCATATTTCCTCCTCAAAATCAGTATGGCACTGATGATTCTGTGGCTTACACTAAGCAGTTACAGAAATGCTTACAAGAGTGGATCTTAATAAGTTTGCAATGATACATTGGCCTCTCAGTATATTTTACTAAGGATGCAATTCCTTGTCAAGCACCAGGAGGTTTGCCTGTGCAACGAACGCAGCACCACGCCATGAACCAGCTCCTGCTCATGCACAGACAAGTGCTGTAGCCAATTTTTTGGCAACAAAATTAGCATCAGTGTATTCTCATGCCTTAGAGGAGAAGTAAAGCAGTCACCACTCTGTAAAGAGCCTCCCTTAGTCTCGTTACACATGAAGGAGCTGTGAGACTTTAGCTTTGGAACACCAGAGCTGAGGGTCTGGTTAGAAGTGCTGTGGGTTCTTTACCAATTTCACAGGGTTGGGATCACACCTTTCATGCTCATCATTAAATTTTCAGCACTTGTCAGCTTTATCAAGCTTAGGTTTTACAGTACACAGCTCTGACTTGACTGCACAACCACACATCAAACACTGAATCCTTACTGAACCTCCACTGCAGCACTGACAACCTTGCCAAAGCAACAGCCACAAACTCATCCAGCACCAGGAAAGCTGGCAAGAAGCAAAAGTCAAACCAAACTCCTGCACATGTGATGCTTCATCCCTAAAAACATCAGCCAGCAAAACAGCACTAGGGTTTTGAAAAAGCACCTGGAGATTGTCCAGCCAACCCATAGGCTGCTATGTAGTATCAGCATGACCAACATCAGCTACCTCTCAAAATTAAGCAGAGCCCAACTGCAGAGTGGTGGATTGTTCTCTGACAGCTGTTAAAAATACTGCAGGTACAAAGAAATACATCAGTTTTATGTCACTGCAGAACCTTATAGCCCAAGAGATTTTTAAGCTCACAAGAAAAAAATGGAAGCAGCCAACAGGTAATGAATTAGTTTTTCTCTCCTATCCTCTGTACCCCCCGCTTTTTGTGATGAACACCAGTAAAGGATTGTTCTACAAGAGGACCTGTAAGACATCATCAAGTTAGCCTTTCTGATCAACCCATCTACTCAGTACCATTACTGCAACCCAGATGATTCTGGTAAAAAAAGGAGGAGTTTGGGAAGGCCCAGGAGAAAAAAGAGAGGTTCATTAACATCACATCAGGAGGCCCAAATCAGAATTCCCACAGCTGACTTAATGAGGTCCCTACAGGACCCATTGCACACATGGCTTCAGGAAGTGTAGCCTCAGTTCACCAAATCCAGAACTGGACCCACAACAGAGCTCAAGCAGATGACCAAGAAGCCCATTTAAGCTCCTTTCCTGCTCTCCTATTTCAGCACAACTTTCACACAACACCCCCAGGCTCTGCCTGCCACACCAGGTGTGGAACACACAACAAGCACAATCAGTATCAGCTTTAATGCTCTGTTTGCCTCCTGCAAATCACACTTTGCCCCTTACATGAAGGATTTAAAAACCAGTAAGACGATGCAAGCACAAGTTGTTCTTGTGATGACTGCGTAAGTGAACCGCTTTTTCTCACAGACTGGACTTCTCAGAAAGAAATATCAGTATTCTATGGTTTATTATCTGAAATAGATTTAAACATTTGGGAAAAAGAAAAAAAAAAAGGTTTCCAACACAAAACCCTGGAAATGAAGAGAGACTAATCTGCCAAACAGCAAAACCATCAGCTGAGGTTAGAAAGGACGCTGCATATGACAACAGCTTGCTGTATGTAGGGCAAAAAATTGCAGATTAATTTCACTGTAACACTCCACAGAAGTGAGCTCTCATCTGAGGTGAGGAAGTATGCAAGGCTTTTCCAACTGTTAAAGACAAGGGCCAGTACAAATTAGGTGAGTATTCCTCTTTAGCATAGATAATCACAAAAAAAAAGGATGACATTTTAGTTTTTATTATTTTATATTTGGCCAGGACTTTTAAAGGAAGGACTTTTAAAGGAAACATCAAACATTCACTTTTCTGTAGCTCTTGAAAGGATTCAGTCTTTCCCCCACCCCCACCTCCCATCGGATTTCTATTGGCCCTTATATTCACACTGCAAATTAGTTGGGAATAGCAGTATTTATACTAGATCAGCAACGTCTGGTTCTTATCCAAATGTTCCACCTAAAGAGGATGCCAGTTCTCATGGATTGGACAGCCCACCCTGCAGCATTCCTGAGAATTGTACAATATAATCTTGAAAGTCAGCAGAGTGGATTATCCACTTTTTTCTGGACTTGAACTTGTGACCTTAACAGTAGCACAGCAGAAAGCAAATGTGCTATGCACTTTGCCATAGTAACCTTCCATGTATTCTTTTCAACTTAAATACACACAATTGAAACAGCTACAATTTTGGAAAATTATGTACAAACCCTATATTTTTTTCTTTTTTGATTACATATAAATACAAATTAGCTATTCTTCTAAAAAGTGGTTATAATAGTAAATAAATACAAAATAAGAATCTGACCATTATACTTCATGTGCTGGGGTTAAACCCATATAAAATGTACAACTAAAATACATTTAAAATCTTTAAAGGAATAATTCTCTGATTAAAATATTTGTTTTCCCAACTTTTTCGTAGACATAAATATATTTTCAAAATAGTTGTGTTTTTTTTCTTTCCATTTCATTACATAAATAAAGTCTTCATTGGGAAATATTAAAGTGTCAGCTATTTTTTTTTTTTTTTGCATTTGTCTAATATATTTGCTGTGTTAGCGGCACCCACAACCCTCCACAACCATATCTTGATAGTTCTTTAATACAACTTTTTCATTTTCATCAAGGTAGAGCATGGAAATAGCACTCAGTTCTGTCGGCACACAGCAAGCCTTGGGGATTTTGGAATTCACTGAATTGACCAAAGTCTGAACAATGGCATGGTTTGTTGAGTTTAGATGATCTGCCAGTGGAAAAGGACATTCCCCATGGCAGTAAAAGGCACTATACCCTGGCGGGGCAACAATCCAGTCATTCCACCCCACATCATTGAAGTCCACATATAACGGATGCCTTTTGCAACTGTATTTGTGGCGTTTACGCTGTTTGTGTTTTGCTTGACGCTTTTCTCTTTTATGGAGCGGGTGTCCCTTGCCATCATGCCCAAACGTCACTAACAACGGCCTCAGCTGAGACCAGCTATCTTCATCCTGATGTAAAGACCTGCTAATCCTAACGTGCCTCTTGGAGGCACTGTTCTCTTTGTCCAAGTGAACCACCTCTACCACAAACCCATGATTAGGTTGTCCATGTGCAATCCACCTCAAAACAGCTGGCGTTACATCAAAACTTTCCCATTTACTTGCATTATGATGCACCAACCTGGTGTCCAAAAGTCTTGTGACAGGGTCCTTAGAGGTGGCTGTGGCTGGCTTTATAATTTCATAAATATTAATACGGTGATGGTAGCTGCTGTTGTTCTCAAAGGCTCCGTGCACCTGTTTCCGAAAAATCTGGAGTTCAGCTGAGGTGATAGACTCCTCACTAGGGATGGAAGTTAAATTAAAGAAGAAACGCCGTGCTGTTTTCCCACTCGTTTCTGGCAGTTCTTCCAAAACTTCTAATTCGATTAAACAGGAAAAATAAAAAAAAGAGAAAAAAAGAAAAAATCAGAAACTGAGACAAAAAAAATCAAACCCCTTAAAACTATCTGCTGATGGCGGCTTTCAAATGTCACCTACCATGTATGACACACGAGACCTGAAAGACTTTCAGGCAGAAAATACTGTCTCCCTTGTTAATTTGTTTATGCAAGCATGTATAGCATGAAGGTAAAAATGCTTCATTCATTGTTACACATTTGGATTGGGTCCTGGTGGCCTTTGCCTTCCAGGTAGTTATCATTAGAAGCAAGAAATACACAGCATTAATTTGGACTTCAAGGACATGAATGAAAAACTGAAGTACTGCAGCTACTGGGGAATCATCAAAACTGGTGGAAGACTTTGGGTAACTGTTGCATTTCCGGAGTTTTTTTGAGAATACAGATCTAACATCAATCCCTTAAACTCCATTCTGAAAAACATTACTCTGCAGTTTAGGTGACTACAAATCTTAATGTGTGGATTTTTGTGTCTGTAACTAAAGACGGTATATAAAGCACCCATAACAGTACAAAGCACGCCCCAGTATTTACCCAAACGGGCCATAAAGAACAGCAGGAAGATTCAACTGCTGAAATAGGGATGGATGGAAAAAAGGTAATGAAACAAAGTCACCTCCAAACAAGAAGTTTATAAAACCACCAAAACCAAACATTCAAGGAGTCACTAAACTCCAGGCCAGTCCCACCTGTGAGAAATAACTGAACAGAGCTTCAGAAGGAGTACAATATACCTGGAGTTGCTAAATACATTGTTGCTACAGACATTAAGAAGTTAGAAGTATTTCCCAAAAAAATCCTCTTTCATGGTTTTTAATTTTGGTGCTAAACATACTGAAGAGGAAAAAAAAAATCACTTTCTAAGTAGAAGCCATAACTGCCATTAGCAATTCTTGGTCGTGTAACCATTCCCCTTTGAATCCAGTACAACTTTTTGCATAAGGTAAGGCTCAGCCTTACGGTATTTCAGGACCAGACCAGTATTTGCTAATATGCAAATATTTTGAATGGTCACAAGACAAACTTCTGCTCTCAAGAAATCACCAGTGCAGGGAGAACTCAGTGAAAAAAAACGAGTCACAGTGATTTTCTTCTAAGCTTTGTAAAAGTTATAACACTGATTTTCTAACAAAATCAGGTTTTGCTGTAATTGTATGACTACTTTAAACAGCAGATTTTTGCATTTGCCTAAACCTTACCAACTTTGCCCTTCAACTCCTCTCTTACTCAGCCCCTTGTCCCCAGCCCTTGGGTTTAACATGACTGACTCACATGCTGGCTTTCCCCCATTTTCTGCCAGGTTTTTATCTCCCGTGTAGGGAAACGTGGATGAGGAGAGGTTAGATTTCACCACTCATCTTCCTCACGATAAGGCTTTCCACTAAACCGCACATCCACTTCTCAGAGGCCGACTCCATTTAGAAACTTAAAAACTAATTAATATGTTTTCTTGACACAGTTTCATTCTAAAAGAAGGGGAAAGCTGCCTTTTCATTACTTTTGCAGCGGGGCCACTACATGGCAGCACTGGAGAGCCGCAGCCAGGAGCAATTACAACCTGGGGAAACGCTTCCCAAAAAAGCACGTGAGCGACACGCGCCCCACCGGCTCCACGGGCCTGGTTAATGCCGCAGCCGCTGCTTTGGCTACGGCAGCCGGGAGACGCCCCCGGCTGCTGAGTGAGGGTCTGTCCCAGAGAATCGCTGCCTCGGGGCTGCAGGCGGGGAGGTGCCGCAGAGGCCTCGCAGGTGAGAGCCGAGCGCGGCCACGGGGCTTTGGTCAGCCTGGGCACTGCGAGCTCAGGTGGGTCTGGCTGCAGCGCTCCTCGACGGCAACCCCAGAGGATGTCGCGATTGATTGCTTCATTGATCTCTCACGGGGATTAGACAAGGATTAGAAACCTCCGCAGCGGCCCGGCTCAGCCGCGCGTTAGGGAGCCTTCCCTGCTTTCTAGCCTCGCAGGAGAGCAGCGATCTGTGGGAACGCTTAAAGCGGAGTCGCGCTGGTTTAGCGGAAAAAGTCAATAAACCGGGAGCGCCCCGGCGAACGGGGAGTGAGGAGAAGGGAGTTGGCACAGCAAGAGCTCCGCAGCAGAGCCCGAACTCCTCAGCAGAGCCCGTCGGGCAGCGCACCCGGCCGGGAGACGCACTGCGCGAACCCCGCGGTACCGGCGGGAGGAATCCGCCCCCCGCTCCTCCTCCGGCCCTGCCCTCCCCCCTCCC
>VXBB01009075.1:0-64903 GCA_013399915.1 Illadopsis cleaveri | reverse complement strand
TCCTTCCTTCCTTCCTTCTCTGAAAATACTACCCCTGTCACCCAGATGTCACTGTAAGATACAGGTACCTTAATCTCCCTTCTGGAATGCCCTGCCAGGTTTGTACTGGGGTATGTGGGAAGGAAAGGAGTATGTGCAGTTTCCTTCTCAGTGTGATGTTTGAAAATGAGGCTTTGATCTGAGCATTGATAACTCTGCTGAAGGTAAGGGTGATGTTTTATTGTCATTGGATGCTTGTTCATTGTTTGCTGTTGATTTCATGTCATCTCCCAATTTCTTCAGTCTGGAATTCACAGACTTCTGCTGCAGGGAAAACATGGAAATTGTTTTTTCCCCTGTCACAACGTGCTCTCTAATACTTGCCTCCTTTTCTGCTGTGTTTTCTTCTGCTTTAATATCTTTAATAAGTGTTACCATCTGCTTGGGTGCTGGGTACTATATATTGTGAACAAGGCCAAGAGTTTCTGAGGGGTTGGAACAGTGTTGTTTACTATTAGGCATAATGGAGATTATTGCCTTTGCCTGGGGCTTGTGTGCTGTGGCTGGAACAGACATAGAAACGCAGAACATGTGCTGGGGTTCAGCTATCTACAGTTTTCCTAAAAGGAGGTTTGGCTGCTGATCTGTTGGTGTTTACTTGATATACAGGGACTCTTTTCTCCTGCTGTTCTCTGGCCCCTAACATGCTTAACTTTAGAGAGAAAGACACAGCACATTGTGCTGCTACTAACTGGTCAAAAGGCTCTATCAATTTTAGATGAGATAGGTACATGTCAGAATCAGCATAATTAACTGGCATGACAATCTTGTTAAATGTGTTTATGCCATTGCACTGGTAATAAAGCATGTGTAAATTTACAATTAAGGTATGTCTTTCTTCTATACCTTGGAGACTAGTGACAAACATTAAGAAGTTGTATAGCTGCAGAAGCTGAAGAGAGGTATTTATCACAATAAAAACATTAGGTGATGCATTTCCCAGATTATCTGTCCTTCTTATGCAAATACTCTTTTTGCTGGAAATTTCAGGCTAGGTAATAATTATATTTCTGATCTGAAAGGTGATATTTCACCCTCTGAATTATTGTTTTCATTTACAAGATGGATGAGAACCACAATGTTAACTACCTTGCATAAAGGTATTTGAAATAGTTCCCATTTCACATTATGCATCAAGCTGCGCTTTCTTTATCTTGAGTGCACTGCACATTGCAGATCTACAGAGAAATTTTCATGGATGCTGTAAGACATTTCCTTGTATTGTACATGGATGACACAGCTCCTGCTACAGATGGCTGGAAAACATCAGCACAAGTAAGATAAAGGTGATTTAAAGTTCGTCTGTGAGTCAGGCAGAGAACTGACAGCCATCTTTAACCAGCCTGACCCTGGGATGACCCTGAGCTCAGCTGGTTGTGAGATAGTTGGGTCTATTATGGGACAAAGGATCATATGTCTGACAGGATGCAGAGAACACATTACAGGATCACAGCTGAGTAACAGTGCAAGACATAATGTACATTTATTTGACGAACAACACAAGCAAATCTTGCCAAGAAAATTTAATTTCAACTATTTTGTTTATTTCAAGTCAATCTCTTTCTGTTGCCTATTTCAAGAAATTAATATAGCCTTTCTCTTCTATGAATGAAATAGATGATTGTGCTAGTGAAATTTATAAAGCATGCAGAATGTACACTGATAAATTCTTGTAATGGGGTTCCACATTTCTACTGTATTTCCCCCCATGTGGGCTCAATCTGCACCTATTCAACATTAAATTTCAAATGTCTTTGCCTACAACCCCATATACTTTGGTCAAGTGAGGCTGGAAATGTCAGAGCTAGTGCAGCAGTGGCTAGAGAAAGAGAAATGGGCAAAAAACTGCATATGCAGTCTTGTAAGCAAGTAGCTACGCTCATGTGAAAAGAGACAGAAACCCAAAATTTTGGCATGACAGCCGTCTCTAGAAGGGGGAGAAATACCCCAGCACTTTGATAGGCTGAACTTCCTTCACTTCTAGTTTCAGAGATAATACTGTGGCAAAAGATTTGGTATCTTCAACCTCAGCACTGGGAAAAGGGCTGACAGAGATATAGAAAATCTTCATAATCTTGCACATCAAAAAATTAGATCAACTCTAGCCTCTCCACTGCAGAGCTCATCATATGCTGTGGAGAGGAATTATTGCTGGGCTGAAGACAATGAAGGCAAGGCTGGGCATTGCTGGGGCTTGCCTGGTTGATTGTTCAGGCATTATCCAATGTGCCCTGACACTGTTGCTGACCACACCAGGTGTCTGTTGTGGAGGAAAGGGAGAGTGGGTGTCTCATAGCTAGTGCATCAAGCAAGAGAGGTGGAGTGATGGGGAAGAACGTCAGTACGTCTCTCAAATGACAAGTCTCTTGTCCCCCTGTGGGGGAGGCAGGACCACATCTGCCACAGCTCCTGGCAGTGCTGTGCCCCTGTCCCTCTGCTGCCCCAAAGCTGCCATCCGGCATCACCAGGCAGGAGGCAAAAGCTTCAATCAGCAGAAGGAAAATTGAGAGTTAACCCCCTGCCCTTCCTGTGACCCCCACCACGGATGTGGAGGGGTGATGAGAGAGGGGGGATGAGGAGCTGCACCACAGGCAAAGCTGAGAGCAGCGCTTTACCTCAGCCAGCTTTCATGGGGACAGGGGGTTAATCTGCTTCCCAGGCCCTGTTGTCAGTAGCCACACGTCCTATTGCTCCAGGCAGGCTTGGATCTGGCTCAGAGTCCTATACAAACAGCTCACTCTTTACAGAGCTACTGCGCTGGGTGACCTCTCCTAATGTATTACTGGTTTATATTTGTGTTGATTGCTTCCAAAGGGGAAATGACATGAAGTGAATCAGTGTGACCTCATTAGCGTGGCTCATACTGGTAAATGGATGACCACCATTAGGAAGGCTCTGTTGCGGCAGTGCTTCCATCGTGTTACCTGTGGATAGTATCATCATCTTGCTATAACCTGCAGCAAAGATTTATGCACTATGCTAACTTGCGTGCTGCAGCTGCTTTCTGTCTTACAAATATTGACTTCTGTGCCAAAAACAACAACTTGGTACAACAGGAATTAATCTTCTGCTTGACTGATGCATCTTTACAGACCAGTTTGTCTTTAGAAAATAGAGCTCAAGAGAGTTTTATGATTTGGAAAAATACTTTATAAGTTGATTTAAAATACAGGCTGTGATAAGCAGAGGCATCATTAAAGTGACATGGGGGCTATATTTTGCCTTCTAGATTTTCCTAACTGTGCCATCTGTTTGTCATCTCGACTTATGTGAAATTTTAAAGAAATTGCCAGACTCTGGGTCCTGAATCTTTTCCATATATTGCAGTTTCTCAGATAATTTATCTATCACACAATTCAAATTGTTTTAATTCACTTGATTTTTTTAAATTTTAAAAAAAAATCTTTAGGCAAACTGATTTATCAGAAGACTTGCAGGTGTCCTCCACAGACAGAAGACACCTTTCGTCCTCAGCAATAGCATTACAGTCCCAAGGGAGGCAAAGCATGTTTCCAACCTGATGTTAGACACTAGGATGAGGTCACAATATTGCAGAATTCTGGAGCTGATAGTAAATAACAGCACACAGAGTGAGGGTTCTAAAAGATTAAAAGACAGGACATCAGCTTATCCTAACCAAGGTCCTTCTAGGATGACTCGTGCACTCTAATGTTGAACAAAGGTACTGTGCAAAGAACCATTGAGGATATTTGATCTGAGGATGAACTTACAGTATTTTGACAGTTGTCCTCTGTTGAAGCACAGGTATTCATGGCTCCAATTACAGGCATTTTTTGTAAGCCTGTCCATACTAAGCACGACAGTGAGAGAAAGTGAGTACTCCCTACTGCGACAGAATTTCTCACTTGATTATGTTCTTATGGATCATGTGAAAATTAGAAAGGTGATGTGGTTTAGAACAGTAGTGGCTCAGATATGTCACCGTGTGTTATGGCATTATACTCAATAGGCCAGATCTGATGGACTTGCAAGTGAATTTTTGTTCAGATGGAGACTTCAGTGCTGGTTCTCTAAGGGTTTTCATAAAGCTCATAATCATGCATCCCTGAATAAGCAAGCTGGCAGCAGTAATTCAGCTCCTGGAGTGAAGATTTTTCTCCAAAATGGAGCCAGTCACTGGGTTTTCTCAGAGTCCCCATCCAGGCAGATGTTTGGTTTGTGCAGTGTCACAGTGATGCCTTCAGAGCCATTAGTTTATGCACTCCACACTGAAATGCATTTTTACGTCAGTAAAATTTGTGGTAAAATACCAATAACCATTGTGGGTTGGAACCATGAATATGCTGATATGGCTGAGGTTGTCGCCAACAAAAGATTTGAGAAATCCTAGACCACAACCTCTGAAGACTGAAGTAATCTGAATGGCTCATGTTAGTTATTCCACACCAATGGTCATTTTGCCATAAATATAAGCCTTATACTTCTCAGAAAAAAAAAAAACAAACCAATGAGAAATGCTACAGGTGCATAGCATCAAAAAAATGATTAGTCTTTTAGAAAGCTTACATGTTATGTAGTGATATTAAGGATTTGGGTTTTACATTTGATAAACTGGAAGCTTTTTTCTTTTATAGCTGGTTCCTGCGCTTGCTCAGTGTTTAAGAACTCAAGCAGGTAGATATTTGCACTGGCTGAGATGTTTGGCAGTCTCGGAAATGGACTTTTAAAATTTTTCTGATGTCTTACCTGTTGGAGATGGATATGCCCATGCATTTAAAAATATGGAGCTGAGTGTCTTCAAAGGAAGAGTTGTTTTTCTCTTCAGAGGAGACAGCTAGACAAAGTAAACCAACACTGAATTTTAAGCTTCATCCCTGTATGGCCCCTAGTAATGCAAATATTCTCATATGGGAAAAGAGTATTTATTTTGTGGTCAGTCCTCTAAAAAAGCAACTGAACTGATTAAAATCACTTTCAATCAATAGGAATTGTAAGCAGTAGGAATTTTCATCAATAGGACATTGGAATTGTTAACTGAGAATTCAATTTCTGTTGCAATTATAAGCTCCATATCTATTTAATTACTTCAGGTGTAATGCTGTTATTAGGAAAAGGTTCATTCATAGTAAAAGACATATAATTGAAGCATTTTAATATATAATTTCAAATTGTGACAGTGATTGGTGTACAAAAAAAAAAAAAAAATCTGTAACTGACTGTTAAAATGTGCATCTAATTGTAAATATGCCAAAGCACAAATGGGATCTTCAGTAAATACATGTTCATACCACAAATTAAAGGACTTGTATTAAGCAAATGAACATATTTTGGGCTATAGGAATGATTAATGTATGGAAAGTAACATGAAACTGTAGTTTAGATCTGTTGCAGGCTTCAGAGTCCAGTGTAGGAAACCTTATGATAGCTAAGTCTTAATTCCGAAGTCAAACCTACAAAGCAAAGGGTCTTCAGTTCTTTTTTCAACATCTTCCACAAATGGGATACTGATCAACAGCAGAGTAGTAATTGCTACCGATTTTTTGTTTACAGAAAGCAAACCCAGGCACTGGCACTTGGGCAGTTCTCTGGATCTGTACTGTAGGGCTCATCAGCAGGAGCTGTGACTGAGGCCCAGAACTGGCCAAGATCATGTGAACCCCCATCTCTTCTACAAAAGTCGCCTGCTCTGTCAGTGTAGCTGTCTGTGCTCCTGAGGGCTGGGCTGCCCTTTATATTATTTCAGGAAATGATGAATTTATTACACACTGGGCTCAATGATATCTTTGTTTCTGAGAAGGTGAAGGTTTTGTGGAAAGGGTTTTCTTCCTTATCCAACTTTAATCTTGAGATCTTAATCAAACAAGTAGAGCAGAGTCAGTGATACATGGACAATGTTTCATGTTTTTGTGGCTCTCTTGAGGCATAGTCCACTAATATTTCAATCCCTGACAGCATTGGTAGTTTTTGGGGTATGTACTACCAGTTGTTACTGATTTCCTTAGGCTGTGATGTTGCACTTGTGATGCTGTCTCAGATGTATGAAGCCAAGCACAGGCATTTCTCTGGATTTCTGGATCAAAGAAAAGCTATGAACAGGTATCCTGTTGCTTCAGTCACAGCTGAGTCCTCAGGTGGCAGCTGAGCCCAGCTCTGTGCCAGTACAACTGCAAGACTTCAGACAGACACTGCCTGTACAAGGTGTGCAGCCCCCAAATTGCCTGAAAAGTCCCCTTGGACTATGAGTTTTCCATCAGAGAGAATGAGATGAGCACTTCTCTGTGGAGGTTCAGTATAGTCATTCATTCATATTTAGGACAGGAAAGAGAGATCTTTCCTATTTTCATGCCTCCCTCCTCAGTTTTCTGCTGCTGTATTAAGGTGAACCTGAATGAAACTTCTAGCAGAAAGCCTAATGGAAAAAAGTGATTGGAAGACCTAGCCTTGAGCCCTACTCATGTTGCTCTGAAAAAGTTGAAATTTGTTTTAACTGGAGGCCATGGCAGGGGGAGAGGCAAGAGCAGCATTTCTCCAGGTGTCAGGGAAGTCACTCTTGGCATGAATTGTTTTTTCCTCCTCAATTTCAAATACTTGTAAATTTCTCCCAAGCTTCTCTAGGGCTGGAAGACTTGATGCTTGATCTCAGCTTACAAAAAAATCTTTTTTTCCTGCTGAAATTTTGAGAAGAAAAAATCTTTGATCAAACTGTGAATCACAGAAGAGTGGGACAGTAAACCTTCTTACAGACTACAGCTTAAAAACAAGCAAGCAAACAAGCAAGCAAGCAAGCAAGCAAGCAAACAATCAAGAAGTACCCCAGAGAAAATGATATCTAATTTTGACATCTGAATGTTCTTTTGTAAAGGCTAATGTCCTAGCTCAGATGCACAAAATTCAAGAAAGGACATGCACAGAAGAATCCCATGTAAAATCTCAAGCTTGTAAAAAAGTGTTGAGAAACAATTTCTAAGTGTGCATGGCAAAAGTATTCCTTTGAGAAACACAAACAAAGGAAAACCCTCTAGTGTGACAGCCTGGGAATTGGAGAAGCACTGTCCGTTCCATTTGGCTGAATGCCACACTGGGACCAAGCTGCTGTGGGGGATTTGGAAATGCCTTTGCATGGACCCATCTCAGCCTAGCGAGGAATTGCCCATCCCATGTAACTGATGGCCTTTTTAGAAACCAGACCAAGCACTGAATTTTAATGACCTCTGTATGCACTCAAAATGATCCAAGCAATGCATTTTAGCTGTAAGTTTGTGGCAAATATCCTACTGTTGCATTTCATATTTATTTTAAAATATCTTGATAATGGCTTTAAAATCAGTTTAAGGCTTCTAACAATTTAAAGTGATGGTGGAACAAGGAGATAGCAGGAGTATATCTCAATTGCCTATGTGGATCCATAGACATGGATAGATTTGGGCTTTGCACTGGTAATCACCTCCCTCTGATCCAGTAGTGAGTGTGGACTATGCAATGTCCAAGCATACAGAGGTGCTGTTATCCACAACATTTCCTTGTGTGTTATTGGCTGCAGAAGTTCAGTGAGCTTCAATATTTTTCATCTGATGGGTCATGAAGACCTGGGCAGATATTTATATGGATACACAGATTCTATTTGAAATTCAAGCACTTGTCCTTCATAAAACACCACGTTGTTTTTTGGGTTTTTTAAGCTGTGAGGTGGTAAGCATGTTCTGATGGCCAGATTTAATATGATGCCAAATAAGAGCTGGTAAAAGAGCTGATACCATGAAATAAGACCAGCAGGAATATGTAATGAAAGCAAAGGAATAATGTTTACAAAATCAAGGCTTATTGTGCTGTGTAAAGCAAGGCTCTCATTTCAGTTGCATTCAAATCTGGGCTCTTCTCACTGGTTTTGTCTTAATAAAGTAAAACACATCTCATACTGGCAAATAGAGCAATTCCTATTGAGAATAAAAAGCTCGTTGTTGTCATAATGGATCTCCATTGACACATTTAACAGCTTGAATGTATACATTTCAGACACTATAACTTACACTAATTAATCTTTATTACATCGTTAGTGCCTTGTAAAAAAACCCCAAACCAACAAGCAGAACCTCTGCAAAAACGTGTCATTGACATTAAAGGATAAGCCTGCCTGGTGTTACCAAAGTTAAACTTCACTTTGAAACAGAAGGTGCTCCAAGAACCTTACGCAGTGAGTGGATAAACCCAGCCAAATGAAATGCTGTCCTCCATCACTTTAGAATATAAATTCAACATATTCTTATCTGATGATGAGTTACTGGTTTCAGTGTTTAGAATTCAGAGGATTACTAAAGAGATTATCTGATCTGTCAATCAAGCTGATATCTTGATGACTTGGAATACTGCAACAGATTTAGCAAAGTGTCTTTGCTCTAATGCTCATTCTGGATGTCATGGTTAACCAACATCTTAATTACATACAACGAATAATCTCTCCAATGGCTTATTATAATAATACAAGTCTCAGGAGTGACACATAAGCATAGTACATAGCTGTGAGTCACTTAAAACTACAGGGCCTCGCAGAAGGACTGCTATAATAAAGAATTCAGTAAACCTTACCCAGGCTGAGTCAAATAAATTTGATTATGGCATGCTTTGCAAAATAAGCACCCTTCAGCCAGTACAGAGGACTCAGAAGACTGCATAAAAAGTCCAGGTACAGCAAGCACATGGCCAAATATTTGGCCACAGAAACTAGATAACTGAAGTTGAAATGATCTGTTCATATCTACTGCTGCTACTATAGTGATGCATGTGGTGAAAAGAAAAAGCCACAGCACAGTCAGCTGAAAGAAATTTTTCTCATGAAGTACTGGCCTGCATCCAGGTGTCTAGGGGGACCCGGAGGCTTTGCAATAGCCTTTTGGCCTCTGGGCTGATAGACTAACAAATTGGCAAGCTCACCTGTCTTCTTTAACTCACCCTCTCTGCTTCACTGGATCAACTTTTTGTTCTCATCCCTCCATCAGTCTGCTATCTCACGTAAGAGGAGGGATATTTTAATGAGGAAAAGAGGATTTCCCAGGTAGTGATGGACATGTATCTGCATGCTACCTGGGCACTGATGGTGTGGAATAAATGGTATTTTGCGCTCACAGCTGTGGTTAAGATTGTTTGAGAACAGGGTGGAGAGGAGGGGCCACAGGCACACAACAATGCCATGCACAAGAGAAGGAGTGTAGAGATACTCCTCAAAATCCAGTGGGAAAAAAACCAAACCCTAATAAGTGGGAACAGTTTCAGCACAGCACTTCTTAATTTACCTGCCTTAGACTTGTCAGGCATGTTATCTGTGTTATTTAGGCAGCCCTGGATATAACTGCTGAATGATCTAGCATGATTTAAACATGAAAGCTTATCCTGACTGCAGCTGACAGGGCTGACTGCTCTTCATCCCAGCCTAATATGGATTTGCAGCAGAACAGTGACAGTGGGCTATCACTGCCCCCTCTGCAGAGGAAGGGAATGTTGCCAATATTGGTGAATCCCTTAAAACAGAGCATTGCCAAAGGAAGTTGGTTTCACTGAAAATTATTATAGAAAAGAGCTACACCTATAAGCTTTTGTCATTGCAGAATGCCAGGGGTTATTTTCAAAGAGATGCTCTAAAATGGCTGAGTGCTTATTCTCACAATCATGCAAGCTCATCTGTGCTGTGCAGTGCACCCTGGTCTAAAATGCAGATTCCTAAAAATCAATGCAATTAATTGTCTGTTTGGGTAGTGAAAACAAACAAAACAGTTATGGTGGTTAATATATATGACACATTCCTCTGATTTGTATTGGACATGTTTTCTGGGATGTTCTGCCATAGCTAAACATAGACAGTACAGTAGGAAAAAAGCTTAAAGGATGAAAAAATATGAATTCCTGTAACTGCATTTTCTTTATCTGACTCTATTTATAGTCATTTTCTGTGGAAGTTATTGTGGTCCTGTTTCTAGATGCAACTATCCACATGAAGCACATTTGAGTACTTGCTTCAGGATTGCCCACATGCTTATACCAATAGGAAATGGAAAACATCTGAAATGACCAGCTACAACATAGCTGCATGGCCTGATGTGAGAACAGTCATGTCCAGGCAAAGAAAAAGTTGGTCAGTGATTAGCTGATAAGGATTTAGAAGGAAATATGGTCAAAATGAATCAAATTATTCACGCTTAGCATTAAATTAAAGTTTTGGTGTATTGTTATAGGGTATCTTAATGTTTGTCTAATTGAATTGTAGCCAGCTGTGCCTGGTATGTGTAACAGGTCCTCTGTAACTAAGACAGAAAGCAATGATCTGCAAATCCTAACTGTGCCCTATAGCAGTTACCATTTTAATGTCAGGAATAGATGAGAGCCACAAAGTTTCTTTTACCTCATTGATGCACCCCTGGCATAGGATACTGACTCATAAAAGCTGCATGATCCTTATGGTGCGGTGGGCCACTTTGATTTATGTCAAGACAGATCTTTTGCTACCATAGGATCATTGATTTCTGCATGGCAATAGACACTGCTCAACTGGAGAGGAAAAAATCCCCCATGTTTCTTACTTTGGGCTCAATAGCATCAAATGAACAAATTGACCTTGCATAGACATTACCCAAAATGATGTGCACGCCGTGTTGTTCCCAGTTCAAAGAAACAGCACACAGCTTTAAAAACAAAATGGTAGAAATTGGTAATTTAACGGCATGTAGCAAGCAGTTTTCAGCTTTCCCTGCTGTGAATCAAGTCCATGCCTTTCTGTCTTAATCAGAATTTTATTTAAATAAGTTTGATTGTACCACAAGAAACAAAATTGTCAACTCATTCTCTTGCAATGAGACGCATTGTCTGCAGGGCCAGCTCCAAGCTTTCAGCAGTGTTAGCAGGATTGAATTTTGCAGTCCCAAGGTTGGAGGACTGGGCTTGTCCTGCTGCTGGATGGGGAAGGATGAAAGAAGGGCTGGAATGGAGGCGAGTCCTGGAGAGCAAGGCTCGCTACTCCTGTGCCACCGGGGTGGGACATCTGCCACATCCCCTTACTTGACTTTCCAGGGCTCTGCTGGTAGGTAATGCAAAAGCCATCTTGCCTGTTTCTATCAGTCATCTGCTCGAGGTAACTGCTGACTCCGCCAGCGGCAGTGCCAGCTGTGGTTATTAGCTTGTCACATTGAATGCTCTGTGGAAGGCAGAGCAAATACTGGGGCCACTGAGCCACAGTGGGAGAGAGGTTTCGATTGGCAATGTGCCTGTAAAACTGCCTTTCCCCCACTGATAGTCTGGTGTTCTTGTTTACTGCTTTGTGCACTTATTATTTCCATCTCCCACAGGACTGCTATGAAATGTGTGTCTTGCCTTTGAGCTCAAAGATCAGGATGAATTCTCTCCTTCACCAGAGTTTGACTTTGGCTGGGCAGGGTGAAAGGGGGAGAGGCAACATTAACTTCATCCTGGATGTAATTTCGATTTACTGAGAAACGTTAAACCCTGTGTCTCTCCTGCATTGTCCTCAACAATCAGCATTCCTACTGCCAGCTCTGCCCTCCTTCATCTCTGCTTACCTGTAAGATTCTTTCTTGGAGGGAACTCTCCCTTGTCCATTGTGCATTATAAATGATGTCACCTCAAAGACGCGAAGAATTGGAATCCAGCGAGTTACCTAATCCACCCCAACCTGAAGGAAAATGGGATAATGTAATCTTTTATTTGTCGTAACTCCTGCAAGTTGCTTTTTTCAGGCATCAGGAACAAAAACTTTTCTTGGTCCATCCTGGAATGGTTGAAAAGGCGCTATTAGGATAGGACTACATTGGCTTAACAAACAAGATGGCCTAATCTTAAATCTAATTATAAATTCCCAACAAATAGAGAAACTGCAGTAACTTTGAAGCCAGATGTACCTGTGTTACCAGAGAGAGGCAACATGATGTCCTTGGGGCCAACCCAGCCTACATGCACAGGTGCTTCTGGGACATCCCCTCTGGGAGATGTTTTGGGTGCTTCAGGTTAGTCTTTGGGCTCCAGCTGTCCTATCAGCCCTGCCTGGAGTGATTAAGGCAAGAAAGATGAGTCAAGGATGGTCTTGCACATGGATCCTCCTTATCTCTGACACCACTGGCAACTAGCACAGGCAAGGAACAGGCTGCCTACCCTTTTGCCTTGTGAGTGTCTGGTCTTAGAAGCAAACTAGGGGTCTCAACATTTTTTGGAGCACTGTCTCTGGGACTGCTGCTGCTGTGGAGACACTCCATGAACACTTCTACATCTCATAAGGTATCCTGTGATGAATATTTGAAACACTTAGTTATGGCCTTAAATACTTGGGTTAAAGCAGTAATTGTAGCTAATCACTGAAGGGAATAATGAGACACTTCTAGATATCAGATGACCTTATCACAGTAATACCTGTCTTGTCACGTTTTATTGTCTAGTGACATGATGAAGGTTTGGAAGATAATTGAATAGCAGGCATTCATGAGTGCAGCAGTGATTAAAGGAGCAAATAGCCTAACAAGCATGGTCAGGTACTGCATGTGTTTCAGCTGTTCGTTTTGCTGAAGGCCAACAATTTATCCTATGCCCAGTGGCTACTGACTCTCTTCAGGCCAGGTACATGCAATAAAAGTGGAATGTTAATTAGGGCAGAATGCAAGGCCTTAAAGGGACAGTGTTCTAGCAGGTACTGGTGATACCTTATTCCAGGTTGTTTTGCTCTTAGATTTTAATTTAAACCATAGTAATTGAAATGCTTATGGGAAGGAATTAATAAAAGAGGCAGTTTTGACACATATTGGGCATCCTCATTTCAAAGTGAAAGCCAGGGCTCACTTTTTTCCTGCAGCTGAGAAGACCTAGCAAATGCTTTCAAGTAATGCTAGTGGTATATGAGAGAGGCTCTGCACTAATAAACATGGTAAAATGCCAGTGTAGTGGAATTATTGACAGGTCTGTCATAAAATTCAGTTTCTCCAAAACCATTTCATCTAAACAGAATTAATGGGATATTAGGCTCCCAGGGTGTATGACTGGAGGTATATCACTCACTAAACAGTTTCCCAGCTATGCAGTTAACGGGGAAAGACCAATGTTATGCTTAAAAGTATAAGTCTGTCAAAACTTTTAGTACAGCAGGTATACTTTTGTACAGCAAGTCTTGCTGTGTGCAGGATTACTGTGGAAATAGTTATAATATGTTCCCCACACAGTCCGAGCTTTATAGCAGATACAGGGATTCTTGAAATTTGGGAACAGCATGAGAAAGAATTCCTCAGGAAATAGTTTAAATGTTAACTGTCCAGGCTCAGTTTCACAAAGGTGTTTAAGGTTTAACCCTCCAGAGACTAAATTCCCACTAAGACCCAAGGGAAGTACCCCTGTAGGTTTTAGCTTTTCAGATATCATTGTGAATTTGACCTCTAGCATCTATAAAGCCTCCTGTTGAGTTGCATAAAAAGTTTCCACTCTCCAGAGATTAGGCATATCGGTGAGCTACACTAATCCCCATCTGTCACGGAAAAAAAAAAGAAAAAAAAAAGTAACTGAGATTCATAGCTGGAAAGCAACTGTCTCTCCCACGCTACGCTAACTTCCTGGCTTGCTGGACCATCAAACCAAGCTATGCTTGGAGGCTAGCCACGTCTTCTGTTTTCTCATGAATGGGACACTGACAGCAGTTGAGATCCTCATATTGCCCAAGCTCTCCTGACATGAGAACTGTGCAGTGATTACAGATGAAGGGTGTTGGTTACATCTGTTTCAGGGCTGCTCCACTCTCTCTGCTAACAAGCTGAACTGCCTCAGGGCAGTTCCCTGTTGTTTGTGGTGCTCCTACCTTTTCTCACACTTGCTCATGAGGCAATGCACTGATATTTGTTCTGTGTGGCGGCTCGGCTGCCAAGCATGTCCTTATCAGCTCATGTCACCAGCTGGATCAGCTGGACAGCAGGCTAGAAGGGAGAGATACGGTTGTGGTGCTCTTCAAATGCTATTAAATGCACAAAGGCTTAGGAGATTTTAGCTTTGCAGTTTTAAAGATCACATATCTTGTAAAGGTATAATGATTCCTTCTTAAGGATTTTTCCACATATTTCCTCTTTGAAGAACTGGGTATATATTCTATCCTATGAAAGTGCTATACCATGTTTTAATAACTTTTGCTTAGATTTTAAGACTGTCTTGAATGTAACAGATTTATGTTTTCACTCATATGCCACAGATTTCTTGTACTGACTCCCTTTTCAAATTCAAATCAATAAAGAGGGATCAAAAGTCTACATCCCCAGTCTTACTGAATGAGATCATGGACAAAAACCAGAACAATAAGTGAATGCCATTTAGAAAAAAATGAGAACATAAATAATATGTGAAAGTATGGAGAAAAACTCATTTATGGAGTCATAAGCATCTTGATTTTGTGATCCACTTTATCATTTTAGATATTTTTATTTTAAAATTTTCAGGGAAGACAAAGTTTCATCTTGTGGCACAGTGCAAATGATGGATGCTGAGCTGCTGGGACCTTTGTCGTTCATAAATGGCCAATCTTGGGGCTCCAGTAAGGTTTTGATGTTGTCTCAGCTCCTTTCTGCCTCCTCTTGCTGTGTTTGGATAGCACCTCCTGCAGAGAGGGGGAAGCATGCTAGTAAAGGAGGTGGTTGCATGCCTCATGTGGCCTCAGTTCCTCAGAGTACATTGTCCTAGTGGGACATTTGTCACCTAGCCTTACATTTGGGATAAAAGGAATGAGCCTTTCAAGTGAACTTTCACATCTTTTCAACTCTCACTTCATTCCCAGCCATCACCATCAGTCAGGCAATGTTGAGTTCTACAGTCCAGAATGCAGTCTTCAGCAATCTCTGGTTTGATGGCAGGGCCAGGGTATCTCAGCTGGGTCTTAATTTCAATTTTTAGGACCTCACTAGGTCCCAGCTTATTTTATTCTTTTTTTCTTCTGCGTGGGATTAGAGTGCCTCTGCTGTCAAAATTACTAATAGACCCCTGAGGCAGAAAATGTTTCTTCTGTAATGATACGTACTGTGCTACTTCACATCTGGAGTGCTGCAGGGCCACTATTTTGGCTACCTCTCACTTTGTTGGGGAGTGAGATGGAAAAATGACTGTCTTCCCTGGTATACCTTTAACATACTTTAGTTTAGTTTACATTAAATACCCAGGAGTGAAGACAGAATGACAGCTACTGTACTGTGTGAGCTGCCCAAAGGTAGACTCTGTTAATACAGAAGTTAGACAGTGTGACAGATAGATGGGAGATAAGCAAAAGGCTATTATCCCAAGGTAAAGTTATTTCAACATACTGCCAATAACTCCTACTTAAAATTTGGATGATAGGTGGGAGAGGCATGACTTCAGCTGAGATCTTTTGACTGCCATCTACACCTTTCAGTGAGGCTCTGACACTTTATCAAAGAAAGGGGAAAAAAAAAAGATCGGTCTTTATATTCTGGGCAGATGTCCAATAAGAAACTCCAGCAGAAGATTAAAGTCTTTAACATGAAAGGCAGATCTAGTGCAATGTGTAATATCCAGCAGTTCTAAAAATAAGCATGTTTGTCAAGTCTACAACAATCAGGTTGATTGCTAGCCTTGACAGCATGACATACAGCTCACAATCTGGCACAGGGGAAAAATGTGATTCAAATATCTTCACAGACAAGCTGGCCTTTGCATTTACAGGAGAGGGACTGCACAACAGCTCTGGCCCAGCATGCCTAGAGTCTCTCCCCTCTATGACACTCCATTTCTGAGGAGCTCAGGAGGAGCTGGAAGACAGTTTCTGAGGGGGAATGAACAAAATCAGCTGCCTGATGTTGCAGGTCTGACCAGACCCTTCTAATGGTGGTTAGAGAGGGAGTCCTTGGTGTGTCTTCTGGAGTGCCACATGTTGATGGGTAAGTTGTTCAGACTGCCATCAGGAGAAGGGGAGAGATAAGCCAAGAGAGGTGATGACTTTTCAGCAACCAGTGGCTGAGCAGGGGGTAGGATCATTCTCCACCCCAAAGCACAGAATAGGTAACTGACCAGAGAAAGGGCTGTACACAGCAAATAACTACTCGTGTGCTGATCGATTTCACAGTGTACTTCCTTTTGAAGACCAAGTTCTCCCCTGGGAGCAGAACAGGAGCACTACACCAGATACAACAATGGGGGAGGATTTTGGGAGTGGAAAAGACATGTAATATGACCGTAGCTATAAAGGAAGCTGAAGTTCAGAGTAGGATTCACATATGGAATTGCCATCTTCCCGCTTCTAAGCATGCTGAAGGAGGATTAAATATATGTTCAGGATATGGACGAACTACTAGTCCATTCTCAGAAACCTTCCTGATATTTATTGCCAGAAATCTAAAAAGTGGCACACAGAGGAATTCAATTTGCTTCCTGGGAAGGACCTGCTGTCTTTGGGCTCCAAGTGATGCCTCTGTAGCAGTGCTCTGCTCCTGGGCTGACTCCTGCTTCTCTGGGGGAGGCATCAATGCACAGGCAGTCCTCTTGCAGGGACTGAGCTCCAGTCAGAACTGAACTGGGACCAAGAGCAAACTATATGCCCTAATAAAGAAGACCCCAGACAGTAAGCATTTGTTTTTTTCTAAGAAGCATGATCAACCTGGTTTTCTCTTGAAGGTGAAAAGGTTTTAAAATTCACTTCAGCTTTCAGCTCTTCCTAACTAGGAATGTCATAGGATACTCTGTGCTTTCTGTGAGTCTGAGACCTGCAGTGAAATCTCTGGATATGAAACTCCAATACCAGGTTCCTTGCCTTTTCTGGCTAGCCTTAGTCATCACTCCATGAGTTCCACATTTGCAAATCACTCCTTTCACTTCCACGTCCTTCTGATCCCCTTTGAGTCATAGGATTTCTTTTACTTATTTTTACTTTTCAGTAAGCTAAACACTAAAATCCAAACATGAACATGTTAACCTTGTTTATGCCCTAGTACTGGCCAAAGGAGCAGCCACATGAATTACATAGCTAATGTTCTTCAGAACCTCATTAAAATCCAGGATAGCTGAATGCAGATGCTCACATGACCAGAACTGCAGGCATTTGCAACCCTTCACATTAACAAAATTCCAGAGTACTTTATTAAAACATTGCAACTCCACCCACTCTCCAACACACCTCTGGGGTCTGGGAGCCTGAGGAAAGAAAGCATCAGGCAACAGAACTATTTCTGGTTCTGGCAGACATCATCTGTTCCCAGATGAAGTCTTTGATTCCTGTAACTTTTTTTCTTTAAAATGCAGAACTTATGACTTCATACTTTCTTCCTGGGGCTAACTAGTGCTGGTTCATACCCGTTACTGCATATCACCTTCTAAAGTAAATAACTCCTCATGCTCTATTCCTGTGAAAATAAAATTCAAGCTCCTGACACCTGTCATCTGAGACAGGTCCTGTTTTGATGGCAATTCACTATTTTTGGAAAAATACAAACATTTTAGGGAAATACAGCCACAAATAGCGGGCTTAGTGTCTCACAGTTTGTCCCCAGGGCTGGACTGGATGGGGAACACCCAGCATCTCTTACTAGAGGTCAAACCAGAGTTCATTGCTTCTTAACTGTTCCTATGCCAGTCCACAAGGCTGTTATCCATGCTGTTGAGAGCCTACTGCATCTCTGAGGGATCCTAAGGGAATTGTTCTATCCTTGCTGTAGAAACATTGGATATATTGGGTCCATTAAATGATTTGAAATAGTTCAGAAAGTTTGAGTAATGAGAAATGACCTCCTGGCAGTGTTTTGAGTGAGGACTGGGAAAGTGTCCCCATATACAAACATGTCCAAACTGTTTCTGTTTTCTGGGAAAGCCTTGTCCAATTAATCTTTGTAAGGTAAGCAATTAGTTAAATACTATAATTTATGTGCTTACTCACCCATAAGTGTGAATTACAACTCCTTGCCTCCTTGACCCTAAAAAGATATGTTTGGATTTAATGAGTCTAATTCAGCTGGTATTTTACCCACAGACACTGTTGGCAACATCAGCATTTCTTGCATGACAGGGTAAGGGTTCATTACCACAGGAAAGCAAATCTAAATCCCTACCTTGTAACAGATCCAACACTGATCCAGACATGCTCCAGGAGCCCACATTTGAGCATCCAACAACCTGAGCACTGCTGATGGAATCCACCATCAGCAATGTCTTTTTCAAGACCCCAGCTGTTACCCTGGGCTCATTAGGAGGACTGGCATGCAAAGCTTTCAGGAGGGAAAGAAAGGTCCTGTTTTCTGCTGGTTTCAACACTACTGCATTTTGTGTAGGAGGCAGAAAAGCTTGTCCAGAAACCAGCTAAGCTGGAAGAACAGCCAAATCTTTTGTGAGCGAAGTTCCCACTTTCAGCTGAGCAAAGGCACTAATGTTTCCTAAATGCATTATTTCTGACATTTAAAAATGCCTGGCTTTCAAAAAGTTCAGCAAAACTTGGCTCTGTGCCTGTTGGTATGAACTGCAACACTGATTTCAGCAGACCTAGAATTTTATATAGATCCACGAATCACCTATAAAAATCCACCTATTTAAGCTTAGTCCAAAATGTTTTTATTTTCAGGTTTGCGATGGAGGATGGAAGACCACACTGCCAGTTTAAGTTGAGCCAGATGCTGAAATCTCCTTTACATTTAAGACATGATACTTGGGAATAGGATGACAACCCACACCATTTCACTCTTTAGTAGCACATAATAGAGCAAGTGCCACCTGTTACAAAAGCTGTCAGCGCTCTCTTCAGTGGAAGAGTGAATGAACAATGAAAAATGCTTCTATGATCCAGACAGGATTTATGATTACATGCTACTGAACCCATTTTGGGGTTTAACTGTAGGACAACATACAAATATGTATGCATCTGTCTACATCATTGACTTTTGCCCCTGAGCCGGTAAATTCATTTATTCCTTCCTTACCTGTGACATATTTTGATTGCAAATGTTTTATTCCATATCTCCTAACAAAGCTTTTCTTCTATAGAATTTCTTTTGGTCACCTCTTTCATACACCCCATTACTGAGTTACCCCAAATTTGCATGAAACAAAATGTGCCCAAACTCACCAGAACGAAGTCAGATTTTTTTTTTTCCCAGTTATTCCTTTCCTCCTCTGTTGCTTAAGATTAGGAGAACCAGTTTCCAACCAAGCTGTGTGGGCAGGAGACCTGGTAAGGAACGGAGGCCATTTCTTTTTGTAGAAGTGCCTGAGAGGATCATGCTCTGTTTAAACAGGCTTTCTTACCACCACAAAAAGGATACATATGGCTGGCTTCTGTTATTCTACACTGCCTTAGCTTAAGGAGAATATTTTTTCTCTCTCACTGGTAAATAAATTTTGCAAGTGCCCTGAAGGTTTTGGGTGAGTAGTGCCAGATGAACCTTGTTTGTTAGGATACTTAGCACAATTACCATAGTACACCTGTTTTGTTATGACAACATTTTGCATAAGTAAAACCAATTCACTGCAGTCATCCAGAGCCTGAGGACTTCACTCTTTGCTTAAGGTTTGTTTTTGTTTGTTTAAATACGCATTTAAGGCAAAGCAAAATGGAAATTCTGGCATTTGATCAGGTTCTGGCAAGTAGCTCAGGGAACTGTGTGGCAAACCAAGGAGGAGACTGCAGAGGTGCATTTCTACCCCATCACTGTCACGCTTGAAGAAATGAGGAAGGTTAAAATGAAGGGGTGATAGAGGAAACTACTGCTCAAGGACTTTGAAACAAGTGAGCCCTTAAGAGTTATCTGGGCTCTCCCCAATGTCCTTAGTTATCCCTATGATTGCAGGAATTGAGTGAATAAGGCCTTTTTGCAGGCTAAAGATGGAGCTCATGCCAGCTTATCCATGTCTCTCTTGTATTAGGTGATCCAGCATGGAACTTCACGTGCCTGGGATGAAGACAGAAAACCATCAAAAACAATAATAGCACCTGCATTGGGTTTCATTTTGTGCCTAATCACAGGCACAAGGAAGTTTTACCTCACTTTCACCTTTGTGAAAATGTCACAAAATGAAATTTTAAAGCAGATTTTATTTGTTACTAATTTTTGGATTGTAGGAATACTAGATTTTATAGAGAGTTAGGAAGTACATATATGTGCATCAAAGCACTTAAACCAGGCAGACCACTACTGCTACTTTGTAACACTTTCTTTTGCAATTTATAGTTCTACAAAATCTACCTGTTTTTCAAAAAATCAGAATATAAAAGCTTCAAAGTTCTTTTCAGGATTCATTAAAAAAAAAAGTTGTATCACTATGGAAAATGTGATCAAAATGCCAGATTTCAGCACACAGTTATTTTTCCATTATAAAAACCAGCTTACAGTAGAAGATGAGTCAGTTAAAAATTTTATGAAGCTGAAGCAGTTCTTATATTAATGTTGAATTTCCTAAGGGGTGAATTCTTATTTGGTAGAAACTGGCATGCCAACATGCCACCAACTGCAGCTGACAATCTCATTCTGAATGCAGTCTCCTAACTTGAAAGAGTATAAATGTGTTCACAAAACAATTAGGAAAAAAATCATGCATAAAAAACCATCAAGAACAATTCCATAAAAAAGATGTAAGTTCCTAGGGTGTCCTTATAGCATGGACTTCTAGGTACTAAGAGGTTTTGCTGAATAGAAATACGCTTGTCCTGTTCTGATAATATTCTCTACTCATTAAGTGCCAGACACTGAGCAAGCCTGGACTGAGCTATGTGGATCCTTGATCTGGCACAGTTCTGTCACTCTGATTTTATTTTACTTCTTCAAAACTAACAACATGCTAGCTGTCATCAGTCACACAGTTCTCCTTTATATAGAAGACACTACTGTACTTCTCGGATTTTCAAATGAAGACACATTTAACTTTATCTACATAGATTTTTTGTGAAATATAACATGTGGTGGAAAATATTGCTGTGCCTAATTTCTGTAAAATATTCATTTAAGACACTCCAACTGACTTCAGTCACTGAGAAAAATGCATTTAAAATGTCTATGCTCTGACTTGCTTTTGCACAAGGAATCACATGCCACAGACGCACATTTTGTTTTCAACTACAAATTTCAGACTTTTTTTCTCCCTGCGAGGCATACCGGGCTGCCATTGCTGAGTGATGCAGAGGATTTAGCAGGCACAGTTAGAAAAGAACCCCCTGGAAATCCCATCAGTGTGTCAAGACTGATGTTATTGATGTATATGGGGAGACTTCTCATTCCAACCCCTGCTGCTCCTTTAGAAACCCAGAGGATTGTTAACATGGTTAGAGAGAGTTCATGAACTCTGCTCTGTATGAATGCAAAGTATCTGGAACATTGATATGGAAGTGAAGACTCTCCTGCCTTTGTTTCTATTCATGTTCCTTTACATAATATTTTAATTATTAAGAACCAGATTTAGCCCTCTGATATGCCTACTGATTCCTCTGAAGTCACCTGATTGTTACCAAACACAGAATTTAGTCCTGAATTTTGTAAAAATAAAGTGATGAAATTCCCACTTTTCCCAACTTCATAGAACTTTCAAATAAAACCATCTCCTTTGGCTGCTGCCACCTATTGTTGACTCTACTAGAAAGAAAAAGAGAAAAGGAAGCTTAGAAGACACAGCACAACCCTGTGGATGTGACTTTTGTGCTGGAGGCATAAATAAAGGGTAAGTTCCTTGCATTTTTACCAGTGTTGCATAGTCCACCAGGCAAGTGAAAGGCCTGATCCCTGCTAGCATCCCCTGAGTGCAGTGTGTACCACTGAGATGATCAGGAGCTATATAACATGAAGCACGGAATTAATTACAGCAGCCATTCATTAATCTACACACTTAAGCCTCACTCAAGAAAACTTCAGTTTTGGCTGGACTAGGTCGAGCTCCTTCCTGGATGCCAATCTGCCATCAGCTGCCTCCCCTGCCTTCCCTCCCACTCCTCAAGAGGGTCAGAAGACCTTATTAGACTGGATCACATTCTTCACCTGAGACATGCTCTGACATCATAAGCCAGCACCAAGTACTGCCTGAGAGCTTCTGAAGGAGAGGAAGTTCTATGCTAGAGCCTCACAGACACTTCTTGAACTACCTGTTTATCTATTTGCAAGCATAGCTGAGATGACCCCCACGTTTGTTTTTTTTTTAAATATAGCTTTCTTTTTTTGACAGCTTGGACTCTTTCATATTCAGTGGGTCAAATTCTAAGGAGTATAAAATTGATTTAGCTTGCATACAAAAGGTCATCTTACACTGTGCTCTGAATTTCAATTTCTTGGTACTTCAGAGTTACAGGATGAGTTATGAAATGTACAATAGCTACTTAATATTTTTAAACACCTTTTAGCTATTACTAATACAATGTTTACGGCTAGTGTGCAATTAAGAAAACTGGTTGACACAGCTCTAGGCTGGTAGGTCACTTTGGGAGAGTAGGTATATGCTGCATCAGGAGCCTATTTTTTACCAGGGGTTTGTTCAGAGTAATAGCTGGGGCAGTCACTTAATTTCCACAGCTATCATACTGATTAACTTCTGAAAGATGATGAGATGCAGCTCACACGTGTAGAAAAGAGGCATTCTTGACTGTCCTCTCTACCATACCTTCTCATTTTGCTGGCTTGCTTCATGTGTTTAGGTATGGAGAAGTTTAAATAAAAGGTTTTAGCCTGAGACAGTAACAAAATACAGTGATCTTAGATTTGATGGCTGGTAAACATGTTATTTGATGTAACCTGATACCACATTTTCTCTGTAGTAAAGATAATAAGTAAGAGATTTATTGACAGTGGCTTATGGACAGAGTAATTTGTTCAAAACAAATGCTAAAACAACAAGAAGCCTTCTGCTGCTGCCACCACTGAATCCACAAGCAAACAGCTCTTATCTTGGAACTGGAGTCTAACTAAACACACTGCCTCTCTGCATCTAGAGAGTGTGTGGCCAGAAGAATGCTGAGCAATATTGCCATTTCTGGTTGCCTTTNTTTTTTTTTCCGTAGACATGTATCCAAAGGCACACTCTCTTGAAGTGTAAACTTCAACAGAAATAAAACACATTTCAACCACATTTTGCCACTAAACATAACATTTCTCTGCTTAAACTGTCAATGATCCTGTCATTTTTTTCCAGAGTGTTGTATGATATTGTGCTTCTGTGTCTTGCTATAACAAGTGAAGTTAAGAATTCCCTTCTCAGAGTGAAGCCTTCATTGTTGATGGCTGTATTGACATGGAGATGATGGCTGAAGGTAATATATATTGAAGGCACATCAGTCTGTTGAGATTGGTGATAGTCATTCCTGAAAAGCTAAAAAATAACCCTAATATTTTCAACATTTTTTCATGTTGGGGCAGGCTTCATTGGAAGAAAACATAATTGAAAGAGTTCAGGTCTGAATCTAGCTTTGTTTCATATGTCTTTTAGACATGGGAGCACACGTGCAGATTCCTGAAATTTTCCCTTGTATCCAGGTCTTTTTACTGGGTGAAGCAAGTGGAAAAGGCATCAGAGTCAGATGCAACTGCAGGGTCTGTGGGACTTCTATTCCTAGCTGTGCCAGTACGCTTGCATGTGAGCTCCTGGTGTGCAAGTCTGCAGCAAAGCCCAAGTTCAGCCTTCCTAGTATTTAAAAGGTTTTATTAATCTCCAAGAAGGAAGAACCTCCTGCTTCTGGCTGCCCAGGTAGACAGCTAAAAAGGACAGATAAGATATAAAAAGGATGCAGGTTCACTGAGGATGTGGTTTCATTATGTGTTTGCCAGCAGGAACATGAAACAGAAACCTCAATTATGCAGAAGGCTGTGAGTGCAGAGAGACACTGGAAAGAACCTTGGCCTCTGTTTTCCTTTCATCTGAAGGTCAAAGGACCATTGAGATCAGTGGCTTATGACTGAATATTGTTACTATCCCTTACTAAAAATGTGAGGTCTTCATTTATATACTATAATGTTCCTGGCTGTGGTGCAATTTTGGGGACTGTATGTAAAGGAATAGTCCTTTGAGAGGACACTGTTGGTCACTGTGTATTCTCTTCACATCTCAGGGAGCAAATCTTGCACTTTCTCATCAAGCAGGAATATAAATGACCATTTCTGCTGATGATGTGCAAATCAGAACAGATCCCACATTGTTCATCAATTGTTCTAGAGCAATTCTTACATGTAAGCAACACGTGTTCACCCAAATGCTCTTGCTTGCTGACTGGACAGGAATCACCCCTTCAATACACTTGAGGCTGAATGTCCCAGGTATTTGTTTTACTAGCTTCTGCCTATTTGATAGTCAGCAAACCAAGAGTTAAAAAAAAGGGTTTAGCTGTTTTATTGATGAATATATGGTTGTTAACTTACAAAATTAAATTACATAGCAAAAGGTGCAGTGGTTCAGAACTCTGAAGTATAACTTTTATGCAAGTCTTTATTTCAATTTCTGATCAATAATTCTCAGAAGATGGTTTCTTTTTTATTGCCAAGAGCTGTGTTTGTATGAAGAGTGTTTTCTTCAAAATAACCAGTGGTTCAGATGATTTATATCTGTTTTTAAACACAACATCTTAGTATGCACTTTACCTTATTATGGATGTCTGTCACTCATGCTTCAGTCCAGTGGAATTACTGGTGAAACTATGACTAATAAAATTGGTTGTGAACAAAAATTCAATAACAGCAAAGTTAATTACATGTTTACAAGAGTATAAACTTGCAGTTTGATCAATATGTAAATTCTGACCTTCAATGGTCTTTTCAGCCTTCTTTTAAGCTTTTAGTCTTGCAAAGATTAACTTAGCTGCCTAGAACTTCCTTTTATGAAGTTACCAGAATATGAGAATGAAGAACTTAAAATGGTGACTTTATGTTTTTCAACAATTAAAAAAATACAAATTGTTGTTCTTGTGAGTACTCATTCATCTTACTAAACAGCAGTGTTATACTGATATATATTTACTATCAAGAATAGCTACCTAACATTTTTTATATTTATTTTCATATAAATGAAGTGATTAGCTATATTAACACAGCATTCTTGAAACACACTGCTTGAGACTCTTGTCAAAAGTGAGGAGTTCTGTATAAGGAATAGTTGTTGAATCAAAGCACTTTTGAAGTTATTTTTTCCTCTGCCAGATCAGTTTTTATAAACTGATGATTATCTTCCCCTGACCAATTTTTTTATCTATCTTTCCTGAAGAGCATCTAAAGACACAAGGGCACTTGATTTGATACTGCTTCTTCTAGGGAACCCATTGCTCTTGCAGATTAAACAGGCATATCACTCCCTATTTAACATTACCATGGATAGTAATATGCTTGATGCATAGAAGCTTTATTCAGGCCAGTCAAGAAAATATGTTTTTGGACAGAAAACTTTCTGGTTAAGCTCTAATCTGACTTCATAATGACACGTTGTTGGAGTGAACAATTTGCAGAATATTGCCAGCTGCACCACAAAAATTCTCTGAGAAGGACATTGTTTCTATCTAGGCATTCATCATTTGTATGTTTGCTTGTCTGGTTTTGTGAGTTACATTTCTGTCCTCAGAGCCAGCAGGGAATTGCAGTGGGACAGAAACTGAAGGAAGTTCTAGCTCAGACATGAATATATCCTATTGTGTAATATGAAGCTGTTATTTTTCTGAATGACTTGTGGTTACAAAACAAACCACAAGACTGAAGCAATTAGATGATGCTTTCTAGAATTTTCAGACTAAATGGCTTCTACAGCAGGACGTGTTCTAGTTCAGCACTTCGGCAGCTCTTAGGCAATGAAGTAGGTTCCTTGATGGACACAGAAAGGATTGACTTACTTTATATATCCTGCAGAATTTCTTTCAGTGTTTTAAAATGTTTGTTCCCTCAGGAAGATTATATCTCCGATTTGTAGTAAGAGAGAACTTTGTTTGGGAGGTATGAAATCTTGTGGCTTACCCAGCTGTAACTTTCTGCTTCTGCAGCTTCCCTCTATATCCTACCATCCCATCATATTTAGACCCATCAAAAGTCCTAAATGTTCCTTCTGTTCTTTTTGGCAGGCTTTGCCAGTGTGTTACAGCAGATGTCTTGGCCCAGGAAGGTTTACTATTCATTTTAAACAGCAACGAGAAACTACTTTTTCTCCTGGTTTAAACTGGTATCCTCTGATTGTGTTAGTGTTACCTCTGATACTGTCAGTGTTACCTCAATGCCTCATGAAGTTAAGTCCCTGATTTCCTTCTTGTTAAGGTAAGTGAATTACAAAAGAAAGTAAACCATACAAACGTTGTAATTTGCTTCAGTACCAGCAATCATTTCGGTCCTGACTAAAGGGGGAATAATGTTGCATGGGAATAGCTTTTTAAAGGTACAGATTCAGAATATCATACACATCACAGGATCGTAGGTGGTCAGGCTATAACAGCATGGATAGCTTACTCTAGCATCTAAACCAAGAGACGCTTTTTAGAAGAAAGTGTAGTTTTCGTGATCTGGAGAACAGGTTTTCCTCAGCACTGGGGACATAACTGGGAACAAGAGAACCCAGGCAGCTTGCATGAGGTGTGTGATACCTTGCAGAACTGGCTGCAGCATTTCTGTTGATTAAAAAGCCAGAGCTGTATTGTGACTCACTGCTGGAGTATAAAGTTTAGTGCATTTTGCATAGTGTTTACGAGATAAGGCTAAAAAAGGTTTGGTAGCATAGAATGAATGTATATTTTGTCCTTGTTATTGCGATCTAATTATGATGCTGAAACAAAGAAGGGAGTACAAAGTATCAGGCAACATACAAGAAGTGAACCTAGTGAGAATTACTTGGTCGTTGAAATCTAAAAGTCAGGAAGGTTTCGATCTTTGGGCTCACCTATAATTTGTGCACCATAAATGTAGACTGAAGTCGTTAGGGACTTTGTAATGACAGTGCTGTCTATAACAGTATCATCAAGCAAGACATTGGCATAAATCATTGGCACTTTGCAAAGTGTCACTTCTGTCAACCTCCCAGTGATGTGATCTTTACTCTTTCAAATCTATAGACTGGCATTTGGATCAGCTAAGCACCTAACATCCTGTCTTGCATATTAAAGCTGCTTTAGCCAATATCTAAATGCTGAAGTAATGCTGGCTTAAATATATTTTTGAATTATTTGCATAATATAATCCCACTATTTTAAAGTATTCCTTCAGGGCACAACTGTACAGTCTGTCCTCTGTTGATGGATTCACAACTCCTTTAACCAATAATAAAAAAGGTATTAATTGAGGCAAATAGCCCTATAAAATGAGTAAACAGACGTTAAGAAAAATTAGATACTAAAATAATCCCAGTCTATAAAATACTTTCAAAGAAATGCTACAAAGACTAAAGCTTTTCAGTTTGAAATTGTTTTAGATGATAAACAAGTTTTTATTATGGATAGAATTGTGCTTGTATGGGTTGAATATGTAGACTTAACAACATAGGTAGATTTAATAACATCTTAAAGTGGACAGCAAGCAAAGAAAACTCTCTTTTCCCTCTTCAATAAACCTCAAACTAGAACTCAGTAATGTAGCACCTCACTGGACAATACTGAATTCCTGCTGGAATTGGCTTGCTTTACCTCTGGGTGAGCTTTTAAAGATGATGTATTGCTAGATGTGTGAACACTGCTGGGTATGTTCCCAGCCCTGGACATCTGTTAGTGTTACTGATAAATTGTTACACCATCCCCGGTATGGTCTTGTTCCCTGACTGTTGTCTCAAGAACACTGATTGGTACAGATGTTTTTGTAATGGCTGCCTGAAGCTACTAGAAAACATGTGCAGAATTTGCAGGTGTCCTTATCACTACACTGGGATGACAAACCGTAGTCACTCCATTATACTCTTCTAATCCTTTTTCAAGCTATTAATGCTCAGGGTTGTGTTTTGTAGGAGATTTTAGAAGGATTTTCTCTTGGATTATAGGTATATTGCATTTTAGGTGCCCTTGTAGTCTGTGCCAAAGCCAATTGGATTGATACAACCTACCACTTAATTCAAAGGATGTTGCCGTTGCATTTGCATGCACAATTTCAGTCGAAAGCATGAAATCATATTTGCCACAAATAAAATTACATGTAGCTCTATGAAAGTCAACAATTTCATTATTATCTATACCTAAGACTAAACTAGCATACTCACAGTCTAGAAGATATGTGAATATTACACCATTTGGAAAAGGCTGTATTAGACAAGCGGATGTAATTCTCTTGTCCACTGGCCTCTGGAGGTCTTTGAACTACTTCTAAAGTATCTACACAAGGTGACTAAAACCAGACCTGTTCTCATTACATTTAGGTATTTATTGAAAAAATTGAAGAGGTTGAATTGAAGACAATGAGGTGTAGCAATTAGATTAAGCAGTAAGCATATTCAAATTCAGGTGTAGCTTTAAGAAAAATACAGGTGTTTAGATTTTAAAATGGCCTCTCAAAATTCTGGCATAAGTAGCTGTAAAGTTTCATTTGTCAGTAAAAAACAAATCAGAAAGTATTATTTAGAATATTGTGGTGTATATGAGCTCTCTGATGAACTGGAGTCCTATTGTTCCATATTCTTTGTCCAGGCATAGCATAATTTTGGTTTATAGTTACCATCACAACAGAAGTAGACAGTAGAAGAATGGCAACAATCTCACAAAAACTTTGCAACAGTGAGAATCACAGATGGATGACCCTACAAATTGATTTTACTGTGTTTTTGATTGCCAAAGGTAATAAATGAGTAACTTAGCTGGGTTGTATCAATAAATTTGAAGCAAAATGGCTACAGCTGGACATCAATAAACAAGCATGCTGAGAGTTGAAAGATTTATACCTCTTTTAGCATGAAAACTGCCATATCTTTCTAGATATGTTGAAGTCTTCAGTGTCTGGCTTGGAAAAGCTCTTTTGCAGGCAAGAGGGAAGAAAAAGACTACATTATAAGCCTTTAATGATCAGAAGTACAAGCAATAGATGTAGTTCCTTATTCTAAAGACTAGAAGAACTCTTAAATTAACTTGGAAATACAATAAGAGAATCATCCATTATCCACCTGAAACTCAAAGGAGAAGACCCAATTCCACCATTGTTACTTGATGTTAACATATTCATAGCATACCTCCTAGATTTCTTTTTGTGTCTGTGTCTTTTGGCTGGTTGAAGTCATATCTTTTTGTAAATATCAGAAAGGAAAACTGAATGAATACTTGTGTTTCTGCTTATCAATCTTGTTCTGTCTGTAAGCTCAAAAAAAGATATTTTCACATTTACATAACTTTTTCTACACTGCTATGTTAAGGGATGAGGGATGAGACAATATGTGTGTATCTAAAGGGATAAGAAGAAGGAATTACGAAAAATATTTCCATCAGGTGTTTGATTTGACTAGTAATAAGAAACAAAAGAAGAAATCATTAGCTGTGAAATTAATGACTGTCTTGCCATAGGCTTTATCGGGTCAGAATTTTCTTCCCTAGTATGGAGACAAAAGTAAGAAATATAATTGCACAGATCGTAATGAATTCAGGTTTAAGCCTGGAAAATAAAGAGCTGATACTCCAACCTCATTTCTAGCCTCTCCTTAGCTACATGTTCTATCTAACCAATCAGAAGCAGTAGACAAGCTCACTAGATTTCATATTTAACATTGCATTGCCTTGAATAAATTTATTACACCCAAGGCATGGGCAAAGGAAGGGTCTTGACAGGGAGAAAAAACCATCAAACCTACCCTCCCCTGATACTCCACCTCTTCCTTATAATGGACTCTGCATGAAAAGAGCTAAATGATTTCACCAGGTACTGAGGTCAGTGAGCTAAATTCTCTGCTCTTATGCAGTGCCACTACAGTATAACTGCTGAAGCCATTTAAGTCAGACCAGTGGAAAACTAGTCTAAATGAGAATGGATCTGTCTCAAGAAGGAGGTAGGAAGCTCAGCAACTCAAGAAAATGTTGTATCTCCTACAGCATAGCTTCTGGGCAGAAGGAAGAATAACATTCAGGGAAGTTCCACTTCCTCTCAGGTTTATATGTGCTCTACCACTTAACACAGAATAAGATTTTCCCCGTATGTATAAGCAGCAATGGTTCAAATGAAACACAGCACTTCAAGCATAACTGCTGCACACCTAGAAAAACCTAATTACATCAACTCAGTTCTGGGAGACACTGAATGGTGGTGTACCCTTATATCACTACAGGCATAAATTTCTTCAAGACAGAGCCTGGATCTCTTTGTAGTGCTCAGATGAACAAGCCCTCTCTGTGGTATTTCATCTGTCTGCAGAGAACTTTACTGATGGGTGTGGACACACTTAAGAGCACGACTGCTTGTTCTCTCTCTCTCTCCCCCCAGTTTGCCCCTCTTTTGAGATTTATCTGCCTACAAAATACACTGAGGTTTCCTGCATCTTCGTTTCGATCCATTGTTCATGATACTTCTACTTTCTCAGTTGTTCTGATACAGACAATTCCTCTCTCTGTTCTTCTCTTTTTTTCCCACGGCAAGAGTTTGGAGAAGCAGCATCAACAACTGGCCCTTCCCAACATCAAAGATTCAGCTGGCCTGGAAGATGAAGATAGTAGTAGTAATTAGTGACTTCAGTAACTGGGCATAACTGTAGGTGATAAATGTTAAGAGGTCAGCTATGAAGGCAGCTAATTTAACAGGTTGCTGTGCTGGTTCCCCATTCTGGGATCTTCACTGAGTTCTTTCTTACTGATTTTCAGGAAATGGGGCCTGGCTTTCCCAAGATTTTTGAAAATACCTGTTATTATTTAATCAAGTCTTTAAATTCTTGTACCGGTTCTAATACAAGGTGTTATTGCTTCACTTATGATTTACCAGGAAGGCTGACTGGTAGACAGTAAGGATTCATCCCTTTAAGTGCTTGGTCCTAAGTGGGACATAGCTGTAGCAAAGTGATATCTTCTTATTTCCTTTCTTCCTGCCTCTGTCACCATCAAAATATTCTCTCTCATCACACTTCATAAGGAATTTACACCTGATATGAATTTTATATCTGGTATTATTTGTGTTGCTCTATGTGTCCCAGTCCTTTTGTACATTTTGTCAATATGGTTGAAAATGTAGCAAGCCTGGATGTCACAATGTATTTTTAGAACAACATAACCTGGGCTGGTCAGGGCTGCAGGGTGCTACTGCTAGTTAATTGACTAGCTTGACTCCTTAGCAGTAAACTGTGTTTTGTACTAATACTAAGTCATTCTCAGCACTGACACATCTGAAGGAGTGGAAAATTCCTTTGATCTAGCCATTGTAATCAAAATAGTGCAGAAGAGAAATTTATAAATCTGTTACATAGTTTAAAATTATAAATCATAATTGTGAAGCCTGACTTTTAAAATGCAAAGATGGAAGGGGTACCTGTGCTTCCTAAACTTTCAGGAAATGGTTCTTCAGTTTTGCTTCAAGTATTACTTACCCTTTACAACTAGTATCTGGTAAAGGAGATTTGAAAAGTGTTTGCATTCTCAATAACTTATCAGAAAACATGTGTAAAAAACCTCAGAGACAATGCACACAACTGTTCCTTATGGACCTACGATGACAATATGTATCAAACACTCAGCACATATCTAGGCAGCAGCTAAAGTTCAGCTACTCAACTTTAACCCCCAAGAGCAGGTCAACAGGAAAAAGGAATGCATGTTAAAGCTCACACCGATGTTAAGTGAGATTCCTTCAATGGGGCTTGAACTCCTACTCGAGATATCAGCAGCAGGGCTGAGTGCCTTGGAATGCAAATCGAGCTTGTTACTCAGCATCACAGGAGTCATAAAAGTTCTACATCAAAGATGCAGATACAGGCTGAATTTTATCCAAGGGATATTTCACCACCCACCCAACAGCCAGCTTCCAGTCTGAGACAGTGGCAGGGAATACTTTGAACTACTACTGCTGATTAGACTCCCTCTGACTTCACAAATACTTTATCATTGTTTGTTCCACTAAATTAAGAACAGAAATGCAAGGTCTTGGAACACAGACCTCATGAAATGCTCTCAAAGATGAAAATCCTTGCACCTTACAACCTGCATTGTTATTGAATGATCTTTCATTTTTAGCCTTTCATGTACAACTGAAAAAAAAGGAATGTTGTTTCTAAATGTTGCCAGACTAAACAATGAACTGTACAATTCTACTGACCATGAGATGATTTCAAACTATAGTGATTAATTTAAAATAATTTAGCCACCCTGCTACATCTTCAAACACAGCAAAAAAACCCCAAACAACCAAGCAACCAAAAAAAAAAATCCCAGGGGCACATGTATGAGAATGGTACACGTAACAAAACTGCCTCAGTTTTTGTTGCTTGTAGTTAAAGTTCAAATCACATGAAAGGGCTCAGCAAAGAACCACAGAGTTAACATTTTATTCATCTCTTAAATTAGGGGGAAGGATGTACCAAGGAAGTGAAGAAATTCAAATAAATTGAGGGGATATAAAGTAAAGCAATAAAATTCAAAATAGTGATCATTTGCGTAAAATCAGGTGCATTACTGTTAGTAGATCAAGCAATTGAATGAAAAAGAAAATAAACCATGCAACAAAAGTCTCACAAAGAATTCAAATAAAGATAATGGAACAATGAGGTTTTTTGTGGTACTGGCCACACAGGCTGTAAGTTATGAAACAAGACCAATGAAAACAAGACCCAGCAGTTTGGACTTTTTTTTTTCCTTCTTGTGATGAAGATGAAAGAAGAGATACATCAATCAGTTTTCCTCTTGAATTCTGGAAGGTTTTAAGATACTGCAGAGCAGAATGAGATACAAAACTGCAGACAACAGTTCGGTGAACAGGAGCATTCATGAGGAAAGCAGATCTACACCTTTGGTCTTCTATTTCAACCATTTTTTTTAACTGCCTATCTTTGTATTGTTTTTGCTGAGAGGACTTTACCCACTGTTTCCTTCCATGCCATAATCTGTATGTTTCCATTTAAGGTGTGAACTCGACCCTTTGTGCTGATCACCCTTTGGTAAACACTGTCCTGCCATCACCCATACACAGCGCCAGTGAGCACCACTGCACAGCTGGCCCTAATAGAGCAAATAAAACCATGGGGAGTCTGAATGTGTGTCAAATCTGCCCTCACGCAAGGAAGATGTTTTATTCTCTGCAGTTCTTTCCTGGTGAATCTATGTCCTCTTCTTCTCCTGCAATATTCATTAACACAAGTCACTTGTACAGTAAATATTTATTTAACTTTAAGATTTATATAGTGTCTTTGCCTACAGCATCTAGGTGGTATTTGCAGAAATTAAAAACATAAGTTATATGAAGCTTTCAATAGTGTTTTGCATTAAATTGCTACTGTTGTCAGAAATAAATCAGCTATATTGTCATGAAATGAAATAAGCCTAACAAAACCCAAACAAGCAGAAGTACAAAATCAATCAACCAAAAGCTAACCAAATAAATGTGGCTTGCATAAATAAAAGCAAGAAAGATTGGCTATCAGCTACATCAATGAAATACCTAGACATGAATGAAAGCAGGCATCATTAATCTGCATTGATTGCACTTGTTTGCTGGGCCGTGCTTCCTATCTGACCTGCACACTCACTGGAAGCCATACTGCTGGTGTTATGTGTAGGCAGATCTCTGTTTGCAGCAGAGCTGGTGTAAAAGGTGAGCGCTAAGTTTAGGAATGTGAAAGGGGAGCATTTTTCTCTGGCAGCAAAGGCGATTTGAAGGGTTCCAGTCTTGTTGATAATTTTCTCCTTTGTCTCTCTGGTCATCACTGCAGAGGTTGCTTAAGGGCAGCTGTTAGTGCAACTTTGCTATATGGTCAATCAGTGAGTTGTTTTAGATGAAATACTTCCAAAAGAACTATTAAAAAAAAAAACCAGAGAGAACAGCAAGCTCCTTCAGTCATTGCACTGATCCACTTTAAGACACGATATCAAAGGCCCCTAAACCAGCATCACTGAGAGACCAGTGACCTCTGGGAGGGAGAGGAAAGGGAGGAAGCTGCAGAAAGCTCTTCGGTTGGCTCTTCTGCCAGGGAAAATGTTCGTGCAATTACACAGCAAGCTAGGGAGTTGTGCCAGTCTCCATGGTAGCCGTGGGAGAAATAGGGGCCTTTCCATTTCCCCAGTCCCTCAGATGTCTCAAGCTGTCTCTGGTCAGTCACAGATACAGTGCCACATGTGAGCTTCTGTTTTAAACACTCCCTGCACCATTGCTTCACTTTTGCTTTTGGCATTGGGCTACATGCTCAGCCCAGGATAGGGTGAAGCACTTAAGCCACTGACTTCACACATCCAAGTTAGGAAGGCTTCAATGAACAATGGCTTTCTATTTGCATGCATTGTTGCCACAGGTTTCCTTTAATCATGGATTTCTCCCATAACAAAATACACAAAGAGAGGGAGGAAGCCTGGATCTGCAAAAGTGCTTCCAACTGAGCAGTTCCCATTGAAAGATGTCAAATTTACCTAGTGCCTACATGGAAAGCCAAGCACTCTCAAAAACCAAATCCACTCTCAGAGCACCTTCTGCCCCATTATCTACACTTCCATTTTACTTTTTCACCATCTGGTTATTTAAGTTCTAAAGTGTGCTGAATAAAGTTTGGTTTTCATTTGTACCCAGCCAGAGAAATAACATTATCCACCTGTAGAAGAGAGCAAAAATGAATCCAGTGTGGTTTCCCTTGCATATCAGTCGTGCAGCCAAGACTCTCCCTGCTTGCAGCAGGTGGAATTATTTTTTTCCTTTGTGAAGAATCAGTGGTTTGACTTATGGTATTACTCAACATGATGACGGTAGTGCAGAGATCAGCTCTTATTACATCAATTTGGTAACAGATTCAGATATAAAAGAGTATACCTTAGAACAGCATTTTCCTATCTTTTTCCTTTTAGAATTACACTGTGCTTTTTAAAAAATCCTTTACAAGTTCTTGCTAAGGAAACCCATGTGCATCATTCACCCCTTTAAAGACATCTTTGGTGAGATAGGTTTCACAGGCAATGCAGCGAGGGCTTCATAGGAAACTGGATTTTTTCCTCACTTTGTTGTACAAAAGGTTAAAATTTATTTCTGTTTGATTGTGCTCACCTCAAAGATGTCCCCTGCAGGCTCTGTCTGTTGGCAGTTAACATGGGTTTAAAGAATGCTCTCTAGGCTATTCTGCAGCAAGAAAGTAGTAGGTCTTATATGGAAATGCAAACAAAACCTTTAAAGCTTTTGATCTTCTTGGGGACTTGATGAAATCTCTTGAGCAAATTGAAGGATTACATTCAACAGCAAATATGTACAAGCATAACAAATTAACTGTAAATGATATAACCAATCTAAAATGGAGGTATAAGATATTACTGTCTTATGGCAGTATTTGAACTTTGTTTCACTGAAACTCAAGGATATTTTAAAAGCAATGGTAAATGACTATTGACTACAAATATTCATTCAAATGCAAAAGAGAATTGCTCTGGGGTTTCTTTTCCTTTAATCTCTTTCTGATTTGATCTAAGCACATCCTTCTAACCTTAATGCAGAGGGGTGGGAGGGACTGGGGGGACAAGCTGTGAAATTCATACTGCTAATCCCCTGAGGACTTTCTAATCAGACAAGAGCCACTAGGGAGACAGTTTCCTAAAGGTCTTTTGTTTCTCCTCATGTAAAGAACACAGAGAGCAGGTACTGCTGTGCATGGTACACTGAGACTTTTGCATGGTAAAACGATAATGCTTTGAAAGGCAGCAGGATTACCATATCTTCTTGTACTAATTGTCATTCAAAAAGGTGACCTATAAATTTCCCTCTGCTTTGAGCAGAAGTGGTGTGGTGACCTGGTCAACCCAGGTTCAAGTGTCATTGATTGGATGATGATGGACAAGGAAGAGTCCTTTGCCAGACATGAATCTACTTGACATTTCACTCATCAAGCACCTTGGGTTTATTTTCTAAATCAGCCTTTTCTCTTGCTTTGCTTACAGTTAAGCAACAGTGGCATGCACAGGCACATCATCATGTTTGCATCTGGTCACAGTTCTTGGGAGCAAGCACAAAGGAAAAAAAGCCTAGGGATAATTTTCGATCTACATAACTTTTAAATGAATGGGGTGAGCAGCAGTCAGGACTGAAATACTGAGAAACTCACATCATTAGGAACTTCAAAAGAGGAGGACTGCAAAGCCTCTCTAGCAGCATCATCAACTAATTTGTCTTCCCTTTGGGAATACTTCTGTTCAAAATCCTAGAAAATAATTCATAATCATGATAACAGTTTGAGAAAAAAGTCAAAGGGATCACCTTAATCAGGCCCTTTTGAAATGAAATGTACTCCACTTCAAGACATGTAAAGTATTCTTAATATTGGCAAACATTAAACAGATGATGTGCAGAAGTCTGCATCTTTCACTACTCCTGTGTTTGCAGACAGGATTACAAATCCATGTTCTCTACTGAAATCATGCAATCAAACCTTTCAAACCTGCAGTTTAATTACTACTGCTTCCTGAGATATTTAACAAGTTGTAGGCATCGAGATACAGTTTTAAGATCTGCTTTTCCAGTTAAACAGGTATAACCTTGAGTGGGAACTGAGTAACAGAAGTGTATTGGCATTGAACAGAGTATTGTGGCCACACAGAAAATGTGTCACTTGAACCAAATTAGCACTGAAAATATGATACAGTCCTCCTCTCCTTCCCATGCCAAAAGAGGTGCAGTTTTATTATGACAAAAGTGCTTCATTTTGATATGAACAACTGTCAATCAATAAAATGAATGTAGTACAACACTCCTCCTGCATCAGGAGCAGGGAGCACATCAGCCTAGCCACTCCAATATAAAATATTGGCAGAATGAGCACCATGGTGTGATCAGGCCTGCTGGTGGCCCACCCTGGGGCCATGAGACACAGAATGGCCTGGGGGAGTCAAAGGGAGCAGAGCACTTCTGCTTATCAGGAGGCAGCTCTGTCCTATCAAGCAGACCGAGCCCCAGGAAGTGCAAAGCCTTTTCAGCACTGATTTGCCCTGTCAGGATGACAGGCTTATCTGAGACCTCCCCATGGCTGGCTAGGAGAGATATCCAGGGTCTGGCGCATTGACGCACCACTCCTCCTTTCACAAACTTACCACCAGGGTTGAGCTCCCATGTGCTATCATTCCCAATAATGACAGCAAGTGGTTTGCCTTGCCATACCATGCCATCAAGGCCCTACATTCATAGAGAATGAAGCTCTGAATACAACTGGATCAAATTTGCAAAGAAAATGTTCATTCACTACAAAAAGCAGCTTTGGTTCAGCTGAAATAATGGACAAATGCATGCCAAGTTTTATGATTTTTTCTTTTCCCAGAACAGTTAAAACATTTTATCTGTTATTGAATAATGTTTTAAGTTTTCCAGAAAAGAGAAGGTCTAAACCTCTCTCCCCTGGATCCTGGTGTCTAAATGAAACATCTTCATTATACAAAGTTGATCCCTATTTTTAAGAGTGAAGGATGTAACTTCACAGTGAAAACATCACTTTTAGGTGATGCAATATTTTCATTCATCTTGCAGACTGTAAAATCAGTTTTCCCAGCTCTACTAATGTGAATATGAGCTCTTCTACTAATACAACATGATAAAAAAGATCTTCAAATAAATGAACTATTCTGATATATGCAAGAATACAGAATTATGGTGTTTGGCACTTACTTAGTTGAGCAAGCAAAGACGTAATATTAGGTATGAGATGATGGAAGAGCAAGGAGGCACTGGCACTGCTGATTTAGTTGCATAATTTAACAGGCGAAAGAGAGACAGTATCAGTTCCCCAGCTAGTTTTGCAGCTGTCCTTGGTAAATGCACAGTGTCCTCATAAACTAACAGTAATTCACAAAATATGGCTGGATAGAAGAAAGCTGCAAGTCAAATACAGCATGATGCAGTGATTTGGGAGCATCAAGGCAGAAGATAAGCATGACTTCTAATGTTTTTTATGAGGACAAGCTGTGAGTCCCCATCATGTGGATAACAGAAATTCCTTGCAGGACAGATGAGGCCTCCTGTAGCACAGCCTGGTGTCTGACTGTTCCAGCGAGGGCTCAGCATGGCCCTTCCTCATGCAGATGGAGTTACAGAATTTTCCTCCTTTACATGACTGATAATTTACAGGATTACTTAAAGAACTTAATATATTTAACTACTTTATCCCTCTCTCAGACTTGAACGAAACTAGCTGGGAAGCTCAGAGAAGAAGGAAGGACAGGCAGATGAGGGCCTGACTTAGACAGAAAACATGGGATCAGTGCCACATGTGACAACCAGTCACATAGAGTGATCACACCACTTATTCTAAAAGCCATGTGCTCTTCTCCCCTTGCCAGTAGGTCACGTCCACCTCCCTTAGCTTCTCTTTTTGTTCCCGTGTTGATTCACTGAAGAATACCCCTAATCTAAGCCCAAATCTAGCTCAAGCTTCAGGCCAAATTGGCTATTTTAAATCTCTACATCTTTGAAAAAATGGCATGTCCTGGAGTGTTGTGTAAATATTGATCATAGCAAATAAAAACAAAAACAGCAGAGCAAACTGGGCTGAAGGAAAAGACATTGTCAGAAACAGCACTGTCTCAGACAAACCATTTTTCTTGAGACATATTTTTATTGATACATTTTGAAGAAATCCTCAAATGAGCAGCCATAATTAGAAAATGAATAAAATCCAGCACACATGCTTCAAAGGTATAAAGAACCGCATAGACAGCCCTTTCTTTGTTCCCTGTTCCTCAAAGCCAGCTTGTGAAGTGGCATTGCAACCTGACTGTTCCTCTATGATTTTTTGCAAGTTCAGCCAATAAAAAGCTAGGAATTTCCCATCATTGGTTATGAAAAGGAAGTTTCCAAGATTGGAGTCACTGATAAACTAAATAACCCCTCTCAAAATTGCCTTATTACTTCCGTCTCCTTCCCCAAGCTTTGAGCAGAATGAAATATTTATATGCATCCTGGCAACAGCCCAACTCAAAAAATATTATACAGTTGGCCCTATTGATTTTGAGTCCTGTGGAATAAATGCCTACCCATGTGAGTAATGGAGACAGAAATAACAGTCCAAATTATAATATTTAAAATGTGTGTTTTAAATATGTATAAGAATTCTTAAGCAATGAACTTTTATCTTTTTGCTTTAATCACAACTGTAATACATGGTCTTATCTTGATTTAAAATCTTATAGAATAATCCTGCTCATGCTAAAGGGTAGGCCTTTCTGATGGCAGGAAGCAATCTTGTTTGGACCATTTCTGCATGCCTTTCCTTAATAACAAGTATTACAATATTCTGGATTTGAGACATGAGATACAGCTTTCTTTCCTTTGATTTTATCCTTTAGATTGTAGCATAAATGCTATGTAAAACATTCCACTGTCTAATTTTAGAACAGTAACTATGTCTACATAAAAAGGGCTGAGAAAATTTAAAAAAATCTATGTCTACTAAACTACAAATGAAGCCCAGGGCACTTGCTGCATTTTGCTTTTTAAAAAAGGCATATAAACAATAATCTTTCACAGCAAGGCTGCACTTTAATTCACGTTGGGAAAATGTATATGAATTCTCATGCACATGAAATGAAATGATTCTCAGGACTGGTTTATTTGAGTAAGCAGCAGCTATATGAGCTTTGAAAGGGAAATTTATCTAGAGGAAAAATTATTTTTGCCAAAATGATTAAGCATTTGGAGAGATGACTGTCAAAGAAGAACTGCAAACTTTCTTGGTTAAAATCTTTATTGATTAAATTCCTGTGAAAATATTCATAGGACAAAGCCATAAACACATTTTCTATTCCACAATGAAAAGAAAAAAAAAATCAAATATATCAAAAAACTTTACGGGTAACTGTAAATTTTAGTCAGATCTGATGATACGATAAATTCCATGTGTAGAAGAAAAATGAGGGTATTATGTTTAGGAAACATATACATCCTAATGTTACATTTAGGAAGCATGCATTTAAAAAAAAGTATTTATTCTCTGAAAGGATTCAAAAGCATTTTTTAGAAATGTGAATTAGGCATAAAATGGCAAAAGGTATTTTTAAGGCCTCTTTGAAGCAGTCGTAGATTTGTCACAAGACATAAGACACGTGCGGTTCTCCATTAACTCTCAAAGCAGAACAAAGCATAGGACAGGAGGTGTAAAGGGAAGGAGGTATATGAAAGATTTGTCTTTGCTCTTGCTATAAAATAACAAAGCTGGTTCTTTCATCAGATTTTTGTCACTGAGCAGAGGCACAAACTCTCCTCCTCCTGCAGCAGGCCAGGGTCTTAATATATAGCTCAACTGCCAAAAAAGTTTGAAAAATCCAAGCAGCACCTTTCATGTCAGTTTTTAAGAATTATTGTAATCCATCTTTTAAGAATTATGAGTTACCAGGATTATTACAGAATGAAGGGTCATCATCTAGCCTGTAGGCAACTACCAACCTGTGTAAGCATTTGGATCTAACTCTCCACAAATTCCTGAGATGTGCCACTGTGTTTGTATTTCCCCTATGAACCACATAGCTTTTATCTGACTGGAATCAATAAACTGAAAATATGTTTTTCAACTGAGTTACTACTTAACATGCTATTTTTCAGCAGATCCAACAGTCTTATCAGTGTGTGTAAACACTCTCTGGCTATCTCTTAAGCACTAGCAGAGACTGTGATAATGAAGTGCTTGCTATTTAGACATAATTTCCTTAACAGCAAAGTTACATGGAGAAGACTATTTACAGCTTGGCAAGAGGTTCTTATTTTTTTATTACTAGTAAGATTTTGTTTGATTTTCAGACTGTCTAATAAACCACACCTTCCTAAGGAAGTGTGCTGAACAGCCACCTGGTTCTCAGCTGTTGCGATGTTTATACCCACCATAGCAGCCTGTGAAAAAGCTAATTCTTCTTTCATCTCAGGAAATTACCGAAGGTAGCAGGCTACCCATAATTTGAAGACTTGAGAAATTAAAATATTTGAGAATTTCTGATCTTGGGGGAAATTAGGCTAAGTACCTCATTCACAATTTTATTTGATTTAGAAAAGAACAATTGTGAGATTAGGAGGTGTAATACTTATTTCAGTTAAGTTTTATCTCATCTTGCTTTAATACTGGTGAATCCAGCAGAGAGGAAAGACAATTTGTCTATATATTAACTAAGAAAAAGTTCACCTAGTCAGTGATAACTACTGTAATCATTGCCTATTTGTAAAATTAGGCCCAGCAGTTTTTGAATGAAAAGATTTTAAGGATTGAAAGTGGCATTTAGAAACAATGACATTTCTATAAAATCAAGTTCAGCCCTCTTGCTTGACTAGAAAACTGCTCCTTCCCTAGCACTGACACCATCCTTGACTTAAAAGCTGTTAAAGGTCTCACTCAATAGAGAACATAAATATAACCATATGGTACAAAGAAATGCAGTCATTGCAGAGAAGAGAGACTAACAGCCTGTTTTCAAACTCTCCTCGGTCAGAAACTGCTGAAAAGCAAGTGCAGCTTAATCCTCATCCAGAGCCGTACCTCTCCAGGGAATCTGAGGCTCAGTTGGTTTCTGTCCACAATACAACAATCTAAAGGGATGTCGTGACAAATGAGAGGTGAAATGAAGTTGACTGATATCCTAGTAGGCTGACAGCACACAGATTTGATCAATCATAGAAAAAAGAGATTGCAGTGTTGCACACTATTTCAGCTCAGAATAATTAGTTTCAGAGACATCCTTTCAAAAAAAAGGGAAAATTTTGACTGCAGCCTAAACCAGTTTGTAACTAATGTGTTGACCACTTACAAGGCAATTGAAAAAAAAAATTAGTATAGTTTGTGACACCCAAGAAACAATCATTTTTTGAATCTAAACATTCTTCATGTAGAAAATATTAATGAAACAGTCATGCATGTTCATGTGCAGTTCACTGGAGACAGCATTCACAACCAGCTTGTTCTAAAACTTTCACCAAATTTAACTGGCAAAGATCACTGGAAACTTAGTTTATTTTCCTCAAGAGGTTAGTTAAGCAAACTGAAACCACTAGAAGCAGTATAAACCTCCAAGGCTAAGTTATTAAAAGAACTTTCTACGTCTCCTTTCAGGAGTCTATAAATTGCATCATTCTGCTCCCATCATCCTGCAATGTCTGTCTGGATTGTGCAGTCTCTGATCAGACAAGTACATCTGACAGTAATTTGTATATTTAAGGAGACTACAATGTACCCTGGAAAGATGTGAATTAGCGGGACAGAAGACAGCTGCCCCAACAAGCATTTCACCCTCTTTATGAGCTTACTGCAGTGCCTGTTTTCACTTCAGGAGCCATACTAACTACAGCATTATGTGTTTCCTCTTCTGTGGTAAGCATTTGCTCTCCTGTTCTGTCTTTGAGGGAGGAAAGGGGTCTCAGATAAAAGATGAAGTTTGTCCTGCAGTTCCTCTTGCCTGGTCATCTGCAGCAGAGCCACACAGATGGAGAGTTCCAGCTTTTCAGGACAGTTAATGTTATTTATGCTGTTTGTCTGGCATCTCAAAAAGTGGTCCCTAAGCAGGCTGTGCCCATGTTATGCCTCCACAACATACAAGCACGCTCTCAACTACTCCCTCAGACATCACTGCTTAGGCTTGATCAGGATGAATGAAAACACAAGCAGGTGTCTCAAGGAGATATTTCATTGTGGGGGTACAGAAGTGCAGTAGTGTTCTCAAAAGCGAGAAAAGGACAGGTTTTCCTATTGCAGACATAAATATGGTTCTTATTTGATTAGCTATCTATGCTCTTATTATATACTTCTGTTTATCTTCCTCTTCATGGCCTGGCAGGAAGTCTGGAAAAACTAAAAACTCCACAATACAAGTGTTTCTTCCTGTTGTTTCCGCTTCAGAGGCTGGCACACTAGAAGTCACCCCACCAGATTACTGCTTTGTGAGAGGAAAGATGCTGGAGCTACCCAGAGACTTCCCTCAAACTATGCTCCCCCTTTCTGTGTTTCCTTCTAATTGCTTGGGATTTCTCTGAAAAAACACATGGAGTATTTTCCAGTAAAACTTTGAGCCTTTTGTTGAAATATACTACTTTCAATGACACAAACAGGTTTTGTTAAAAAAAACCCCAAAATGCATATGAGGAAAAATTTCTCTTGGCTGATCGAAATTTCTGCTTTTTCTTTTTTTTTACCCTTTCTATCCCTATCCCCACCAAACACTTCATCTTTTCTATCTCTTTAGTGTAAGATTCCTGTGATTCACAGCCACCCTCAGATAATCTGATATTTCATCATAAATTTTATCTGAACAAATGGCTCCTTAGAAAAATCTTTGCAAGGCTTTCATTCTGAAGCAAACAAAATGGGACTGCTCTCTCTTTTTAGTTTTTAAAGCTGAAAAAACTGAGCAGGTGGTAGACTTAAACCTAATAACTTAGGATAATGAACTGCATCTTCATGTTATGTGAAGAAGGGAAAAGAACCCAGTGAATCAGAAACTGAATAATTTCTAAGAATCCACCCCCTATTCCTCTCACAGACTATAGCAATATCTAGGCAATTTCTGTTCTCCTTTTCTCCTGTTCTAGTTTCATGCTTGAATACTTTTGAAGCAGGAGATACTCAAGTGCCCAACTGTTTGTTCATTTTTTTTTTAAGACAAACTAAGTCCTGTCACTGTGCTTTCTAGCAGTCAAAATAAAAATAAAGGTGATATTAAGAAAGAAAAAAATACTCAGCTATGTTTATAGACAAATCTTGCTCTGAGATTCTGACAGTATCTTGCTAGATGCATCATGACTAAGTGCTGCTTTAAGAAAATAAAAATTAAGAAATCATTAAAAATGTATTGTATCTGTTCAATTCAAGACCCTAGTAATCAACTTCAGACCCCCAAGGTCACTTGGCCAGCTTGTGATTACAACAGCAACTTCAGCGCTCGGTATTGTCCTACGGCTGTGGCAGGTCAATGGAAAAATGTTCTTTAAACACCATAAGCATCTGATTGTGCAATACCTAAATCAGTGTCATTGATTATTCACAGTGCTGGACCGCTCAAAGCTGTGGAAGTAATTAGGGCTTTTTGTGTGGATTATCCACTGAGAAAAGGTCAAATAACTACAAACAGTGTCAGAAAACAGGAGTCACCAAGGACCTCAGCCTCCGTGATCAGTTAAGAAATGCTAAAGCAGGGTTTGATAATGATGTGCTTATGCCAGGTTCTACAGGATTTGATCATTCTGTCATAGAAATCCAATGAAGCATGAGTGATGGCTACTTTTTCCTTTGAAGCTTGCCTCAGGTCCCTGATGCCCGTCAAGCAAGTTTGTCAGTGAAACTTGACTGAAAAGAATTTAAAAGGCAGTTTTTGTTCCAAGGGGAAATGTACATATGTATATGTATATACATGTGGGTGTGTAAGTAAATGACTGACCAGTCATTTTAGACACAGAGTTTCTAATTTAGATCAATATACTTGTTTTGCTCCATATTTTGTCCTCCCCACAGAAAAACCTGCATTTGCCAAAGGGCCATGCTGCATCCTCTCACAGATCTTTTATCAGCATACACCTCCCAGCTCTCCAAATGGGAAGTCTGTACAAAGAACAGCCTTCTTCTAATGACTTTCTCCCTACTGAAATGTGAGAAGCAATAAAAGAAGTCTCTAGTTTTGTAACAGCATTTCCAGCGTTTGCTGAGTTTACAGGGGTACTGCTACTTAGCAACACCTTGTAAATTTAATTGCTAAGCCAGGGTGTACAAAGCATTCCAGTTCCATATGGGAGCCATTCCTTGCAGACGTCCTTCCCTGGGAGTTCCCAATGTTGTAAATCTCTTCCCCTCCTCCCGTCTCTAAATTGCACTAACACTTTGGATGATTAGGGCTATAGCAGTGATCAACATTTTCCCCTAGTCATTCCTTTCCATTGATCATTTAAATGAGGGATTATTCTGTTTTCCCATTTTAGCCCATGGATCAATTGTTTAAAACAATAGATGGAGGTTAGTTCAGAAAACTGGTGCATCAAGAGAAACACACAAAGACGCTCTGTACAGGGAAAAGTTACTTTGTATTAAAAACCAATGAAAGATGACAAATAACAAAGGGAAACTTAAGCAAAAAAGGAATAGTAGTAGCTAACAATATATAGATTTGGCAGAGTAAAAGCAGGCTCTAGTAATGCCTGTAATGAAAATACTGGAAGGGAGAGTAGGATGGCACTACCCAGATGGAAGCTATAGGGGCAATTCACAACCCTCCGGCTTCTACTTCATCATGGAAGAGTATTCCAAGTGTGCAATGAATGCTTGAGGGTTTTATTTTTAATGGAAATCTTATGCCACTGGAAAGAGAATTAGAAGACAGACAAACTTTTTTTTGACAGGCTGAGCAGTTGGGTCATCTTGTAGGACTTGATGGATAAAGAGGTTGGAAAGATGAATAGTTCCTCTCAGGCTCATCGAACATCTAAATGTAGACATGTAGATATTTAGTGGGGCTCTAATCCTCGGGCTTATGGTTTTGGTAGAAGAAAAGAACTTGTTCCGGTAGAGATAGGACACACTTAAAGCTAACAGGGTGGTCTATTTTCTTTAAAATGTCTGCTTAAATATTATTATCTGTAAAATTTGTGTGCCACTTTCCTTTTTGGATCCCTATTGAAATCAAATGTTAATAATGTGGCATAAACATTTCATGACCACAAGTTAAGTTAGGCTCAGTGCTATCAGGTAGGACTGCAGCCCAATTAATACATTTATATAATAAATTCCACAGGGTAAATAATTTACCTTTAGTCTTCTTAAATTTGTTATGGTTCTATATTTGTCACAATATTAGATATCTGGCCCAGGTGTTTTGCAGACCTCTGGAAACTGTTTATTTGGCCTCTATTTTTTTTTTTTTTTTTTCAACTTCCTTTCTTTCTACTGAGACTAAAGAGGTAGCTCAGGTACAAAGCAGGAGGAGTGATGAACAGGCAAAAAGCCATAACCCACAGAGTCAGCTACAGCTTCTCTTTGCCAGTGTGATGTTCCAGACCTTCCGATACTCTGCACGACAGTTTATAATTTGAACGACTGTTACTTTGAACTACATGCTTGGGAAAAGTAGAAATTAGATAGGAGATATGAGGGGAGAGAAAGGGTGTAAGTTAACATTTCATGTTATTCAAAAATTCAACCCAGAGTAAAATGATGTAGACATCACTTAAGCCTTAAAAGAAAGATCTACTGTAGAAATCATCTATTCATGACATCTTATTTCCCATCCCCAAAGTCCCAGGAAAGAGCAATGCAGCATCTCTCCTGTCAAATTTATCACAAGAGGGAAATACTCCATGCTGCAGAAGGGTGCTGGCACCAATTTTTGCAGGTATCCAGCTCCAGGGAGTTACAAGAGGCCAAATGAATGCAAAGCAGAGAAACCCTCTGATCCATGAGGAGAATGCAGAGAAGCCAAATGATCCATGGATTTCCATGGCTCTCCAGGCGCTAACAGCCAGTAGGAGGGTGCAGAGAGGCTGAGGCGGCAGTGCTGGGTTGAGCTGCATGGCAGTCCTGCCTGCTGGGCACAGGCTGAACCAAGAGAGAATTGCATATCCCCTGGCTGCTCTGCACCTTGTCTGTGTCCAAATACTTGGGCAAGGAGCAAACATGGCTCAGAGCAGACTTTCCATTCCAGGGCAAATTTGGAAGATGCTCTGCAGTTAATCCTTACTGGGATTAGGAGCTTTATCACTATCTTCTGTGTAACTGTGACAGGGAGATTCCACTATGGCTCTTTTATCATCCTTACACAACAGAGAGGATTTGAGTTCTGGCACCTGCCTTTATTCCAGTCAGTAAAAATAAGTATTACTTAACTATTTTATCAGACTTTTATTTTATTTCCAACTATGACTTACACAGTAAAACTTTATTGTAACATATTGCAGCTAAAGGTATATAGCTCTCCTATCAACAGCTGTATTCTGATTTGTAGTCCAATAAACTTTCTTGCTGCAGATTTCATGTGTACAGTTGTACTGAGGTGTAATATATCACCACAGCATTTTTAAACTCAGAGCAATAATGTATTCAATTAGGCTGGAAATAAAACATCTAGCTTTCCTTACAATAAATCTTTTACTAAAACCTCTACATCACATGTTCAACAAGGAAATAATACATGTCATTCAGACTAAGGGTTATTGTAGACTGCTGAGGGAAACATGCAGTTCTGGAGGTTTCATCAGTCCTGTGAAATCCTGCAACATGGTAAGTGTACAAATTAGAAAAGGATGTAATATGTTACTAATGACACCTCTTGGGATATTCTTTGAGCCCATATTTACTGTTATGATCAGTAGCCTCATTTAAGCTGCAGGAGTTGAAAAGTAATACTAAAGTTGAGTGAAAAACACCTCTGAGCTCATTAGATGTGGCTGTAATTCAAACTCAGAAGGTATTTCTTTTCTTCTCTGTCATTCTTCATATTACTGGAAATATAGTGCTTGAGCTCCTAATAAAAGCACTATACACGATCACGTATCTACAGTCCCTGCAAAACACGTTTACACCTCGACATCTGTAGCAGTGCCACAGACTGAGCAGCACCCTAATTCACCCCAGATGTCTCTTTAAAGGAAATACTGTAGTAGGGCTACTGTTCATAATATTTTCTGAGCATTGCCTTTATTACTTTGAAAGACTTTGATATTTCAAGTGTCACAGACATTTGCAGTAATTTTTTTTTTTCCTGTGGAGCAAAAAAGCTATATCACATGTTTAAATGTGAATAAAGATTTTGGTAATATTCACCCCTGGAAATGTAATTTGGTGAATATATATATCTATCCCTATCCATCAGCTGTGTTTTATAACAAGGATTTCATTATGTGCAGTCTCTGTGCAGCAGAGCACACACACTCACGCCAGTATTGTATTGGATATTGCTTTGAGGGCTCTCAGAGAGTGGCGTGCCAGGGCTCTTTACCCACACTTCAGTCAGTATTTTTGCCAGCTCAGAAGAGTCCCAGATGGTCTGCAGTGTTTGGTGATGCTTGCTTCACAGCCAGGACTGTGGTGAATGAGACTCCGTGAGGATGGGTCCCCAAACAACTCCCTTCCTCTCTTTCAGATAGAGTGGTGCCGATGAGGGGCTCAACAGCCATCCCAGCATTGCTGTGAGGAGGGAACAAGCCAAACTGAATTGTAGGGATCCACAGTACTAGAAGCACAGAGAAGAACCAAAACCCCAGCTCCAGATTTCTACTGACAAGCAGGTTTCCCTGGTCAAAATTACATCCACACAATTTCTGACCCATGCTATCTGTACTTATCCTAGAGTCCATAAGGAGCAGGATCAAACTCTGGCCACTATGGAATCACAAAATGTTTGAGGTTGGGAGGAACCTCTGGAGATGACCTAATCCAACCCTCCTGCTCAGAGAAATGTCAGCTGGGACAGCTTGCTAATTGAAAAGCCAATATTGCCTGGTCTAGTTCTAATTATCTTCAGACATGGAAGTTCTGTGACCTCTCTGGGTAAACTTGTTCTATTGTTTGATCATCCTCATACTTCAAGCTCAATAATCCTCGCTTTCAGCCTCTCCTTATGCATCAGATGCTCTTTTCCTTTAATTGTCTTCATGGCCTTTTTCTGAACTTGCTCCAGTGTGCTCAAGTCAATAGTGTACAGGGGAGCCCAGAACTGGACACAGCACTTCAGGCGTGATATCATCAGCTCTGAGTAGAGGAAAATAATCACCTTCCTCAACCTGCTGGTTATCATCTTCCTAATGCAACCCAGGATGCTGTTAGCCTTCACTGCCACCCTGGCACATTGCTGGCTCATGTTCAGGATGGTGTCCATAGGGATTGTGAAGTCCTTTACCACCAAGCTGCTTTCTGGATGGTTGCCCCCAGCCTGTAACTGGTGCATGCAATTACTCCTCTTCAGCTGCAGAACTTGGCAATGTCCCTCATTGAAGTTCAGGACTTTGCAGTTCCTCTTCAGCTAGATCCCAAGGGTGTGGAGGCTGTTGAGTCTGGTGGTGTGTGGGCTCATTTTAGTGGGACATTTATTGGAAAAGATGCACTGCTTTTACCAATATCAGCCCTGACTTTGGAGCTATTTAATTGCTGGAGATGCTGAAACGCTGCTAGGGACGACAGCTGCTACTCCAAGCTCATGTGAGAACTCCCTTCACCCTGGGCCCCAGCTTCAGTACCAATACACTGGTACTTTGGGCTGTAGTGTTTAAAGATGTGAAAATGCTAAATAAATATGTTCATACCTGTTGTGTGCATATAATCACAACTGAGTGACTTGAAGACTAGAATGAACCTTTTAATTTCTTGTTTGTTCTCCCCTCCTCCCTGCCCCAGTTCATTATTACATTAAGAAAGGATCCAGCCCTGAACACCTCTTGAAGAAAAATCACACTGATGTCAATTTGCTGTCAGATAAGGAAACAATAAGATTTCTTCCTTTTGTTTCCTTTCTTGTATAGTCTGTTTAGCTCCTGAGCCCTCTAAAATGTACACGGGGACATTCCGCAGTAATGCAAATGTTAATAAACAAGATCAATATATACATAAGATTAGTCATCATTTAAATATGAAAGCTGTGATCTCTTTGAGACAAAGAAATCCAAAATGTACAATATTATTTAAAGCATGTAGCATATTTTTGAAACATTCTAGCCTCACTTTCAACCCTCTCTTCCCACAACCAGTTAGGCGGCTATCCAGGGCACTTGTAAAAGCACTGCACTGGATGACTTATTTAACAGTTTAAATTTTGTGGGAAAAAAATCAAATCATTCTTCACAGTTCATTTTTGAATTTGAAGAAAATACAGGCAGGAAAAAGAGATTTAATTTCCTGTTAAGGTATACCAAATGGAAACCTTTCTGAGTGGATAAAACAGTGACCAAAATATCATGAAAACAGCTCTTACCTTTTTCTTTTGCACCTACCATGTAGGTATTTTTTAAGTGAGGTAAGGGTCATGTTTTGAATATCATGGAATACATTCCAGTGGGGGAAAGACAGGGAGAAGAAACAATTAGGGAGAGAGGTTGAGCTGACAGTGCAGTTTCTTTGCAGTGACAACCACATGTATTCATAAATATTTTACAAGTGCAGCTTTCAGACCAGTAAATTTAACTGCCACATTAATGCAACTTGCAAGTTTATAACCTGGACATTTGTGTGTTGTGAATATCCAGCATTCTGTCCATGGTGACAGTAAAAGGTTTATATTTTGAAGGTTTTTCTCCTGCAGAGTGATTTCCAGATGTAAGGCTCTTGTCTTAGATTGCAGCTGTGCTTTACGTATAATACTACAATGCATCAATTATTAATTCCATTGAAAGATGTCACAAATATACTACTTATGACATATTCTGTGCTGTCCATGAATGTAACAGAATCTTTTCATGTCCATGAACACCACAGAGTGGTCTCAGGAGCGCTGCAGAAAAAGTTGTATGCTTTTTACATTCAGTGCATTTTATTATTAACGCTACAGGGGTTCTAAACTGAAACTGATGAAAATAAATGTTGTAATCAGAACCAATTATGAACAAAATGATTGCAGCTGACATTCAGAAATGTCATCAGTATCACAAATACCACTACTCAGCATTAAGACTGTTTCCCATAAGTCAGTGTTAAAATTAGTGGTCACTTGAAGAGCTTAAATATTGTTCAGCAAATGGTGTGGATCTTTCCACTTCTTTGGATAAGCAGGAAAGAATGAAAAATGGTGTCCTAAAAGGGAGATGACATTGTTAAAGGGCAGACTAGAACCCAAAAAAACTTAAAGGGTCTGGAAATGTGCAAAGGGAAGAAGCCAGCTAAACAGGACTTTGTGAGGGCAAATGCCATGACCACCCTAGACAGTAGAGGTATTTTGTATGGAGTTTCTCCACCTAACTTCTGGGTTCTGACATTACAATGACAGAAATAAAGAAAGGTCAAGGGGAAAGCAATACAAAGTAAGAAAGAACTTTCTCCTGAAAATTTCTAACCTGTTGTGAAACCTGATTTGCCCTAATCCTGTACTGAAACTTATTTTAATCTTTCACAAGAATTATAATCTTGGCTGAAAATCAGACCCACCCCACTAGCTGTCACGTCAAGAGAGCATGAAGTCCACATCAATGGATATGTTTTGATCCAGCTTGTCTTCCCTACAGCTTCTGCTGATGGCAGTTCTGCAGAACTGTTGATGAAAACAATCTCCTCATCTCTGGCATATTCCTCACAAAAAGACAACAACAAACATTCAAGCACAGAAGGTATGCACTATATGCATTTTCCTCTACATGCCAAGGTGAATTAATCCCCGTGGACAAAGGCTTCAAAAAAGCTGTCTGCCAATAGAATTGATGTCTGGCTTCTTGACTGTTTTCTGCCAAAGTCCAATCCTTTTGCTATGCACCAATCTGATTAATCCTTCCGTGGGTAGCAAGGTGGTGCTTATTAGAAGAAAATATACTTTGCAATGAAATGAACTGCATTCTACAAAATTCTTTTATTTTGCCCTTTGCATGCACACATCACACTAGTTTGCAGGCAGTTCCAATCAAATCCACTCGGGGTTCTCTCTTCTAGATGACTTTAGTTTGAAGAATAAAACCATGTAAACTGCAGATACTATTTCTTTTCATTGTTTCTAATGAAGAGAATAAGACCAGTCAAGTGTTTGTTACAGTAACTCATGAAAGTGCTTTAAAACTGATTGAATCAATTTCCCTCTGTCTTGTTACTTCTGACCCAAGCAATTTTTAAGAGTTCAAGCCAAGTAAGTGTAATCCATGACTGACTTTATATCCATACATCTCCTTTTTTCCCTTTCTGTTCCAGGAGTTCTGTACATCCCAGAGAGCTAAGTCTTTCAAGCAAGAGATGAGCCATGTGGGAGGATATCATGTATTGGAACATGAAATTCAACTCTTCTCTGTAATAATTCCCAAGATACTCCACTTTCTCACACCATACTGCATGCATATGTGGTAATTGTTTATCTTCCAGGTGTAAGAACAAAGTATTGTTTAATTTATTTATTGTCTAGTGTCTTACAAGTCAATGGGATAAAGACACAAGGAGGCTATGAGCCTTCCTCTAGGTTTTCCCGTTACACATAGGTATGTGAAATATTCCTGAAGTGGGAATCATCTAAGAAAAATTATTTGTTTAAGAAACAAGATGGCCAAAATCCAGATAACCTATTCTAATGCACCTCATCATTTTATATGCATAAACATTCATAATGAAAACTTCTCAGTTATCCCAGCAAGGAAAAATTAATTCTGTTACTGAAATGGATATGATAATATTGCATCTGTATCTTACCATCAGCCTTTTTTTCAGAGAAGCTCTTATTTCTCTCAAATGTTCTAGGAGGCAGGAAGAAAGGTTAGTTGTACTTATACTGGGACCACCCTTGCCCTGCTACAACTCTTAATTTTTTCTAAAACCTCTTTGAAAACCTTTCTGGATTTGATTTATTTTTCATCTCAGTCCCAGACAGATACAGGCAATAAGCAATATGCCCTCTGCTTGCTCCTTTCCAATCTTGTATGCACAGTTATTAATCTTCATAATGTTTCTCAGACAGGTCTTTGTTCCCTAATGACTCCAGGCACACCTTTGGGCATATTAGTAGGCAAAACCCCTGGTGTTTTTCAGGACAGATTTCCCATAGTTTAGGTTATGAACCAAGCTCTGAATGTTTACTTAGGCACTCATTCAAATTTAGACTGAGATTTTTAAAAGTAGCAAGAACTTGCTGCCATCAGTGTTGCATGGGCTGAGACTTTTTTTCCAATGTATTTTCAGCACTTAAGAGCCTAATTTTTGTTGTAAGTCAATGTCACCAAAGTTGCCTAATCCCATTTTTAAAATGAACCTTTGCTGTGGCAATCGTTTAAACCTAAACTGCGTCAATGCATACATCTTTTTAAAAATACTACAGAAATTGCAAGGAATTTAGATTACATGCCATACTGCCAGTCTTCAGAGTTCTAGTATTTTTGTTTCAGAAAAACGAATAAAAGGAAAACATACTTGATGTATTGTAGCATCAGCCTACCAAATGTGCATTATACCCAAAGTCACAAAATTTACAGTAAGATGTGTTGTTAAAAACCATGTACCAGTAGAAAAAAGTCAGTATTATTCCTTAGTCCTACTATTTAGAATTGAGGAATGAATTCGTTAAATTTGTGAAAGTCTTAACCTGTTCCAGAAGGCTTTCTTTCACTGTGTTTTGTCTAAACATTATTTATTGGAACAATTTATTAAAAAAATTAATATTTGGAAATAATTTTATAATTTTCAGGCTAACTACCTTAACTCTCATCATTGTCAGTAGTGCAATGCCCTCATTTGAAACATGCTGCTCCATGGACTTCATCTTAGAATTGATTAACTTTTTACCTTCTCATTTCCAGAGGTGGAAGAACACTTCACCTATTACTTCTCAGAGTTTATCTTACTGCTTAGGGAAATTACACTAAAAAGGTCTTTCTCTTGTGAGCTAGGACACAGTCAGCTTTGCAGGATAGGCCAAGCCAGACTACATCTCATTCAACAAAAGATACTGCACCAAAGTAAATATTTAAGATTTCCTATTAATTTTTAGCTATTACCTATACATGTATTAATTACTAATTACTAGTTACACTATCATGTTAATTCCCTTCATCCTTTATTGCTCAATAGTCTTCTGCCTTCCAGTTTGTAAGGGAGAGGATTTACTCATGAAGAAGGCTTGTATAGGGTAAAACAATATGAGCAATTTCTTGGGAGGCAGTCTTTGTTGCACTGACTGAAATGCCAAGCCTCCTACTGCCTCAATACTTTTTAACAGTTCACTTTATTAGGCCCCACCTGTGAAGTGAAAAGGAATATGATTATTGAAGAAAACTTGCTTTTAGTTGACAGGTTTCAAGTACCAGATCTAATTATCATGCCATAAACTGACAATTTCAAAAGATAATGTTCTGATAAATACTGTGTTAAAGCCAACACAGTAAACGCATTTTCTCATTATGCCAATTGGAATGGAAACAATATTTTCCTTGCCATGGGCACATTAAAATGTGGTCAGGCAGAAGCTGTAACAAAAACAGGTAACATTTTTATTATAATTAAGGAGAATATGTTAAGCTTCAAACATGGAACTGGACATCAATTCCTGCAGGCAGCTACTATCCATAACATGTGATTTTAACGAAGCCATCCAAGAATATATGCATTTATTTGTGTATGTCTATGTATGTACCCAATACTGTCTTGGAAACTTTTTGGCTTAAACCTCATTAGAAATGAGCAAATGTTTCTCAGATACTTAAATTATTTAAAAGTTCATGAAAATATGAAGATGAATAGGAGAGGAGGTTCTATAAATTCTGTAGAGAGGCTGAAGTGTGAGTTCAAAAGTTTTAAGACCTATGAGAATCCACACCGAAAACAGCAGGACCTTTCATACATGCCAGACTGCAAAAAACCTCCCTCAGAAGTCAACCACAAGACAAAAACTGTTTTAGTAGATCTGGTGCTCAACTTATTTAGACAGAAGGCAATATATTCGGTAAAAGAATAGATCAAAGGTAACTACCTGTTTGCTCTTCACAGTACCCATGTGATCTGGAATCCCTAACTTGATAGCTTCTCCTGTCCAGAGAGGCTACTGGGCTGGTGAGGCTTCCCACATCCCTCAAAAGTGGTGCACTTTTGCAGGCAATACCCAGACATACCCAGATATTCCTTGCAGTGAAAACAAATCACCATCTATGTCCTCAACTTTCCTCTGATTTAGGAACATGTAGAAGTAAGTGTGGAGCTTGACACCATTATTTGTTTTCCTTTATAAAAAAACTGATAGATGCAGCTAGCAACCTGGGTGATAAAAGCACTGTGCCTACCAGTATGCCATCCCTACCCTTTTTAGATAAATATATGGCATGAAACATGACAAAAGTGTGCAGATCAGATTCTCTTCCTGCAGTCCTGCTTTCAGATAAGCCATCTACAGATTCCCTCACTTTGCTAGTGTCACAAAACCAAAACAAAATTACATTTTCTTTTAGAGGAGACAGAGATTGAGAGAAAAAGGACAATCTTTTGAGTAATACAGCCTTCAGATCTATGTTCACGAAGCCACAACACAAGAGATTAATAAATCTTGCTGCAGCCTTCCTAAGGTACAGGTGATATAGTCTGAATCATCTCTAAACTGCTACTGTTATGTTATTGAATCTTTTACAGAAAAAGTTAATGATGCTTTGAAGGACTACAAGTGAACAAGGTTTCTTTCTCCAAGTGATCTGATTTTGCTGAAAAAGGAGTGAAGAAACTGTCCACAGGGGTTTTCACCCTAAGGTGTTTGCTGTTATGCAGAACAGTGCTGGGAAGGATTGATGTGTTGCATTTATTCAGGACTGTAATACTACTCTAGTACTGCTGTATCTTTGACTCTCACCACATTCACATCACTATTGGACTCATCTTTTAATGCATCTCTGAGAAAAAATATACATATCTGTGCACTGGTGCTGTTAATATGTAACTCACAAAGATACCTTAGTTTAATCATATTGCTGGCTAGCAAAGATCTGTTGCATAACTTTGGCAAAGCATCAATACCTCTTTAACCACACTGCTCTCACATGTGTCAATTTTAATATTCAGAGCCATGTTCCATCAGGACAAGAATGTGAAAATTAATTCAGATGACATGTGGTTGGTATGGTGCAAATAAACAGTGTTCTGACATATCTCAAAGGCATTTGCATAACTGCAAGGTGCAGGTGTTTCCAAGAATCCCTGGCATGGCTTATGACTGACAGTATTTAGCTCCAGGCTTCCTGGCCAAAATACATTCCAAACGCTATGGAAAGAAAAGAAACATACCAGCTCATATAATAATTTCTAAATATTACTGTATCAGGTGGTGATGACTTTCTGAAGAAGCTACAGATAAGCTGGAGGAAAAAAGAAAAATCCCAAGAGAAGGCAACTGTATATATGGATATGAACTGGCAATCTCAAATACATGAGACATTCAAATCCTTTGGATTAAGTTTCTGCACGAGGCTGGCAATGCTTTGAGATAGACAATTCTTTTCCTATTGCTTGCAGTTGCCATGAGTTTACTGGAAGCACTGACTCATACTTAATTAGTGGTGCCTCGGGTTATTTTTATATTGTTTTTATGTGTTTATAGCATCTGCTATTTTTAAGGCATGTTATTATTCTTCAGATTTCATAGGGATCTGGCACAATGATTTTTACATAAGATATTGAAACCTGAAAAATATATATTTTTAATATCTTGTTATGACTTAATTCCAAAGAGACAAATCTATGGATGATAAGCTTTCTTCATGTAAGTCAGTTAATCAAGTAATGGATTGGTTATTAGCTAATACATGGAGTTGGCTACACACCTAAATTCCTCAGAGATAATGAAATTATACCTATTAGAATAATTGCACAGCTCTTTGTATCTGCACAACAACACTTTTGTATCTGTAAGGAAAGCAGGAAAGTGTTAAAATTTTAAATCCCTGGCAAACCTCAGAGGAAAACATCTTTGCTCGCAGTGTTTGTTCACCACATGGTGCATGCTTCAGAAGGTGCTAAATCAGCAAAACTGCTGAATTTGAAATATTGGAAACATTCATCTGCCTGTGAATTCAGTTATGCTATATGTAAAGATCCTGATTAGAATCTGATAGTATAACAGCAATGTGGAATTGCATATTAAACACACCTAACCTGTCATTAAAAACCTCTAATTACAGTCATCAGAAGAGTCCCTGTGCTGCTGCTTGTCATGCTATATCTCATTTTAATGTGAGAAGACAGTATTTCTGATTATGTCACTTAATGTACGATGTATGAATGTTGTGGGTCTGAACCTGTTCCCATGGAGGTCAATGGCAGTTTTGCCATTGTCTTCAATTAGAATAGGATGTCGTTTTACGACACTAGAGTTTCATTTGCATTAATTAATTTATTTAGCAGGTAATGAAAAACTTGAAAAAACAGCCCTCTGGCTCATGAGTTTGGCACCATATTTAATATTTTCATTAGGAATAATTGCACTGATAAACTCTTAAGCAGGAAAGGGTAAGAGAGACCAGTGTATTAGGCAAAATCAAGCAGTTGATTGAGAAGCCCTGAGACTGCCTTCCGTGCCCTGGCCTTGTTTTCTTTTATTTGCCAGTGACTAGGTCTAGGATGTTGAGTATTTAATGCTTAGCAGTGTGTTAGATTTAGGCACAATAGTTCCATACTTTATGAATGAACATGATTTATACATCATGGAGACGTTAACTCAGCAGACACTACTGGTAGCTGGTAGCTGGTAGCTGGTTTTCGCATCAGTAGCCTCAATGGGAACAGCAAAGACAGATGGGAGATGAGGCTGAGGTGCTTCTTCACATCATGGTTGAAGCCAGGAGACACCCATCTGGGAAGATCCATACAGATGTCAGTGAAGGCAAACACAATCCTGTGGAAGCAGAATTATGTAAGGTACTTTGGTTTCTTAAATTAAACGTAAACCAGATCTGTCTCCTTCTAACATTTTAGCTTTTAAGCTGCTAACAGCATCTACAATGTTAGCATCATGCTCATGCCTGGGAAAGACAAGAAGCTGCAAAAAAAGTGATGGAGGCAGTTCTGCCAAGCAAGAAGGATTGTACTTGTGCCAGCTGCTGGGGATGTAGGATAGCCCCAAAATGCACACTCTGGGACTGCAGAAATATAAGGACTCTATACATAAAACTTCTCACAGAAAAGACATGAATTAAATGATCTTACAGTGAGCCCGTGACAGCTGAAGGATTACAGTGGCCTGCTGGAGTGGTGGTATGGCCCAGCAGCGAATGTACTTGTTCAGGATTTCTGTGATCTGATCTCCACATGCTGCCACATACTTCCCCTGTCTAGAAGACAGAAGTCTGGCAAAGCCACTTCTCCTTCTGGGCACTGTTTCTACAGCCTGGCGGTAATAACTCCTCTTTACCTCCTAAGGTTTCTGTTTTGGTTGGGTTTGTAAGGTGCTTAGTTACCCAAGTGTTGGGAGCTATAAAATATCAAGATCAATTGAAAACCTGTCAGTCAGAACTTGAAAACCCATCAGTCTCTGTATTCAGAGCTTTTTATTAAATTAAGAAGTAAAAAAAAAGTGAGACAAATATTGGCTTGAAGTCTGCTTGTCCTCTTTAGCATATTGCTGTGATTGTCCCGGAATACTTCTAGCCAGGCACACTGTACTTTATGGACATTATTGTAGAAATACTTGCTGAGAAAAGCTATTTTATTAATTGGGTATTCTCACTGTAAGTCATGTGATATCCCAGAAGACACTTTATAAATAAAGTGTATTTGCATCAGGAGTTTTTCAAGGTTCTCTATTTTACAAAATAATAGTTCACAGCATAAACTAAATCCATGGAGGTGAAGCTTATCAGCTGAGCACTTAAATAAAATGAAATCAAATGCAATTTCTAGTGGAGAAAACAAATGCTTCTTATTTGGCATGATATTTTACATATCTATGTATCACTTTAAAAAAGGTAATTGATGTTCATCTTGAAGGGAAAACGAGTTTGCATGGCAAGAAATAAGCCTATATATCTGCCTCGCTTGGACCAGTCCTTTCCATATGAAGCCTGAAGATTTTCATCTACGTTTCCCAGAAACAATGCTGAATTCAGATAATTAAAAACATTTAATTTTAGATTTTATGATACTTTACAGATTTGTTACTCTTTGTGGCAATCACAAGAGTAGAAAAAAAAAAGCTAGGAGTGCTACAAGGCAAAACACTGGGTTAAGTACATTAAGACAAAAATTCATTTGAATTTGTTTTTAAAAAATAGAGAGTTAATACCTATGCATATGATGCAACATTTAGCTCTTCTTGTTAGTTAGACAATAATCTGTCATATATTAATTTTTTTAGGCTGATGGAAGCACTCTTCTAAAGTGCACTTTGACTTTTTAAAAATAAAAATAACACAACAGCTTCTTTTTAAACTCTTAGCTTACCACTTCACTAATTTAGCTGAAGGCTCAGTGTATCTCTGAGAAATGCCACTTGTTTAGGAAGTTCTTTGTCTGTATTTCAGTTTAAAGACTAGAAGTTTAGAGGCTGTGAGCCTGTATTTTGTAGCTTAATGCACAAATTTTATTCAGATTTTATTCTGATTCTGATTCAGTTCCACTTTAAAACTGACTCTTTTATTTTCCTTGTAAAGGGAAATGCAGCATTACACAGAAAAGTTTTGCAACTCTTGAAACCCCTTTCCACTCCCCCTCCTTTTTGTTACTGTTCCTTCTACAATATACAGAAGAGGGAAATTTAAAAACGGGATTGCCCTGATAATCACAAAACACAGGCACAGTTAAGATGCTGTGCCTCAAGGCTTCTGCTAATTACTGTCAAATTTACTTCCATGTCTCTAAAGTAACAATTTTTGCTTGATTACAGAAGGACACATGTCCACCTATTGATTTCTCTCTAAAATCTGATTGCTGTATTTGGTAGATACAGTCTTCAGATACTACCTTCTTAAAAAATTTCTTGAAAATCAGCTGCTGGATGAAGGGTGGAGAGCCAGGCTAATGACACTACTGCAGAAAAGAGTCACTTGGGCTGAGTGGGTACCTACTCTGTCTGGCTTGCAGGGTAGTCAATGAGCAGAAGTTTCCTGACAGTCCCAAAGACAGAGCAATCCTTCCAAACTGGTCATAGAAAAATGCTGCCCCTTTCTCAGTGATGGAGGAAGAGGCATGGAGAAGAAAAATCAGGGCAACAGCTCAGATGATGGTGGGTGCCTTATGGCACAGGAGTAGAACTGATCAGATAGAACCCATTCCATTGCAATAGGAAAAGGATATAGGCTCTTCATACAGAAATGCAAGGAAAAGTAGTCTTCATTAATTCCATACCTACGGTATAATTTGTTTAAAATAGGAATCAATGAATTATACCATAGTTAATAAGAGGCAAAAAGAACTAGTAAGAATACTAAATTTAGACCAGAGATTACATAGTTCCTCAGTATTTAATCTACCTCTCAAAGCATAATGAGGTTTAGATTTTATTTCTGGAGAAAGCAAGATGATGTTTTAGCATGTTTACTCACTGCAGTGTTATTAAGAATCTTCATGGTTCCAAAATATTAATTAAATATCAAGATTGTATAGGGGGTTAAGAAAAGTTTACTTAAGATCTAATTATTCACTCCAGTCAAACAGAGCTTCCCTCTCCACTTCCTAAAACCATACTCATCTGCAGAAAGACCCATCAGGACATCTCCGTACATCTTGAAGAGGAGAAACGGGGAGAGGAAGAGTCTTTACTTCTTCAGTATTTCAAATGTTGAAGAACAAAGGGTGAGATACAAACAAGAACAAAAGGATTTAGTATGAGCTGAAATCTCACAACCCTTATTCATCTGGTTGTCTCCAGATTTCATTGGCACTATTAGCATGATAAGCAGCAGAAATCTTCTTCTGTAACACTTGGGGAGTTATGTTTGGCTTGCTTTCATAGATTTTTATGAGAAAAAATGTCAACTCAAATCTCATACTTGTGCCAAAACTAACTTTCAGGATGTTCCATTTGAATCAATCCAGCTAGAAAATCACCTCAAAACAGGATCTTATTGAAATTCTGAAGCCTTTATCTGATGAGAGCTTTCTTAATGATTTTTTTTTTAAATAAGACACCGAACTTGATGAGACACTGAATTTTTTTTTTTTTTGTCTAATAAAATATTGAATAATCCCATACAATCTAATGGATGCTCAGGTAAAAAAGTTCTGATGCAAAAATATTTCCCACAACATAATATAATAGAAAAACTCAAAATTATATTCATTATCCTATAGTTTTGATAACAGAAACAGCAATCTTTCTTTGCAGAGGTAATTCTTAAGTAAAATTAGGCATTGCTGGAAAATAGTCAAGTATAAAAATGAAGAGCTATGCCCTTGTTGCTCCCTCCATATTTGGAAAGCTGAAGACTTCAGCATCAAACCCAATAGCTCTGAAAGCTGAATGGGCAGTTATGATACGGCATATAACTAATTATCTAGGGGACAATTCTTACAGTTTTTCAGTTCAGCACCTTTCTGTGGTTGGATAGCTGGGAAAACATGAAGATGGAAGGGAATGATTTGCGTTTCTTGAGATGTGCTTTTAAACCTGGGAGTTAGGAATTACTTAAACTGAGGTCTTAAAATAATGCCAGGTAACATTTAGAGCAAGACAGTACCGACCTGGGAAGTGCTGCATGAATGGTAGGTTACCTTCACAAAGCAAAGTGCAACGGTTTTGTAACTCAGAATACTAAACAGTGACACCAAAGCCTCCAAATTGCAGAAAAAAAATGTTGCTGTAACAATTTTTCAGAATACCAACTAATAAAGAAACACACACCTGGTGTTCAAAATTTTTACAGTCCTGCCGAGTACATTTTAGTTCCATCTGTGATCATCCCATAAAATGAAGAGTGTGTTCAGCTCATGCTTGTTAGGCTGAATTCCATAGGCTAAATTCTAAATGCAAGGCTATGTTTCCACATTCTAGCATAGTACAGTCAGCGCAACCCAACTGTGCAAACAATATTTGAATGCCTCAAGGTTTTTGTTTCTGTATAAAATGCCTGTAAGAGGACAGTAAAATAGGAAGCTTTCATGGAGATGGATTCTGAATAGAAGAAGATACACAAAATCATAATGAGTTGTTACATGAAGTATTAGCTCTTCTTTATGTTTCAAAGTTAATGTGTAAACTTATTCTCAAAGCAACTGCTGTGAGGTCCTGAAAACATCTTTGCCCATGAGGAAATAATTTAAACTTGAATAGTAGCAGCAAATCCTAAAAAAATGTTAATGATGTTTTGCTAGAGGAAAAAGGGTTTGAATCTGCTTTTCCACTGTAAGAAGCACCTCTGCTTTTCTTCAGTGCAGCAAACACAGTCAAAAGGCATATGAGGGTGCCATGTTTAGAGCACTGTTATTCAATAAGATAATTTCCTGATTTTTTAAAACAGAGTTTTTGTGCATATAAAGAAAGCAATTCTGTAAAAGAAAGTCAGTGCTCCTTACATTTAACAGCTCTATGTGCACACCAGAAATCTTTGCCAACAACTGTTCAATGTAATTAATTAAAAAAATACAAATATTCTGACCATTGACTAGCTGTTTTGTTCAGAGTCCAGCAAAAGAAGACAAACAGCCAACAGGGCCAACAGATGAGAACACAGAGTATCCCCAGTGAGGCTGCTGCTGCCTGTGTGAAATAGTGCAGGGATCAGTGCAGGGAGCATGCACTGTAATCAAATTAATTTTCTGTTAAAGAACATGCACAGAACAAGCAGCAGCTGCACACAGGTCCTGTTTCATTCATCTCTTAGAATCTAAATTTTAAAAGCATGGTTGCAGAAGCTTGGAACAATCAAGGGAAAAATGCTGGATTTCCCAGTAAACCAGATATGTCACATTTCTTCAAGGAGGCAAGGCAGTAGTGATGCTGAATGGGAAAAGTTTATTCTTCCCACAGCTGCACTGCTGTAGGCTCTCTGCAGGTCCAGGTAGGCTCAGTTCCTCCTGAAGTCCCTGTTTTCACGGCTCTCCCCACACAGAAGGACAATAAACTTCTGTGTGTTCCCTGTTGCGTTGCTTCCCACACACCAAGAACCCTCGATCCATGGGCCTGGTCAGGCAAAGTGGTGTGTCTGGTTTTGATGAGGCACAAGCTGTGGAATCCTCAGAAACCAGGCTGAAACAGCACTGAAGCCAGACTTGTTTCAGGAAGGAGTCTGTTTTGAATTATGCTTCCTATTAGTGGTAGATTTAAAAATTAGGGAACTATGAGTAAATCTGGAACTTAACAAGGCTTAAAATAGGCCTGGGTCACAAAACTTGATGACTGTGTGACGGGCTGGTCTTCACTGCAACAAGGAGGTCTTTAACAAAAAAAGTAAGTAGAAAAAGCCAGAGTGACTGGAGTATGGGGGACGGGAAATAATAAAGGTAAGTTATTTCTTCCCATCTTGTGTTCTGAAACACAGAAGTTTACGCAAATGGTAAACATATGGAATAAATTATCATGAGAATGATCTCAAAACAAAGACTACAACGGACTTCAAGTGACACATTTCTGGAACAGAAATGGATGGTGCCACAAAGTCAACACAAGAAAGTAGGATTATGACTAACCTGAAAAAAGGCAAGCAAATTAGGTTACAAGCCATTTTCCTATTCCTTATGGCAGCTTCCCAAGACTGCACATCTGAAATGTGTAATTTAACATAAGCCCAAAGAGACTTCCTTGCCAACTACAGAAAAATTAATCAAACATATTCTTGTACTAGATGAGTACTAGGTATTTATACAAATAAAGAGGCATGATCTATTTATACACATATGCACCCAGATGCCTGTGCATGTTTATTATAGTTGAATTGAAATTAGATAACCAACATAAAAACCATTACACAACATTATACAGGTCAGTTAGTTCACTGCTTGAGTTTCAGCCAGGCTGGCCATAACATCAGGTAATAAAGCTGCAATGCTTTGAAAACACAGATGTATTTGAAATGAGTTACTCCATGTGATAAAAAGAGATGTGAGAGGTCAGGAGAACAATATAATCTAACACCATGTCTACATTGCAGACTTCAGCGGGCACAGCTACACCAAGCAGAAGTAGAAAACTGTTTCATATGTGACTGATACAGCCATACTGCCAGCTGTGCCACAAGTGTTAATATAATTACACTGGTATAAAGCTGAAATTTCATAAAGCAAACTTCTTTTACTCAGTGTTTTTCCTACGCTGGTATGATATACAGATGTGTTAACATAACCACAGCTCTAACACAAACACTTTCTGCAGCAATAACATAGATACAGCCAAAACCATCCAGGGCATAAAAACACATGCCAAGAGTTTACTTTTGACTATTTCTACACTAAATATATTACATCACCAACGTGCTCCAAATACACACAACTAGGGATTTGTGGGAAAAACATACAAAAGCTGCCCCATCAGCAACACTCCAGCAAAGTCGGTCCTTCTAGCAGCCCAGCTGTGTTGCTTAGCAACAGCATCTCTTTCTGCCGCTGCCCGCACACCTGTGCTAACAGACACCAATACGAACGGGCCTGTTCCCACTGTTTCAACGTTTTCCTCGAGCTCCAAGGCTTGATTTTGCCAGCTGCAACCACTGGGACAATGGCAGAGACACCAGGTTGGGCTTAGTCTGCCATCCTAAACCCTGACACAGGTAAACACAGAAAGCTGAGAGGGACAAAGTCGACACCGAGCTCTGAAAGAAAGATGGAAAGATTCCTGGAAGAAGTTACCAAAGTACCACCCACCGACCCAGCCCTCCCCGCCCCTGTGGGAGGAGGGAGAGACGCCAGGCCCCGGCTTAGTGGGCGGGACAATCAATGGGTCAATCAGAGAGAGGCCTCGGGGCATTCTTATCCAATAGCCAACTTTTCCGGCCCTTCGGAGCGGAACGCGTAGAGGAAGTCAGCGCTGAGCGCCACGTTTGGTTCTGGCGCGGGGGCGGGCCCGCGCGGTGCCCTCAGGCAGGATGGCCGCCGGCAGCCGTCACGTGGGAGGCAGAGCCCTCACGGCGTCCTATAAACATTGGGGTGGGGCGGGCAGAGGGAATGAAGCGCATGCGCAGCGCTGAGGGCCGAGGGAGTGTACTGGCGGGAAGCCCCGCCGCCGGAGCTTGAAGCTCCGCCCAGTACAGCCAAACCCCGCCCCCGCCCCAGCACCGCCTTCGTGGCGGGAAACCACGCCCCGGTGATGATAAACCCCGCCCCCTGGCGGCTATCGGCCGTGCTGCTGCGGCCGGGGGGCGTGGCCTCCGCTTCCTCCTCGGGGGGCCCGGGGCCG
>VXBB01009049.1:0-11629 GCA_013399915.1 Illadopsis cleaveri | reverse complement strand
GGCAGCGCCAACCCAGGACATTAGTTCACTTGAGAGAGTTACAAGAGAAATGGAATAGCAAATAAAGTTGCATGCTAAATTAATGGCATATAATGGACAAATTAATTACAGGCAAACATTTCTGAAAATGTATCATTCATGGCAGTAACAGCCTTATGCCCATGAATCACAATTTTTTTTAGGACATTCTAAGTGCTATTGGATTTTTTGCTCACTTCTCTTCTGTATTCTCTTCTCCCCTTTCTTAGCTGTCCTCAAAGACAGCTGAAAGGATGAGACAAGGAACATATTGGGAAACTTGGTTTGTTGGCATTAGGCCCATGCAGGCAACTCTAGTGCTTCTACTTCAGTGAAATCAAAACTTTTGTTTTAATGACATTGAACACCTATGATTGCATCTTTCAAGCCATGAAATTGTTAGAGTTTATTGCTTCCCAGATATCAACAGATAGCTCCAGAACTAATAAATACTAGGTAATGGGAGGAGGGATGAAGGAAGGTTACTTACTTTGAAAAGAGGCAAAGACAAATTGGTAGCTATCTGAGAAGGGAAATAAAGGAAGAGAGAGACCTGAAAGGCAACGAGGTGGAAGAGAGATTAGGAGAGAGAGATGAAGGTAGGTAAAGATTGAAAACTTTTGTTGTTGAAAGTACATGCTTGCAGATGCCCATGTTCCAAATTCTCACTTTTCTGCCGGGTGATTATACATAACTGGTCTCCATTCAAAGGTAGATTTCCCCCCCTTTCTACAGTTTGGATAAAATACTTTCAGCTGTTTCTGATTTTTGCCTTTGTGAAAACATTACATGTTTTAATAAAGAAAGAAAAAAGTTTTTTCAACTTGATTTTTTCCCCTTAGCGTAAGTTAGAAATGACAAAATTTTGGTGCATGAAACTCAGGATGTAACCAGTCCCCAGTGAATTGTACATATTTTTGCTAGGTTGTATTAGAGTTGATTTTAAAATAATGAACTTGTGAACAATTTAAAGCATGTCCCAGAGCTATTGCAGTAGAAAATTCCATCAATGTTTAAATGGAGTTTTTAATCAGAGATGCACATGTGCACATAAGTTGATTCTCTGTGTAAAGCAGTACTAAAGCTATCACAAAGGTAACTTTTCTACAAATATTCGAGTGTTATTTTGTATTGCCTCAGTAGTAGGTTGGCTTTTTTCCTGTCTTGCCATGCACCTGCACCTCAATGAGTTATTGATCAAAACCAAAGAGATCTCTTGACATTATCTGCCACACAGGACACAGTGAGCTGCTCTGGAATGAGCAGTGAGTAACCACTGGTGAGGCCAGACACGTCAGCCTGGCCCAGACCCTCTGGGAACTTCGAGCTTCTCTGCATGGTTTAGTGGAGTTAAACCTAAATATACATGACTACGAAAAGATTACTGGTTTTGTACAAATAAAGCAATAATATTCATTTTTGGCTAACATTTTTCACAGATCTACATTGCTGAAACCTTAGTTTTATGTTCTATAGGTTTGATCTCATTTCCTTTGAAATCAAGGACTGAACTGAGGCCCAAATCGATATGCTGAAAATAGCTACAAGACTGTAAATATTTCATGAGGTGAATAAACTGTGATTTCCTTCTAATAATTTATCTTGATATGAATAAAAAAAAAATTGGGAAAAAATAAGCTCATTTTGAAAAATGAGGGAGTCTGTTTCCTGGCACAAAACTTCTTTTGCCTATGCATGTACGGCTGAGCTAATTCATACTGCAAGCTATTCAAGATTTTATAAGCTAATCAAGTTTGAGTCTGTTTTTTAACAAGATGGACAATTTCCAAAGAAAACCCAGGTGCTGCAGGACATGATGTTGATTAAATGATAGGTGGCAAGGTCCTCTGCTCTACACCATAGGCCCTTACCAGCCTTAACCCAAACATACACTCAAGTTTAAGCAGCGAGTATTCCCACTGAAATGAATGGGTTTATTCACATGCTTAAATTTAAATAGGTGCATAGGTGATTTTCTGGATTGGGATCTGAATCCTTGGTAAAGTGTCTGCTGCAGGAGATGTGCATTAGGAGAGGCTGGGAAAAAGGGCCCTAACCATACACAGTAATCCCTTGTGTTTATGTGACATGTTTTGTAAAGATAGGGTAAGTAGTACCACTTGAATAACCACTTTGTTATCTAGAAATTACTGTGCTAATAACCTATCATAACACTGGTGTAGGCTGCTCATACTAATAATGAGTAACATATGTGTTAATTGTCATGGAAAAACTGTTTTCATTAATATTTTTGAAGTTAAGTTCAAATGGACTTTTTTTTTTTTTTTTTTTTGACTTCTTGAATTCTTTGCATTATGGCTTGCCCAGGCTTTGAAAATTTTTCATGTATTTTTGCAGAGAAGAGCAGGTATAAGATCTACTTTTTTAAAGTTTCTGGTAAAGTTCTAGGTATGGACAAAAAATGAACACAGCATTCTTTTTCATGGTGCTACAAAGCTTGCTGAGGCCAACTGTGTCTGCAGAGTGAACAGTAAATCAGTATTAAACTTTATAGAATTAATTATAAAATGTATATTATAAAATGTATGGAACAACACTACAAGCTACTGTATGGGGGTTGAGGTTATGTATTTGTTATAATTGATGTTAATGTCATCAAGCAATGTAAACTTCTACTGCCTTACTAAGAGAATAAATGGTAACAAATATTTTTACTTATTTTTTCTAAAAAAATATTTTTTCACTATCCTGGAAGAGCATTAGCTAAGGATTTTTAAAAATTATTTTCTGCCCGTGTTCTGTGTGATTTTGATTATAATGCACTTTTACTTGGCAACAAACACAGCTTAAAATTGTACTTTATGCATATAATTTTGAGTTAGAACAAGAAAACTGAGGACTGCACTTTTCAGGACATCTATTTTTATTGTTAATTGAGAAGTGTGCAATTGGAATGCTTCTAGCATATGAAAAGATTTATTTGAAAAGATTAAGCTTTAATTATTAAATGATGCAAGAAAACTCACCATGTGGAGTATTCACAAAAGAAAGAAAACTACTATTTAACATGGTGGCTAAACAGCCTGTGACAATAAGTAATGTCAATTGATTGGCCATGTTGGATACACTAAAGCAAAGACACCAGGGTTTGTATGCTGGAGTCATAGCACACAGAGAACAGAGACAACACAAAAACACCCAGCATTTTGACTTCGGCTTTAATAAGGTTGCCTTGATTATGTAGCACAAGCAATGATAAGCCTGATTCAGTGACTTTATTTCATGGGGATCTTTAAATAGCTGACTAGGAAATTTGTAGCTTAACCTGCTCAGTCACCTTGGTGTAACCATGGCAATAAAATATACACTGGAATGACATTTGACATTCTTTTAATTCTTTGCAATTTGCAATCAAGACAGCTCTATGAGTATGCTTTATTTTAAGGTCCCTTGGAAATAACAGAGCTGTAAATACTATCTTCCCAGCACCTCTAAATCGTAGTATACTGTATGCACTGGTTATGTTTGGTTTTGAAAACGCATATATGACTTGGAGTCACTCGAACAGCTCCCTGTGGATATCAGTTTAATGGTTAGTGTCAGTCTGAAATGAGAGTAGAATATTTGCTCTTAATTGAAAAGGAGCTGGCAAGTAGATAGAAATCACCATTATCATTGCCTAAATCCAATTTCTTGAACACTGCACTTGAGTTCTGGTTGCTTTTCTTGTATAAGACACAGAAATACAACCAAGAAGGGCCACATGCATGATCAGTTGTGTGAAGCATTTTCATGTGCAACTGAAATAGTGACTTAAAATCATGAAAAGCAGTGTATTAATGGATTCTCAAAAGTAAGAGGGCACTGCAAGTTTAAAACAAATAAAAGAAAGTACTCTTTCATAGGATACATAAAAATCACAGAATCACAGAATGTGTAGGTCGGAAGAGACCTTCAAGATCATTGTGTCCAACCCAGCCCTAACACCTCAACTAAACCATGGCACCAAGTCCCACATCCAGTCTTTTTTTAAACTCATCTAGGGATGGTGACTCCACCACCTCCTTGGGCAGGCCACTCCAGTACTTTATCACTCTTTCCATTAAAAACTTGTTCCTAATATCCAGCCTATTTTTTCCTTGGTGCAGCTTGCGACTCTGTCCTCTCATTCTGTCAGTAGCTGCCTGGAGAAAGAGACCAACTCCCACCTGGCTACAGCCACCTTTCNAAGAGACCAACTCCCACCTGGCTACAGCCACCTTTCAGAAGAGTGTAGAGAGTCATAGGATCACCTCTGAGTCTCCTTTTCGCCACGCTAAACAACCCCAGCTCCCTCAGCTATTCCTTACAGTGTTTGTGCTCCAAGTCCCTCACCAGCCTAGTTGTCTCCTCTGGACATGCTCAAGCATCTCAACGTCCTTCCTAAACTGAGGGGCCCAGACCTGGATACAGCACTCAAGGTGCACTGGCCTCACCAGTGCTGAGTACAGGGGAAGAATGACCTCCCTGCTCCTGCTGGCCACACCATTCCTGATCCAGGCCAGGATGCCACTGGCCCTCTTGGCCACCAGGGCACACTGCTGGCTCATGTTCAGCTGCTGTCACCAGTGCCCCCAGGTCCCTTTCTGCCTCAGCACTGTCCAGCCACACCATCCCCAGCCTGTAGTGCTGCAAGGGGTTATTGTGGCCAAAATGCAGGATTTGGCACTTGGACTTACTAAACTTCATCTTATTGGACTCTGCCCATCCATCCAACCATTCCAGGTCTCTTTGCAGAGCCCTCCTACCTTCCAACAGATTGACACATACTTGCAGCTTAGTGTTGTCTGCAAATTTACTAATGAAAGATTCAATACCCTCATCCATGTCATCAATAAAAATATTGAACAGAACTGGCCCCAACACAGACCCCTGGGGCACACCACTGGTGACTGGGCCTCAGCTGAATGCAGCACCACTGCCCATCACTTTCTGCGCCCGGCCATCCAGCCAGCTGAGGACAGTAGAAATAGTCCACACAAGGCTGAATGTATAAATGGGTTTAAAAAGGAAGTAGAATACAGGTTTGCTGGTGCCTAGTAAATGTAGCTGTCCATATGCAATATCTAACACAGAGAGTCAGAAAATTGTTGTGGGGAAGAAGCTGGAAGAAGATGAGGGGGGGCAGTCATTTCCTATATGAACTATTCCTTTTTCTAAAGTGTCTGCTACAGGTATTTTTGAGACATCGACTACATATTTGATGCACCTTTCATCAAATACTGTTTAGTAATTCTTGGGTATCTTACTTGCTAACAAACACCCATACATTTGAAAGGTTAGTCACATCAAAATCTGCTCCAGATAATAATATTACTTCAGCTTTTAAGGACACCTATTTTAGACCAGAGTAGTACCTGCATCAGCATACCACCTTAAGTGTGATGATCTGAAAACAGGTCCTGAAAATTTGCAGCATCCAAAATCTGGCTTCCTAAGTTCAAATAAGTTTTGCAAGGACAGTTTTCCCATTTCCAGTTGCTGTCTTCTGCCAGGGTAATGCTTACATTTCCTTTGAGACTCTTTAAATACTTTTATGGGGAACATGATTGGAAAAGATCAGCTAGAGTTTTTGACACTGTCTACTTTTTTTGGAGTATTTTGACTTTCCAGTCAGAAGTGGCAGTCTAATCAATCTACTCCTTTTTGTAGATAGAAGAATTGTCCCCTATTTGAAAAGTTGTTGATATGGTCAGAGGTCTGGTAAACTGATTTTCCAGTAAACCATCAAGGATCTCTGACTTCCAAGGTACTTAACCTGAATTCAAGAGCTCAGAAATTTATAGCATTGTAGAAATGCTTTGAAATTGACCTGTCCCATTCAAATACAGATGCCATGATCATTAACCATAATGAACTGAAACAGAATGGGGTTCCTCACTTGAAATTTTATGGTTACAGCTTGCTCTTGCCTTGGATCAGTCACTTAACAACAATGCTTAAACATCTAATTAGCTTCATTTGGTTACATTAGTTAAATGTGTTACTGAACATCAATACCTTAATTCTCACAAGATACTCATTAGGTAGGTAAACAAACACTGGTCTCCCTCTGCTGCAGAGGAAAGAAATGAATGTTTGAGTAATGTGTGCAAGGCCACATTAAGAAAAATGCTAAAGTATTATTTAAATGTGGAGACTCCTAAGGTCATTCAAGACATTTTCTGGAAAAGTGTGATACAACTGAACATTACGTTACAGCAATCTTTGAAAACATATAGTCCAGAAAAATCAATGTTATGTTTTTAAATACAGTATGACATGTGTTCATAAAGAAGAAGCCTTTTTTGTTACTATGAGGTGCTTCTGTTTAGCAAAGTATACTACAAAGCTGTAGGTCCCTTATTGCCACAACAGCACTATCCTGCAGTTCTTCCGCTGCATCAGCATTTTCCTTTACCTTTGCAGTCTATCCCAAGGTAAAATTTTACATACTGTAATGTCAATGAAAAAAAATTGTCAGCATTTTGTAATGTTGTCAATTGATATCAGATAGAATTAGAATAAGGAGGCCAGGGACTCATGGCTGCTGTCATTGTCATATTGTGAAGCCAAGGACAAGAAGGAGGCAACAATCCTCTTCTTCATACAGAACAACTAAACTACATAATTCATTACTGCCAAAGGCCTGGCAGTCATTTTCAAAGTAAATTTAAAAAGTAAATTTGACAATTAATTACTTAGGCAGATTTTCACTCCTGCAGATGTCCTACTATTACAAATAAAAGCCTTAAAGTAATTTCTGAACTCACTGGGTTATAGCCCTAATCACCTTTCATAGGTGCTTTGGTAAGGCAGATATATTGAAATTCTGAGAAGTTGAGTATAGAGCTGACTGCTCACATCTACTTTGTGATTACCCCAAAATAAGTTTTGTTATCATAAAATGCTGTAGATTCTACATTTTTCCCAAAAAATCTTGAGACAGAAAGACTGCATGGAGGCTGGGAGGGAGGTGTAGGAGGCATGAAAATGGGGAAGGTTCCTGGGTCTTCCAAATAAGGAAGGGATGGCGTTGTTAGGTTGCAATAACCAAGAAATGCTGCAAAGAATATCTGAATTTCCTTTTTGTTTGTATTCCTTTTTTTTCTTTGCCTGGTAATCTTCACTCTTCTGCTACTTTTTCTTATTTTTCTTACTAATTAAGCACAAACTAATAAGAACAATAAAAAATTTACTCAAATAATCGAGACAATATGCCAGGAAAAATGGCCTTGCTGAGCTCCACTTCTGTTCCTAATCAAAATATAGGAAGAAGCTCAGGATATAGGAAGAAGCATGGAACATCTGCCACTCCCTTTCCAAGACCATTCCCAAGTTTTTTAATGTTCCCAGTGATAACAGTCCAACAAACTTCCACACTGCCATTAAGTAATAAAGATTAGTGCAGATAAATACTGCAAATATAGAAGCAGTTTTGTATGGGATACTATCCAACACATAGCAGGAGAGGTGAAATGTCTTCCTCACCAGGACTCTGATGTGGAAACTGTCACAGATATCATGAGCAATGCCTAATCACTCATCATATTTACTCATTCTTCATCCTTGGCAATAACATCAGAGTTATGTGCATCTGTTCATTAAGGTGCACAACATTTCATTCAGTGTTAGGCTGGGTGATATCCATGGCTCCTAGCAAACTGCAGATGGTTAAAATGCTTTCATGTGGTAGATATTCATTATATTGTTGACTTTTGTTTTATAATGGTGCTCGGTTTTAGTGAGGGTCTGTGTTCCCAGAACCAATAACCAGCAGGCTGATGGAGTTTATGGGGTGAAGAAGACAAACATAAGCATGCTCTTCACAGCAGGAACAGACCAAATCCCTAGCCAGAGCCTTGATACGCAGTTAATTAAAGAAAAGAGACAAACTTACTATTGCAAACACAATTCATTGTGTTAATATGAAGAAGGAAAATTAGTTGGAAGTCTGAACCTGACCTGCAATGTCATAATAAAACATGTTTTCAAGCTTTGATTTTTCTGTCAAAGGTTATATCAAATGGCAGATTCAGAACTTCATAGGGACTGCTTAATCCTGATTTTCCAGCCTCTGCAGTTCCATATTCTTCCCACAGATAATCAAAGACGCAAAGAGCTGATCCTGTCATCTCTACTTACTGCAAATATATCAATCTAATCAAGGGAAAGTAAAGCACGTCATTGCGCTGAGTCAGTTTTAAAATACTCCTGACGGAATTAATATAAAATAGATTTAAAGGTCTAGATTCAGCCCAGCTGAGATCAGAGTATCCACTGGAAGTTCCTGTCTCTTCAATCAATGACGAAAGGGTGAAAGAGTCACAAACTTCCAACTTAATAGCATTTTTTAGATGTACGGGGTGCTGAATACTAGAAACTGATGCATAACTTCACATATTCTTTCATTTGGTACTGTGAAATAATTATAAGCAAGGGCTATTGAAGATGGCAAAGAGCACCTTTAAGGAAAACATTAAACAGATTGTTACCAGAAAAGAGCTTTCTTTATATTTCTTTGTGAACTATCCCCAAACAATATTCTCACTGATGTGAAAAAATCACAAGTACATTTCATGGCAACATGACTTTGTGGAAAAGTTTTATTTCTCACTTCACAGGTGATTGGTGTTCCTTTTTCCTCTCTTTTTATTTTTCCCATATGTCTATTTAGGTTCAAATTTACTTGAAAAAAAAATCTTTCCAGACCAACACCAAAAATGAAAAAAAATTTTGAGAGGGAGCTACCTAATCAGAAATTACAAAAAGAACATCAATAAATCAGTGAAAGCATGACATCAGTAAAAGTGTCAAAGTCATTGATAAAAGACAGATGGTGAGACTTGTCAGTCAAGAATTGTGTGGAATCATCCTTTTGTGCCACCTGGAGGGCAGTGGAATGCAGAAAAAGAGAACCATGGGATTGCTGGTTTGAAAGGGATCTTTAAAAACCACCATGTCCAACCCCTCTGCCTTGGGCAGGGACACCTTTCACTGGATCAGGTTGTTGAAAGCGCTATTTGACTGTGAGCACTTCCAGTGAAGGAGCAACAGCTTCTCTGGGCAACTTCTTCCAGTGTCTCACCACCCTTATTGTCAACACATCTAGCAGGATGTCCTAAGAAGATTTGGAGTCAGATGGCCCGTATGCTGCCTCTTCCTGCAGCTGTAATACCCTTTTAAGAAACATTTCCTTACATTCAAGGAATGTAGTATGATTTATATTTGCATTTGGGATGGAAAACATAAGAGCACAAATATCTCATTTCCTATATATAAAAGTTTGTTTCCTATGTATAAAAGTACTTAATACAAAACTCTATAATACAGAAGATTTTCTGTCAGGTGATCTTTCAATCTGAATATTAGACAAGGAGAACATATCTTCACTGTTAAGTTCAGTTAACAATTACCAGTCTCAGTTACTGCTTATGATATTACTTATGTGGGGATTCAAGACCCTATACCTGTTCTCTTGTGTATAACTGCAGAGAAGAGAGTGTTTCAAAGTCTAGGTTGGTTTTGTCAATCTCAAGGTCAATGCTGGATTTATCAATAGCTTCAAAGTTCTAACATCAAATTTACAATACACACTCCTTCAAACAATAATGATGTCTAAAATTTTGTTTCTAATATTAGACTGGAAATTATGGGAGTTTTCTCAGTGGATATTTAATAAGATTTAGAAGATTATCTTCAAAATGTTATTAATTACAGTTTTGTTGTATGAAACCACTTTAAACAGAAAAAAATATACCATTTTATGCATTTGAGTATATTCATAAAAATTCATAGCAACAGTTCCAGCTCTTTAAGATTTGTTCCTGGGGACACTGGGTAGGTAACATGAATATCAAGTTGTATGGCTTTCCCTCTGATGATATAGATAGAAATTTGTTAGGCTTTGTGGAATTTTAATTCATCTCTTTTGTCAGGTAATATTCAGATTGATTAATTTTCTAGTTAACAAATTCTATTCTGGTGAACTGTAAACTACTGAGAAAAAAATAATTATCGATCTTTGGATAAAGAATTTTATTAGAGGTAGAAAAAACAATAGATCCATGAGCAAAGGAAATAAAACCAATAAGCCCTGAAAACAGCAAAGGAAACATTAATTCAGTCAGCGCCCTTTCAGTTTGCCTTAGGAATCATGAGTAGCAATTTGAAATCCTGTTTTTCTCCTGGGAAGAAGTGATGCTCTAAACTATACTGATCAAATAAAAAGGGAAGCCACAGGCTAAAACAGAGGGAAAGAAGTTACAACAAAGAAATACAGTGAATTGTATGAAGTGACACATTTATACACCAGCAAAGTAAAATTAGAATCCTCTCCATTTACTTTATACCCGCTGCAGAAGAAAAATATCTGTATTACAGATACCAGACAATAGAGTAACATAAAAAAAAGGATTATTTTGAATCATCCCAGAGGATATTCTCCAAAATATGTGCTTAGGATATGCAGACAAAATGGTATCATTATGCAGTTTTTGGATATAAAAAAAATGGCAATAATCTCAAATATATTAAAGAGATTTAAAAAGACAGTGTAAGTAAAAATTGTTAAGTAAAAACCACGTAGAAAAGAGCTGCGAAAGAAGAGAAAAAATCTTTTATTTGTAACAGAACAATTACAGTGTGAGGGTTTCTTAATCTCTGATAGCCTGAAATCTCTCCTTCATTCTAGTCTGACTGATGTGAAGTCTTTAGACCTACACTTCTAAAGATAGAGCACAGGTATTCTTGACAAGTGACAGTGCCATAGGAAACCACTGACAGCTCCAGAACCTGGGACACAACAGTAGAGGTGAGAGAAAACAGCTAATATACGCAATGTCTTTGAAATCCACTGTGTGCTGAAACATTCCTGCTCTATATTCAGTCGGGCACCATGCTTCCAATACAGAGGAAACAGTGCCTCAGTACCACTCTGGGTATCTGCATTTGCTATTACAAAATAATGGCTTGTTCCATTGGACGTGATAGTTGAAAAAAAAACACCCCGTAGCACATCATGGAAGTGACACAGCAGAGCTGGGCCCTCATTTCAAAATTTTTTGATAAACATATCAGTCCCAAATTTTAGATCTGAAGCTGCTATCTCTGCTAATTAAGGAGCAGCATGCAATGGATTAGTTTGGTGGCTTCATAACAAAGAAGGTTTAGATGGGATCAAACACTCAGGATGACAGGAGAACCCCAGGTCAAGATCTTACATCTACATGAAAATTTATGAAGGATATCAATTTAGACGCTTTAAGGAAATCATCCAGAAGTTTAATAGAAGTCACCTTAACAACTGTTCTGATCCTTCACAGCTGTGAGAATAAGGCAGAAGGAAAAGGGACTAATACACATCTGTGTCATGCTTGTAATCAGGCAGGGTATAGCAAAACTGAGTTTTGCTCAAGGCAAAAAGGATGCTCAGGACTTACACAGGATTAGATGCTTTTCTAAGTTTCAAAGCCCACATATAAGCAAAAGGCAATATTTCTTTTTCTCAATCACTTCTTATGTAAGAATCTACAGAAATGTCTGCAACTCAGTAAGAAGTATAGCTAAAAATAATTATTTTCATTCGTTTCTAAGGTTATCTGGACTTTGGCTGTGTCCTGGTTTGTAGTAT
>VXBB01009025.1:0-15069 GCA_013399915.1 Illadopsis cleaveri | reverse complement strand
AACAGACTCCCAGTAGGATGTCATGATGTTGTGGAGCATTTCACAGGGGGATGAAAGAGCTGGCAATGCCCAGCCAGCTTGCCAGCTGCTTACTTTTACAGGCAGCTGCCTAAATTACAGGCAGCCTGAGCTGTAATTACATGCAAATACTTACTCATTTTCCAATCCTCACACCACTTGCTGAAGGATATTAATATAATCAATTTCACTCTTGTCTATATTAATAATGGTCTGTAAATACAAATGGGAAAATTCAATTTTGAAAGGGCAACAGTTTTTTTCACACAGCCCATCTTTACAAGATTATTGTTCATCTCGAGTGGTCGATTTCACACTGCCAGCTCAGAGCTCATAAACCCGCCAGAGCTATTAAATAATTATCTAAAAATGCACCATCCAGATTTCCTTCTTGTGTTCTGACACCTCCATACTATCACTGCAGCTGCCTGAGCATCCCAGGCAGCTGGTCCAGGAGGGCACCTGAGACCGGAGGGGACCGTACCGGGTGTCCTGCTGCCTGGCGACAGTCACGCTGACATCCTCGGGTTGTCATGGTGACACTTGCAACACAAGTGCCACCTAATGAGGAATCTGAAACCATTTGCTCTTGAGAAACAAAGTTGTGATAATGCTGCCCTCAAGAAACAGGTCATATTATTGCTCTCATCAAGGAACTGTGCTTTTTAGAGACAAACAAGCTGGCTGCGTTCCTTGGTTAGAAGTTGTAAGCTTTTTTAATAAATTCAGATTCAGGAGTATTTGTGCTCTGCCACAGTCCCTCAGGGATGTCCCTGCTCCAGCCTGGACAGGGATGGCCACAGTCTGTCAGGGAGGTCCTTGCCTGGCATGAGTCACCTGTGGCCTCTCTCATAGACCCAGCATGGGTCAGCACAGCCAGACCCCATGCCCCCTTGGCCTGTTTTGTCCCCAGAATTCTGTCTGCAGCCCTTCATGGCTGACCATTTCTTTCAAAGTCAGTGTGAGCTGGGACACTGTGTACATTCCTGACTGGCTGAAGTTCAGGATCTGATGGATTTAGTTTTTGTCAGGTGCAGACCTGGCTGCAGCAACTCCTGACTGGCAATCTGTGGACCAATGCTTCTCAAGCCACATCAGAACTGTCATTCCTGTCTGTATTTTTCCACCTTTGCACATTAAAAGTGCAGGGCTCTGTGTCCCTCCTCCTCCTAAGCCTGGGCCTTTGCCTTGACCTTGGCTGAGCCTTCTCCATCTTCCCAGCCATGACAATCTTCAAGAAGTTCTCAGGGGAGATTTTTTCTTGTAGTTACACCCTTGGCCATCCCCTTTGCAATCTCACTTCAACTGGAGCCCTAGGATTTGTCAGTGACAACTGTGACCCTAACACTCATCCAAATCTGATTCTAAACCTAAGTGCACAAAACTGCACAAGAAGAATGTGGACTGTGAAAAGTCTCCTCCCATAGGGGCTAGTTAATGAGGGCTGTGGCTGGAGGATTGGTGCTAAGACTCTGCTATTGTCAAAAAGTTAGGTTTACAAACAAGGTTCAGCAACAGAAACTTTGAAGGGGCTGAAAAGGAAGGAGGAGTCTACAGCAAGGTTTCAGAAAATCTCCCTTGAGATGTCAGTCAAGAGGGCTATGACTAAGGATCATCAAAATCCAAGACCTAGGGTGATATTCATTGTCAGGTTTGTGAGAGACAACATGTGTCAGGCTCCAGAGGGAGTGTCAGTGCAAAGGGGATGCTGGGCTGCAAAAGGAATGGGCAGTGGGAAAGAATTCCCCTTAGAACTTTGTTAAACCAACAAATTCAAGAGGCCTTGAGCCAAAGCTCAGTCAAGTCCAAGTTTGGTTTAGGGTTATACTAAGGGTTGGAGTTAGGAGAAACCCAAAGCCTAGGACTCATGTGGGGGGCCTATGGATGGAGTAGGACCATAAAAGGCTGTCAGAGTAGGCTGGACTTCAAAAAGAAATCACTCTTGGAAATTTGACTGAGTGTCAGCCACTGACTGACAGGGTGGAATACAAAGGAGAGGGTAGTAAAGGAGTGGGGAGCAAAGGCATTAGGCAGGTGACAGAATAAGCTAACTACACAGGACCAAGTAATGATTAAGAAATAGAAGGCACAGCGATAGGAATGATGATGACATTGCCAGGAAGAAATTATTTAAGTGGGAAAAAGATCAGAGAGAGAAGATATGTTGACTATTATACTACCAAACACAATTTCCCTTGATGTGGACATTTGTATCATCATCTTTGATATCTTTGCATAAGAACTGGTCTTTGTTAAACTTCTATGCACATTTGAAAACCACAGCTCTTATGTGGAACTCCTTATGCTAGATTTTTTTTTGTATTTGTAGCAAAGTTATAAGAGAAATAGATGGCATCTCAAGAATCAGTGCTTACAGCAGTCTATTGTTTGTGTAAGGGATTTTAGTGCCCAGGATTACATACTCGCACATACTACATAATGAATCTACATTTTATTTCTGGGAAGTGATTCATGAAAAAAGGATATTCTTCTCAGCCATTGATTTCCTCTTCCATTTAGAAGAGGAAATTCTTTTCAGGATGTTGACTTCCTCTTCCATTTCCTCTTCCATTCATTTAGAATGATAGGTAGAATGAAAAATAATAGTTTCCATTTCAAAGGCTGTCTTAGGTTGCAGTATGTGACCAAAAATGTATTGTATTTTCCATCTGTTGAAACCAGTTGGGGAGGTGTTTTCTTTATCTCTTGTATAACCCATTCCTCGTAACTCTGGGGGGAAAGGGGTGGGTGTCTTCTGATAATGGGCCAGCTGTTAAAACCAGGTGGTGCAACTTTCCTTATCTCTTCCAAGACCCATCCACCCTCCAGGGGATATCTGCTGTTAATAGGCCATTAAGGCTCACCACAACTGATACAATTACATCATTCCATTGTGAGATGCTNTAACTCTGGGGGGAAAGGGGTGGGTGTCTTCTGATAATGGGCCAGCTGTTAAAACCAGGTGGTGCAACTTTCCTTATCTCTTCCAAGACCCATCCACCCTCCAGGGGATATCTGCTGTTAATAGGCCATTAAGGCTCACCACAACTGATACAATTACATCATTCCATTGTGAGATGCTCCACCCAGTAGGAGGAGCCAAGCATTTCTACCTAGATAAAAACTGAGAGTCAAGAACACCAAGATAGCCTGTTTTCCACTGGATTTTCCAGAGGAAGACTGGACCTATCTCACTACCACTGGATCTTCAGAAGGAGACTGGACCCTTCTACAGAATCATCTCTACTCCAACAGAACCACATCTGTTATTCCTGGAGGATTTATTTGGACTGCTACCACCCAACAGGGTGTCAGGTTGTATTCTGACTCTGTCGGGGTTTCTAGGAATTTTGTTTGCTTGCTTGCTTGGTTTTTTGTACTACTACATTTGTATTTTTAATATTCCTAGTAAAGATGAGTTATTCCTCTTCCCATATTTTTGCCTGAAAGCTCCTAATTGCAAAATTATAATAATTTGGAGGGAGGGGGTTTACATTCTGCATTCCAAGGGAAGCTCCAGCTTTCCCTGGTAGATACCTGTCTTTCTAAACCAAGACAAAGGCCTTTCCTGAGAATTAAGTGTAGCTCCTGTTTAGATCAGAAGCTACCATTTTTAAGTACCTGTGTCCAGATTCTGCAGATTTAAGTCACTGAAATCCAAAAGGCACTAATAGTTCTAAAAATCTCATCATTTATTGAAGCTGCTAACCATAATCAGTAAATTTAGAAACATCAATTTTATTTTTCTGCTTATGATAATATTGTGTGTAATACTGTGGCACTTCCCTGTGTAAAACTAATTTAAATTGAAGCAAATTCTTGTTCACTGATGTCTTTTATTGAGATTACTGAATAACAAAATAATTGTCACATATGTGTACACTCTATTTTATAGACAGACTACTGACATATTAATACTTATCATGTCTCAAACCAAATTATTTTAGATTGAATTCCTTGTTTTATAGAATCATTATTTTAATGAAACTGAATTCTTGTAGTTAGAATACTTTGATGATCAATAGGCTCTCTTACCTCTTTCTATCAATCCAAGCTCAAGCAGCAAGTAACTCAATACACATTTCAAGTCCAATGGAAGATCTGAAGTTCCTATGTGACTGTAGAAATTTTGTCATGAGCTGTACCCACAACTCTAGCTCTGCTCATCAAATTCTGCAAACGAGAGTTTTCAAAATGTGTGTAATGTTTTTCTCAAATACTTGTACATTGTTTGACATTTTCAGGAAGCAGTGAAGGGTTTTCTACTTGCTGCCGAGGACAATCCTGTCACACTTCCCACTGAAAACTAGAAAGGTAAATCAAACTGTGCACAGTTCAGTGCTGCTGTAGCAAGAATGCTTCCAGTACGTCAACTGGTTTATTCTGAGCTACCTCACACACCTGTGCTCTGCCCTGTGACCTGCAGGATTAGCACTCTCCTGATTTCACATGAAAGAGGAAAAGAAAAGGAAACAGGGAATATATGTGACTTCCTGACTATGTGACACTGTGGGCATTGAAAGCCTGGGAACAGTCCTAGCAGGGAGGGGGTTTGAACTGATCTCTTCTGTTTTCTGTATATGACTTATTAACAAGTACCAATGAAAGTTAAAGAACAAATGTCAGGAAGTGAATTAGTTTGACTTCAACTTGACGTGTGGTCTGTGCTATCAGGTTTGAATAAGTGCTTGAGTTATTGTTTCTGTACATTTCCAAATTTGGTTTTTAATATGTGAAGTTGAGGAGAACCTGACATGGGTAATGAAACTGCAAGAGCAAGTTTACTGAAAATTATAAAGCAGCTGCAGGTTTTGGCTTCAGTCCTGTAGAAACAGCAGAAACTGTTCCAGCAACAGATGGTTGAGGGGCCTTCATTTATTTGGGGATTGTTGGTGTGTACCTGCTCAGTTCTGGCTGCAGTCAAGGGATGTCAAGAGGACACAAAAACAATTGAACTGGGACAAAGATACATCCAGCCCTGTATCCTGTCTCTGACAATGTCTATACCATTTCAGAAGTACAGTAGAAAAAGCACTTCCAGGGGAAAAATCTTTACTCAATAACCTTGCAATTTGCTATGCCTGATCCAGAAATTTGCTTTAAATATTTGCTGTCAGTTCACTCTACCATCTGCTTTACTCCACTTCTTAAAGCAGTGGACAAGCATATAACATTTCAGTGGAAAGCAAAATCGGTCTGTACACAAACAGTTTTTCTATAGCAGTGCAGACAGCAGTGCTAAATCCACCTGTGACTCCTGGGCTTTGCAAGTGTCCACCTGGTAAAAACCTGTGAATCTTTGGTTGCCAGGAAATGCTGTAAGTGTTCTGAGAAGCCCAATATTCTATCCATCTTAGCTATCACCCCAGCCAGCTTCCCAGAACATGTGAAGCTCACAAGCAAGGATTCACATCTTACCAAGCCCATATATCTGTTCCTGAATTGTACTCAGCTAAGGGTGAGCTGACATAATTTTGGTTGGTCTGACCCCATAAGTGTTGCTCTTGAAGAATAAGAATTGGAGAATAAGGTGTGTAAGCTCCCATTCAGCTAAGCATTTAAGTTATGTTGACTTACATGAGAAATAAGTGTGGGTTTAAGAGTGTTGCTGAACAACAGATTTTGTTATTATTAAGTCACATTCCCCTTTGAAATTTTTCTGATGTGACATCCATTGACCTGAATAGAAATAAGAGTATGGGTTGACCCTACACAAATAGTTTTGATCACCACTCTAAAAAAACATATAGAATAATACATGTACATAGAATGTACTATTCTTCAAAGTGACTTGTAAATCTCCACCATACTCAGTATCTCTCTACAGGGTTCTGTTTCATAATCATAGTACTGGAAAATTTTCAGCAGCTTTTATTGACATTTTTTTGTCTTTCAAATTACAAAAATACTTGGTGTCACACTATCCTGATTTAGTTTTAAGATTTCTCTTTAGATAACAATTATTTGCAGCCTTGCTAAGTCGTAACCCAGAAGAGCATTAGCACTCAAACCACTGAGACTCCTGAGTCTGGTGTTGATGGCTGGACACAGACCCATTACCAAAAGGACAAAGTGTAGACAACAGTAAAAAATGCCCAGAATAAGATGTGTACATAGCTTCAAAACCTGTTCATTATTTTAGACACAAAGATAAAGAAAATCTACATTGCATCTAAGAAGTTTTTAAACAGAAGGAAATAAATGAGTGAATTATAAATAAGAGTTCATTAAACTACGTTAAAGTAACCTCACTCTGTTCACTCACATTGTTGTAGCTCTGCAAAAAGGCCCATTCTTCTGACTGCGATAAATGTAAGTTTGTAAGGCTGATTACAGCCTCGATAAAATTAAAATTTTTGATTGTGTCATTTATATTCAATCTTATTAGTATTATTAATTCATTAGACCAGTTGGTCAAGCTATTCTCTCCAATTCTTCCTAAAATCAGTAGTTATAAAAATGACAAGGAAGGCAGATTAGGATCAATGTTAAATTAATACAAGTGAACTAAGATTGCAGTTTAATTGCAACCATGTGACACTAACATTACATAATGGAGGATTTTATTGTTTCAGCTTGACATATAATCATTATTTGTTGGATTTTCAGCACAAAAGCATCCTGTGAAGTGTTTTTAACAGAAGTCCTCCAAAAAATTGAAAAATATTTCATAAAATTGAAGAAGAAAACCAGGAAAACCTTTTGTCATATTTCAGCTCCAAGTGGATGAACCACCTTATAAAAAGCCACACTGCTTTATGTTAGTGAGAGAACACCTGCATTTGTAGGCAGCAGCTGGAGAAAGGGAAAGTTGAGGAGCACTCAGGTGCTCAGCAGGGTGCAGAAGCCATGCCTTTCATGCAGGACAGCAGCTCACCTTCAGGGACTGAGAGCTGCTGCATGGACAGAAGTGGTGTAGGCAGCTCAGCTCATCCACAGGTGGGATATTGGTGTTGCTGGGGAAGCAGCCAGGCAGCTGCTGGGACTGCCTGCAACCTCTGCCCAGTAAGGTTCACCACATCAGCTGGGGAGATGTTGCATGGAGTGTAGGACATCCTTTCTGCAACTCAAAAACCAAAGCTGTCCTGCTGATCCCATGTTCAGGCCACTAATTCTGTGTCTTTCTAGCTGCTTTGTCTGAGGAGCAGGGCAAAGATCCCTCAGTGGACTGTGGCTCAGCTGCAAAATATTTTAAATGCTGGGCAAAGTGCCATGTGTTTGTAGTTAGCATTGAACAATCACCAGGAAAACATATCGTGAATTATCACTAACAGCTTTTCTCAGTGTGGGAGCTGAACAGGAGAGGGGGAGATTGGCAAGCGATTGAACATGTGAGCAAAGCTGGTAATTTATCATGCTGTATCAAGAGTCAAACACAGAGTGGAATAAATGGTCAAAAGACAAATTCCTATAAAAACAGAGCCATGTTATACAGCTAAACTGTACTGGACACTGTACTGAATAATCTGGTCTAGGGTAGCAGAGGGAGAAAAACTAAAGACAACAGTTCTTGTCCCTGTGCTAATGAGATTTCTAAATTACTGTGATGAGCATAACCCAAATGGTGGTGTAATCCTCACCCTGGTGTCAAGGTGGTGAAAGAAAACAGAAATTATGGAGTTGTGAGAGGCTGAGACTGTGGAAAGCTAAGTGGTTTTTTAATTAAAATGTCCCTACATTATTATTACTATGGTATCAAAATCAGCAGGAGGTTTATTTGTCAGACTTGTTATTAGAGGAGCTGAGCAGCTCAAATCAGCCTGACACTGTCAGCTCTGCACAGGGCCCAACTCAAACTACTGGTTCTGCTGAAGGTAAAATTTTGTTTCTCTTCCTCCAGATGAATAGTCTACTCCCAGTTCAATCAATTCCAAACAGCTGCTGGATAGTGGTAACTGCTTATTTTTCCTTTGAATTATTGGAGCCTGACAGTTTAATACATTCACCAGCTTGTTAATTCTTCCCTGTTCTTGCCTGAGTCACATCCTGCGCATCCTCTTTTACCCTTCAGAAACCTGATGGCTTTAGACAACTTCTATACTGTCTATTTATCCAATAAATATCCTATTTATTTGGTGCCTTTTCATGTTATCAGAAGACTCTGGTTCTACTTTAGCTGAACCGCTTGGCTGGGGTTCATTCCACCCTCAAAATACCATGGTGTGGGTGTATGCAGGTAGGTGGCTACAGGTGAATTAGGTGGCTAAGCTCCCCCAAAAGGTGGAGATAGAGTCAAACAGTCAGTGTAACATGGACAAAAATCAGTTTGCCAAAAAGGTTTGCCCAAGTAGGTGTTGCTACAGTAGGCACATTATGGCTGGGTAGATAACCTATTCTCTCAGGAGAAAAAATGGGCAGAAAGTTAATCCCTTAGTTAGGTATCATTCCTAGATATTGCTGAGTCTGAACAGGATCATGACAATCTTAAACTTTCTTTTATTTTCAGTAGGGATTATGTCCAACACATGATGTCAAACCCTGAGGGGGTTCTGTCAGCCTCATTTTGGACAGTGGTTTCAGCCGCAGCACCATCCCCAGTTCCTGATGGTGCTACATTGCTTCTCAGACCTTCAGTGTTTGCTACATAATGTGCTGTTTCTGCCAGATGGGCCCAGCAGATTCAATGCTTAGATGATTCTAGACAAGGATTTTTTTTCCTGTGTTAATATGAAACTCTACAAGTGAAATGTCTGAATGCTTTTTTTCAGCCATACACAAAGGCTTTGCTTGTTTTAAACGTAAGTGCTTTAAACAAATCTCATCCTTTAGAATAAAAAAAAAGATTTAAAAAACCTTCTCATCTGCCCTATTACTTCTAGTTCATTCCTTTGTACCGAGAGCAAGGACTCTTGACTATAATTAGACAGGATAGCATAGCTGTTCTTTTTCAAGGCAGCCCATTCAATGAAAATAGCAACATGGTGGAGTTGTACATGTACCGTACATCCTCAGTACACCCTCATCTATTTTTGTATTTTTCGCCTAATGAACATCTGTTCATTGTTCTGACTTTCATTAACTACAAATGTCATACTGGCCCTTAAAAATATGCCAAAAGCCATTTCTTAACCTTTTTACTCAAATCTGCCTGCTACTTGTTCAGTACTACACATAGAGGTGTTTCACTACACACAGTTTACATCCATGAGGGAGTATTGCCTCTTCTACTCTGACCTGTACAATTGTAGGTCATTATGTTTTGTACAAATATTCTTTTGCAAAGGCTTCCACAGGGTAAAATTGCAGTCACTAGGATGAAGAACTGTGCACTACTGGCACAGGGGGATCTGGGGACACCAGATAAGCTCTGCCTTGCTCATGACAGATGAAGAACAGAGAAAAACAAAAGTACCTTGATATCTCAGGTCTGAGGAAGGAATTTTCCCAACCCCCAAACCTAAGAGTTAATTTAAATGTCATATTGATGACCAAAGCTTAAAAACATATTTTTAACAGAGTTTAATAGGCATCATGATACCTCAGGTAGCCAGTGCACACACTTTCGTGGATACATATTAGACACAGAATTTCCTCCAGAAGAGTCTTCTGGGAAAATCTAATCTTATTTTAAAGGTTAAGTGGTGGTTAATTCATCAGCCTGGAACTCATTCTGTGTTTCTACACTGAATTTTCTATCTTTGACATCTAAAACCAGCTCTTCATTATGCTCTATTAGTTATGTTGAAAAATCCTACATAATGCATGGGAAAATATTAATAGACTAGGACCCAAACTATTTCTCAAGAAGTCAAATAGTATTACATTCTTCAGTCCCTACCCTGGTTTTATGGCCTTCCTCTAAAGTCCCTGGAGCATGTGGACATTTTTATATGATCTTCCTCAGTTTGAAAAGCTTTCCTGTACCTACTGGAAAGTAAAAAAAATACAAATTTATTTTCAATCCTGATTTAGTGAAAATAAATAATGGGTTACAGATAATCTATACACCTTATCTGTACAACTAGAGAAAGGAAGTTTCTATGTCCTCAGTTGCTCTGACACAGTAAGGGGTATTTTCAAGCATACTCATGTTATCGTTTCTGTTATTTCTTGCATTCACAATAAAGCAATACTGGAAAAATACAATTTAAACTTGGTTTGCTCTTTGATTTTCTTAAGTAATTAGCTGTAAATAGGTTTTTTTTCTAATGTGTAATGTGTGTTGCTTCAATTGGGAGATAGAACAAGGTGGCTTATCTTATTTCTCTCGCTAATTCACTGAGTTTAAAAAATGAAAAGTGTACTTTAGAAACCTTCCTCCTCTTGCAGACTATTGACTAAATTAGAAAATTATAGCAAGACATACATACATTACATTATGTATGGCAGCTGTCAGCTGTGTGTTTTGAGGAGAGTCAGACTTTAGTATGAAGCCCTGCTGTGGGACCTTCTGATCTGACTGCAACATCATCTAGTGATGGTTTCACTAGCACTACACACAGCTTTGCCCCAAAATTTCTGCCTTCCAAAACCAATTCTTTTAAAGCTTGGAGATATATGTGGGGTTTTTGCAGACATTTTATCTGACCTCTCACACTGAAATGCAATTTTTTTTTTTGCATTGTAACTGTTTAAAGAGTGGCATAATAGTGTTATCAGCTCTCTTGTCCACTCATCCCCAGGCTCTCAACCATTCTGACAGCTGCTAAGCAGGTATCTAGTACAATAATATGATATTATCTATTTCCTGTGTAGTTTATCCTTTCAACATTTGAATGTATCAATATGTGTTGCTATTGCTGTGTATGCCTTGGTACATATGTACAATGAATTTTTGGGGTGGTAAATCTTATCCTTTTTTATATGAAGGACTCCTTCATGAATCTCTAGAGCTGATCTCTCTTGGGATGTGCCTAAAGTCCTGGATTCTGATGAGTTCAGAATCCAGCAAGTGTTGAGGGACGACCATGGGGAAAGAGAATAGCCCAAGTGGTTATAAAATACAAAAGCCTGGATGTTGAGAGCGGTGGAAGTCAAGAAAAAAGTTTATTCACTTCTTAGGTACAACAGTCTACAAATCTAAATTACATTAAAGTACTGTCATCTTAAGTGTAGCTATGATATCCCTCCTAAACTTCACAATTTCCCCAGTCAGAGATAAGAGACCTGTATTGTCTCAGGTTATGGTGGTGTATACGAAGTTTCTTTATTTGTGGAGAAGTGACTCAGTGATTTTCCAGTTGCTGAGACATCAAAATAAACACAAGTAACAACTAACGACAAAGTGATTTCAGAGATCTTCACTGTGTAGAGTGAACACAAACAGGATGTTTGTGTTTAACTCAGTGTTGGGTGATCTCAAAGATTTTTCAAGCAACTGCAATGAAAAGTATTAAAAAGGTAAATGGTTAATGAATATTTTGTCCTTTGTTGAAGGTTGGTTTATTTTTAATAAAAATGAAATTATGTTATTTATCTATTCTGAAACTAATCTAGAAATAGAAAAAAAAAAAAATCAGAAAACTTTCTCCTTCCAAATATTTATAAATTTGTTTCTTACATTTTTAAAGAAGTTTTTAAATGCTCAAAAGCTTTAAAAACTTAATATAAAACTGGAGGTTAGGTATTCCTCCCAGAAGAGAAGGAGGTTCATTCCCACCATGAATCCTGTGTTGCTGATACAGTTAACTACCCATGCAGTAACACCTAATGAGCAGTCATTTAGAAATTAGATTTAGATCCCCTAAAGGTCATTAGCCTAGCAAATCTGATAGCTACACAAAAGGTAGTGAAGACACAAGGACATGTTAGTAGCCAGGAGCTGATGAGTCAAGGCTGACATTAAGGTTTTACTGNCCATTTGAAGTATATCAGCACTCAGATGAAAAGATAGTTTTCAAAATTATGTGCTTTTCATAGATCATGTGGTTGGAAAGGCAGTAGGAAAGGAGACCAGGAATGGGTCTTAGCTCTCTGTGCAAACTGACAGACTTCTGTCAAAAATGCAGTCATTGCACTCTGCTTGTAATACATCAAGGTACTTGACTCATTGGGTGCCCTGGCTTTGCATTTAGAACCACCTCTACTTTCATAGTAGAGGTGGTAATAGCTGTATAATTAAAAATAACGCATTAAACCAATGAATTACAGTGGCAGCTCTGTTTTCAGAGACCATATAAATTAATCACTTTCTCATCCTTCTCTGACCTTGCTTTGGTAAGTAGGTAAGATAAATTAATTTGACATTTGCTCTTTGCCAACTTTACTTCCTGAACATGCCCTGCAAAGCAGGAGATTAATCCTTCAGGGTTAAAGCATGATGTGCACAACAGAGCTTAACCAGAAACCAAGAGGATGAGAAAACTCTCACCACATGCTCTACCAAGAAATTAGCAACCAGATCTAGATTACTGACTATATTCTTCCTGCTGCACCTGATCATAAGGGAGAGGAGGTGGCAACTGATTTCCATTCGGTCTTGAGGTATCATGGCTTAACCAGTGGGTACACTGAACAACATTACTGCTTTCCTCCCCAGGGCATGCTTGGGGGTGGCAAGGGAGGGCAGTGCCCTTGAAGGATTGCTCAGTTATGCACAGACAGTTGGCCAGTGCTTGCCCCAACCCCAGAACAAACATGTGCATATGACTTGAACACAACTTTTAACAAGGAAAAAAAAGAAGAAGAGGATTAATAAAAACTGTTGTAACAGAAACAAATGGGTGCCACTTCAAAATTGCTGAGACTTATTTTTGTCTCTCTGTTATTGCTTGGGAAAGGAACTGCAAGAGGTAATAAAATACTGTCAGTACAGAGACAAAAAACAACACCCACTCTGTCTAATGTTTTGACATGAGGATCTACTGGCTACCAACACAAAGCTTTACAGGTCACTGTGTTCCATATTTTCCTTGTGAAATGTACTGCACTTCAGTCATTTGGGATTATGGCAAATTACCTGGATGTACAATTTAAAACTTCAAATAGATCATTGGCTTTAAGGTATAGCTACAGCATGTGCCAGAAAATATAGATGAACAAATGACAAGTTTCATGGCTTATTCAATTGAAGGGGTTATATTTTTGCAGGGTCCCTCACATTTGACTCACCATATTGATGTCACATGCCTCACTAGGCAGAGACAATAATGAATTCTTAGTGGAAAATCAGTCATGTAAGCAACACTGAATTATTTGTTTTTCTGAGGGCAAGTAATTTTACAGCACCTGGACACAGCATCTTGTTCTGCTTGATTCCTTGAACAGGAATTCTTAAGGCCTCTTCTATTTCATGTTCACCATTTCAAGTTTCCTGGGTTAGAAGACTAATTTCATAAGTTGACTCTAAACTCTAGTGATGTCAGGCTGAACAACTTCAGTCTTTTTAAAGTGATAACCCCCAGGAGATGTTGGAGTTGGCACTTTATGTGTAAGACTGAGCAAATTTGTTTTGCAAAGGCTCCTACAGGCATGAAGCATAGCACAGTTGAGTGAGAAGGCACAAGTGAATCCAACAGTGGTGACATCTTGCATTATTTGTGTGAGAGTGGTGCTGTTCTTCTGGTTCTTCAAAAAAAGGCATGTATCAGACTCATTGTGAGACTTTGGGTCACCTATGCACCATGTTTGGGCTCAAAACTGTTTTTGTAACTTGGGTTGCTCTCATTTGAAGGGAGGAAGGTGGACACAGTGCTCTAAAAGGCAAGGAATAATATCAGGGACCTTCTAAATGCCATTAGGGCCTTGGCAGGTGGGGGCAGGTGGGACAACTGGCCAACTGTTTTTTAGCCAGTGATAATTTAAGTACTAATTCCTATCTGTTTTTTTTCATAGTCACACAAAAGAGCATTTCTGCTTCCTTTAGCTGCCTTTTCATTCCTAAGGCTCCCATGGACAGTTTTAAGACAGACCAGACTTGTAGAGAGAGGTAATACTTGTACTAAGCAATTCTCACAGCCAGTAAATACACACAAGCAGTCACTCAAGGACTCCATCTGGCCTGAAACAGAAGGGGTGACTTTGACACCAGCACAGTTTGGAAAAAGTTGTTCTGACTTGAAAGGAGTTATGGTAATTTCCTAAGTGCTCAGGCAGGCATCACGATTTGCTGTGAAGGGGCAGGCAAAGGGGAGGCAATTTGTTGTCTTTATTCATCTCCATGGCACAGAAGGAGGGAAAAATCTTGGTGAAAGCAACCAATATCCACAAATAGTTTTACAACACACCACATGCAAAGTGATGTTAGTGACAGCAGCTCCAGTCTGTGGATGCTTGTTCCTCCTCCTGACACCACTTTTACAGTTTTGCTGGTCTATTATTTTAGGAAGTAAACTTATTCACAAAACAGGTTTGGGGGTCCTTCTTTCAGCCAAATGCAAGGGAAAAGGAGAACCCAGTCCATAAAATATAACGACACAATAAAAATTTCATGATTGTTCTTAATTAGAAATTATGAAGGGGAACAGGACATCAGATAGAAAAATGGGCTGGCAGGGCTGAGAACAACTTAAGAGCAGTTTTAAAATGTGTGAGATACGTAAGAAATGATAAAGCCAATGTTTGCCAGAAAAAGGCAGTAGTGAATAATTCCAAAACCCAAGAGGAAACAGTAATTAATCTTTCTGTGGTCCTGGGAAGAAGCAGCTGTATTCCATTCTAGATGAAAATGTACTTTCACTTAGTGAAGGTGATAGCAGACAATACCTATTAAAATAGCATTCAGATGATTAGGTGTGTATATTTTGTTGTCTCCATTACTCCAAATTGCAGGTTATTCCTCTGGTCTTATGATCAGAAACCTTCTTTTAATTTGAAACTTTTTTTTTTTTGTGAAGTCATACCTATGCATTCTTGTGTCAATATTGCCATTTAGCTTTGTTTGTTTTCAAACTATATTTATAAAACACAATAATGTCTTCCCTCAGTCCTTATATAATTGTATTAATAAATTAATCCCTTCTAGTTCCTGATCTGTGAAAGACTTTCCATTGTCTAAATCAGCTTCGTGTTTCTTTCCAGTCAATAAAGATTCAATTTTCCTCAGCTATGACTTTTAGACTGGCACACACAGTTTAACAGATATTAAAAATTTCAATTTTTCATATGTTTATA
>VXBB01008991.1:13314-27123 GCA_013399915.1 Illadopsis cleaveri | reverse complement strand
AAATAAATGTGTAACTTAGATTATGATTCTTTTTAGTTGAAATGTTTTTAATTATATAAAAGGATTAATTGTGGAGGTTTTGAAATAAAAGAAAATAGATCGCCTCAAATTTTAATTTTGATAAAAGGTAAATGATTTCCATCATTTGAGTTTAAATCTCAAATGCAGAAAAAACTGCTGATGCAGAATTATTCCTGTTTCTTCTTCCAGTTAACTATGTCTTACCAGGGTAAAAGATGTCCTATCAAAGACAGTGCCCTGGTTTATATTTAGTTCTACTACAGCACTGCACATCCTTTGCCAGTTGCCACGAGCTGTGCTATAGTGAGGTAAGATGCCGTTCTTACATTAGGCAAACAAACCTTGTCCTGAAGTTAGTAACTCCTTGTGGTACACAGGGACTTTTCAAAGTCAGTTAAGTATTTCTTTAGAGGTATTTATCATGAGATTATTCAGCTTCTGTGACTTTCGCATGAAACTCTTCAAAAACCATCAAACGCCAGGCTCCTTATTTGTCTGACTGCTCTTTTTCTGAAAAGATCTAATGTGTATTAAACACTTATAACACTCTCCAAGAAGATTGAAAGGGAAATTCTAATTGTATCTACTCAGTTGTGGGAGTTTGTGATCTGGCACAAATGACCTGATAGTAAGAAGGCCAAGCTACAAGGAAGCATTAAACTGGCTGAAGGAAGATGTCAGAGGCAGAACAGATTCTTGCAAGAGAATGAGGTTTCCTTTGATGTTGAGGTAATAAAATTCATCAGCATTGTCTTGTAGTCATCCTGGAATGGGAACATTCAGGATCCCAAGCTCCAAACCCACTATTAGGCAGCTGATCTGGGCCAGGGGTAGACCCATGGTTGGACTGAGATACCCCACAAAACTGATTTCAGGATTGGTGCTGCTTGCAAGTATGATGTCATTATCTCTAAACTGGAGAAGAAGCATGGATTTGACAGATGGACCACTCAGTGGATAAAGAATTGCCTGGATGCTTGCACTTAAAGAGCTGCTGTCAATGGCTCAGTGTCCAAGTGGAGATCTGTGGTAAGTGGTGTTGCTCGGGGTTTGGTATTGGGAGTGGCCCTTCAACTTCTTTTTTAGTAACATGGACAGTGGGATCAGTGCCCTCTGAGCAAGTTTACTGAAAACACCCAGCTGTGTGGTGCAATCCACATGCTGGACAGGAGGAATGTCAGGAAAAGGGACCTTGACAGGCATAAGAGTTGGGACTATGTGAACATCATGAAGTTCAACAAGGATAAAGACAAAATCCTGAACCTGGCATGGGGCGACTCCAAGCTCAAATACAGCCTTGAAGGAGAATGAGTACCTAAAGAGGACCCACATGAAAGCTGAAGAAGGACTTTTTACAAGAGTATGCAGTGGTAGGAGAAGGGACAACTGATTTAAACTGAAAGAGGATAGACATAGATACTAGGGAGAAATTCTTTACTGTCAGGATTGTGGAGGCCTTGGCACAGTTCGCACAGAGAAACTGTGGATGCCCCATCCCTGGAGGTGTTCAAGGCCAGTCTGGATGGAGCTCTGGGCAGCCTGGTCTAATGGAATGGATCCCTGCCCATGGCAGGGGAGTTGGAACGAGATGACCTCTAAGGTCTCTTCCAGCCCAAGCCATCCTATGATTCTATAATTAATTCTATGAAGTGTATATAGGGAAACTGTGACACATCTTGGTAGACTCCATGTCAAATAGCCTAATGTAGTAAAATTCAGCCCAATATATGGGTAATTAAATTTTCTTTTAATATTTAAGCACTAATATGTGTTCAATTTACCTTGAGGTGGATCATGAAATTTCCCAAACATGTTTCCCAAAACAATTTTTGGTTTAAGTATGTATTTCATGGCTAGATCACACTGTGTGCTCTGTGTGTGGGTTCAGAGTTTTTATGGTCGTGAGAACCTGCCTAAATGTAAGCCTCAAAGCTTTATGAGACAACCTAATTGTTTTATTTGAATATCATCTTCACAACCCATTTGCTGCTGGTAGGCTGGCATCTCATCATAAAGTAGATAGTGCTAATTAAGTAGTCAGTCTTAATATTAACATCCTTTATTTAACTGGTAATGATCAGATGGAACAATAGGATCCAGCTATATCAAATGCCTAATAAAAGTCTTATATATGGACCATTTGCAATATGAAGTATTATCCAACCTTGAAAATTGTCTTTTTTTTTCCTCTTTAGTTATTCAGTCTAATTTACAGAGTTTGCACTGATGATGAAGAAATGTAGCACATTTAATTAACTATTTTTCTGCCCTGAAAATGTTTAATCGAAATTCTCTTTTGTTTTCAAATGAAGAAATAAATATTGTGTTCTGATTTTAGTTCCTAACACATATTTATTCCCACTAGTCCCTAAAATTCAAAATTCCAATCTGAATAACTTACAGAATTCACTAAATTTAAAAATCATGTATTTAGAATTTACCTTGAACTAAACCTTATAAAAATAAAATTTGGTTGTGAGGGGAAAACTAATCAGTTCTGTTTATTAGCAGAACAATAACATCAAGAAAAAATGTTCTGAACGAATGATGTAAGAAAAGCACATCTTGGTTATTTTAAATACATTGTGATATATTCAGTTAAACAAGGATGACCTGAGAAGGTAAGAGTCATTCTTAAAACCAAAAATTAATATATGGATCAAAATCAGAAAAATAGAGGATACCTGTGCTTTGCTGATGATGTATAGGTGATAGGAAGGAGAAGGCAGAAAAACAAGAAGAAAGAAGAGCTCCAAATCCCAAAGATGTTTACTTTCACAGACACCTCTAGAAAATGTTCCACAGCACAGATGATGACACTTCCAGAGAGGTCTTCAAATAAAAGTTAAATTAGAAAAATAAGAAATAAAGCCCACCCCAAATTATTTTAAGATAAAATGATTTTTAAAAGATAAAGACAAGTGAATCCTTGCCTTCTTATTTCATATTCTGATTTCTCTTTGCTTGCTTTCATATTTTTTGTAGGTATGTCTCTCTGACACAGATCTATAGATAGTAAAGATGTAACAATGAAAATACAAGTAGGGGTAAATTCATCCACAGAAATGAAAAATGTTACATAGAGAGATGATATTTTGTACATGCATGCCAAAATACAATTTTTATTCTGAAAAGTGTTTAACTACATTTTCAGACAGACAACAGCAGAAAAAGATTTTTAATATCATTTGGAAATAAAGGTTTGAGATTATTGTTCCTGATTTAAACAGAAAGATGTCCTCATCAGCAGTTCAAAAGGTAGTTTTATTAGACTTTTCTTAATCACACAGCATGATATAACTGATTTTACTAGCCATTCTCATTTATATTTCTGCTAGTCAGTTTTTAATTTCCAGTTGAAAGCAAATTTATCATGAAGATAGAGTGAAATCATGGTTGAGAAAGATTGTGACAGCATCATCTCTATAATAAGCATGATCTTCTCTGGCTGGAATTTAGTAAATGATTGCTTAATTCTTCCAGGATTAGATGATTCTTACTACTTACCAATTTTGTATTGACTTACAGGAAAAAAATCTGCAAACTAAATGCCAGAAAACTCTCAAAACGAAGTCACAAACTTGATGTAATGTCATTTACTAGAAGTAATGACTCCTTTGCTACTTTGCAGAAATTTCACTGTGTGGCAGATCTCTTTAGGTACGGCCAGAAGATGATGGGGTAGATAATGGAAAATGCTCTGTAGCAGGGACGCAGAACAGTAGCTTGAATTAGCCATTCTGTCTCGAGCTTCACATATTTGCCATTCAAGGATAAACATGATTCTTTCGTACTTTCTTTGCTTTGGCTCTTCTGCAAGAAAAGATGCTTTTAAAACTTTGATGCTTTAAACAACTTCTTTGATGATTCTAATATAATTTTGGTGTGTAATATTCATAAACAATGCATCAAAACCTAGAATAACACAATAACAATTCTTTTTCCTCTAGGTTTCTAGCTCTCTTGACTACTGGAAAGCTCGGCAATCCTTGACATCTTATTATAAGAGAGTGATAATTGAACTCTAAGAACGTTAGCAAAGAACAAAAAATTATCATCAGGATGGAGAAAGTAGCATAAAGGAAAAAAAATAGTAAGGATAAATATGAATAAATTAGCCATGTGGATGAGGGAGAGACAGAAATCTTAACAGCTAGCAGTCAAGGCATACTGTAAGCACAAGAGAGAGTTTATTGGCTTTTGAGCAGTTGGAAAATTAAAATATTTGAGTACTAGGAAACACTTATTTGATAGTAGAATATATTGATCCCTTTAATATTTTTCCAAGTAGAATATCAGAAGCTATGAAAGTGACTGGGTAAACTGTTAGGAAATCTATTACATTAATTTTTTCATCTTTGTTAAGCATAATGTTAGAATCAGGAATTGTCAAAGCCAAAGGATTTTTTCAGCACATCCTAGAGTACCTCATTGCTTCTTACTCATAAGTTTAATAGTTATTCCAACAAAAAGACATTTAGAGAACAAGCACTAGGAAGAATCCTGGTCAGGTTTGGAGTAGGAAGCTCCAAACCCAACACTGATCATCAACTACTATTGAAAACTAAGTGACATAATTGTATAGAAATATAGGAGTGTTTAAATGTTGAGAAAAATACAGACAGAACAGCAAGTAAAGAGAAAATCTACCTTCTTTGAGTTTACAGCCATCCCTCCCTTGTCCTAGCACTACATGCCCTTGTAAAGTCCCCCTCCAGCATCCTTATAACCTCCCTTCAGGTACTTAAATATGGCTCTAAGGTCACTCCATACCCTTCTTTTCTTTAGGCTGAACAACCTCGACTCTCTCAGTCTTTTCTCAAAGGAGAGGTACTCCATCCCTCTAATCATCTTTGTGGATGTCCTCTTAATTTATTTCAACAGCTCCATGTCCCTCCTGTGCTGGGACCCCAGGGCTGGAGGCAGCTCTGCAGGTGGGGTCTCACCAGAGCAGGGCAGAGGGGCAGAATCCTCTCCCTGCCCTGCTGCCCACGGGGCTTTGGATGCAGCCCAGGACACACTTGGCTTTCTGGGCTGGGAGTGCCCGTGGCTGGCTCATGTCCAACTCTCAGCCCCAGCACCCCCAAGTCCTTCTGGGCAGGGCTGCTCTGGGTCTGTCCATCCCCAGCCTGGGCTGGCACTGGGGGCTGCCCCGGCCCAGGTGCAGCACCAGCACTTGGCCTCGTTAAACCTCATGGGATTCCCATAGGCCACTGCTCAAATNAAGAGAAAATCTACCTTCTTTGAGTTTACAGCCATCCCTCCCTTGTCCTAGCACTACATGCCCTTGTAAAGTCCCCCTCCAGCATCCTTATAACCTCCCTTCAGGTACTTAAATATGGCTCTAAGGTCACTCCATACCCTTNTCTGTGTCATTAATGAAGACATTATAAAGCACTTTTCCCAATACAGACTCTTGAGGGTCACCACCCATCACAAGGCCGATCAGAACACAGTAATTAAGCGTTGCCTTCTGGATGTGACTGTCAATTCCTCGTCCACTGAACAGTCCCGCTGTCCAATCCTTCCTTTGAGTTAGAGAGGATGTTGTGTAGTACCATGCAAAAGACCTTACAGAAATCTTTATCCCTTCCCTTGTTCACTGAAGCAGTCATTCCATCATAGAAGATGGCTGGGTTGGTTCGGCAGGACTTCACCTTGGTGAAGCCATGCTGACTGTCCTAAATCACTTCCCTCTTCTCCATGTGCTCTAGTACAGTTTCTATAGATCTGATCATGGTCTTCCCAGGCACAGAAGTGAAGCTGACAGGTCGGTCGTTCCCTGGGGTCTCCCTTTCTACCTTGTTTAAGGGCAGGTACAAAGTTGTCCTTTTCCAATCAACTGTGATTTCACCTGATTTCCATAAATTTTCAAATATCATGGAGAGTGACTTGGGAAGCACATTAACCAGTTCTATTAGGGCTCTAGGATGCATCTCATCAGGTCCCACAGATGCATGTGCCATCAGCTTCCTCATGTTGCCACTAAACTGATTTTCACTTCCAGTGGGAAGAACTGTTCCCTCAGTTCCTGTCTTTCAACTCACCCATTCAAGAAGTGTGGAAAGAGAAGCTGCCATTGAAGACTGAGGCAAAAATATAGCTGAGTACCTCAGCCTTCTCATCTGTTGTTCCCAGTTTGACAGCCTTCTTTTTTAGGAGTGGGGCATGGGTGGGTGTACACGTTCTTTGATCCTCCTTTTCTGTCTAACCTACCAGTAGAAATCCTCCTTGTTATTTGTATTCCTTGTCAAGTTCACCTGAACCTCCTTCTTGGGCTTCCTTGTTCCATCCCTACACAACCAGACATCGCCCCCACACTCTTCCCAGGATACCTGTCCTTGCTTCTACCTCCTGTACATTCACTTATTGCCCTAAAGTGTGACCAGCAGGTCCCAACACAGCCATGCCAATCTCTTGCCTTCCTTTGCCTGATTTCTTGTGTCTCTAGACCACTGGTTGTTGTAACAATGGTCGAGGTCCTTAAGGGCCTGCTAGATCTGTTCACCTGTCTTGTCCCTGAGAGTAGATTCTCAGGAGGTCCCATTGACTAGTGCCTTAGACAGCTGAAAATTTATTTTCCTAAATTCAGGGTCCTGACTATGTTCTTTGCCCGACCCATATCCCTCAGGACTGCAAAGTCCATGATCACTGGAACCCAGGCTGCCTCCAGTACAGGTGTCTGTGATTAGCTCAGATACTGGACCAGCAGATCCAGTATCACGTTCCCTCTGGTTAAGCTATTACCTGGCTTAAGATGTTATCCACCATGCATTCCTTGAGTCTCCTGGATTCCCCTGAGCTCATTGTGCTGCTTTTCTAGCAGATGTCTGGGTGGTTGAAGCATCCCAACAGGATAAGAGGCTGGAGCCTGCTGCTTTCTGCAGCTGAAGCAAGAAGGCTTTGTCAACAGGCTCCTGTTTATGAACGGGTTGTAGTACACACCAACCATGAGAGTCCCTTTGTTGCCTCAGTCTCTGGAGCAGCAAACAGCTTTCAGTTTGCTGATGGCTCTTCTTCCGCTCTTCACACTCTTTCATCTCATCACACTCTTTCACACTCTTTCCATCCACTTTGATTCAGAGGACAAACCTATGCCTATAAAGGTGAGGGACATAACTCCTGATTTTTGTATTAAATTTAAGGTTACTGTGTCAACAATTGATGCAACTCCTAAATTTGCATTAACATTTCCTTTGTTACTAAATTCAACATTTTCATGCTTCCTGTAACAGCAGAAGTCAAACTAGACTTATGCCATCACATTTCTACAGCTGTCCCAGTAAAATCAAAATTAAACAGACCCTGCCTTTCAGTGTCATCTGCAGTAGACCATGGGTTGTCTTCTGCACCAACCAAAAACCAAAACAACACTGCAGTGAAGAACATTAGAAAACACATGTATATGAATAAAAGAGTAATTTTTCTTGTAATTATCTCTCCCAGTTTACTTTAATAAGTAAAATAATTTATGAATTCCGAAGAGATCTCCGAAGAGATGTTAGATCCATTTCAGCAGTTAAAAAAAAAAATACATGCGAAAAGGGTAATCCGTCTGGGTTTGGGATTGAGTTTTTTTGTGGATTTTTTTTTTGTTGTTTTTTTGTTTTTTGTTTTTTGGTTGTTGTTGTTGTTGGTTTGTTTTTTTCTTTCTCTGTATCATGATCTTTGTTCAAACCCTCAAGTTATATTGTTTTAATGTAGTCCGCCTGCAAATGTATGTGTAATTCCCCTCCAAAACTGTTTTACTTATTTTCATTCTATATTTTTCTTTGCCCATACGTCTTTTTCTCTTATTTCTTTTCTGTTTCTGTTATTTATGTGTGCAAAGTAATTGAGAGCAATTTTAAGAAGATGCTAAATGAAATTAAAGTTTTATCCTATCAGTAAACCCATTTATCTTAATGATTTCCAATAACCTTATATTCTCTATAGGAATTTATTGCATAGATACTAGCAGGCCAGCCTTCATTTCATCCACATATTAAAACAGCTGAGCTTCTGAATATATTTAAAAGATGATCTTCATCTGAATAGATGAAAAATTCTCAGTAGATAACTTCTGTGCTGGTTGTATCTTCTCTTATAGGAAAAATTTAATTGCTCAGCATGCTTTGAAGTACATAATTATTTCCCATAAAAAATTCAAAATAATGCACATTGTTTTGCAACTAGAATACTCACATTTTTTTTCTCCTATTCATTCCGAAATATATTTTTTGTTTGAAAGCCCATCATGGTATCCTTTTTTATTTTTCCAGCTATAATTAGGCATATAGTATAGCAAGGGGATAATAAAGTTATTAAGTATTTTCACATACTTTCTAAAATCTATGGATCCTACTGACATTTGGAGGTATCAAAGATATGCAAAGCAATTTTGCCTGCCTTTGTGTCCACTAAGAGGAAACACTGACAGTCTTAAGATAAAAAATACTTTATTTCAGCTTGTTCAATGTATCTTTAAAACCCTGTATCCCAGAATGATCCAACTTTATTTACTGTGCAGTGGAGTTGCAGTGTTAGGTGTGATCAGGCTGTCATTTGGGTGCCACAAAACCACATTCTTCTTTTTAACAGATGCTCCTCAGCCAGCTCATAAATTCTGGGATACGCTGATGCCTTGCAGTAGTTCAGGGTGCTGAAGTCTGCATTATATCACAGTAGCTGTACTCCAGCTGCAGGATGACTAGATATTAGGAGAGAAGAAAAGTGTGACACAGATGAAACACTGATTCTATCAAGTATTTTGTCAGCAGAAGGAAACAATGAATGGGTATGACAAACCCAAAATTAAACATAGCAGCTTGACTGGAATATGTGGAATATTTCAATTTAGATAAGCTTGAAGCAGGTAGTCAGCTTTGTCTATTTCTTACTTTTCTTTTTCCTTTTCCAAATTTTAATTAAAATAGATTACATTTGCCTATAGAGAGGTTTTAGTATTTACTGAAAAAGCCCAAATTAATTTTTCTAATCACTTACAACAAATCTTTAAGTATCTAGGGAAACCCTTTCAGAAGGATACAAACAAGTATTGTGTAGTCCAGATTCCTTCCTAAATAGTTATTTTTTCAACTCTGTTAATGACAGAAACAGAGAGAATCAAGTTATTTTGTTAACAGAGAACTGGAGTTGTGTGGCAGGTTAAACAATTTCCAGATTTTTCTAGGATTTTCTACATATTAGCAAGAAAGAATAGATTTCATATGATTGTCACAACTTTTCAAATGTGTGGCTTTGGCAAATGCATCTGATACCTTTTTCTTAAGATGCAGAAAGCTCTTATGAATTATGAGACAGTCACCAGGACGTGATTCTGTGCGTGGTATTGTACTAGCTTCCAGTTCACTCTGGACTTATTTGTGAAAGAAACTGAGGCATACAANCTTTCCCTTTCCATTTCCCTTTCCTTCTCTCTTTCTTTCCTCCTCTCCTTCCCTCTTTTCTTTGTTATGGCTCTGTTTAGATGGGTGCTGCTGTAGGTGTGACAGAACAGTCTAGCAACTCTGTTACCTACGTCTGACAGAACCCAAAAGTTAAGCATTGCACTTGACTCAGAGCTCATCTAATATATCAGGTATGAGACAACACTTTAGAGATTATATTGATTACTGTCATTATATAAAACACAGAACAAGAAAATTATAAATTCTATTCTATTTATTTATTGAAGAATAAGGTGTCTTAGAGCACTGAAGAGTAGGAGGTTTCACTTCAGGTTCTGGTTTTGCCTAAGAAGTTTCAAATCTACTGGTTCACGAAATGATTTAGCCACCTGTTGGGCAGGAGTATTCTCCACCTTGCTGGATGATTCTTCACAACTGCCAGGAAAGAATTCAGCAATCATAAGGCAGGGAGAAGGAAAGTGAGAGAAGTGATAAGATGGTATTGACTAGATACCTCATGGATACAGAATTTTTCATGGATAATTTTGACCTATCAAATGGAAAGTTGAATTTAGGCTTACATGACCATCTCCTTGGAAAATATTTTCATAATAAATTGCCAATGATAATTTTAAAACTCCAGTGAGGAGTTTGTATTCCATTAGGGTGAGTTAAGAAATTGTTTCTTGATCCTCACTGGGTATAGGTATAAACCATTCAATATATTTTCTCTCTATAGGTGTTTCAGGTCAGCATAGTTCTTGCCGCAGATATCTATATCTACTTATGAATCCAGTCCAATAAAATCTAGGTTTTTTCCATAGCCTATATATGTCAGAGAAGGAAAATGGAGATCAACCACTAAATATATTTTCCCAACTTAACAAACTCATGCTTATTTACTCCCAGCTGCTGGGTTATTTCTCTCCTATGAGGCTTGTGATGCTTGCTGACAATGAAGTTTTTTAATATCCTCCAAGTAGTATACTTCTGAAGCCTAACTGATGAATTACTAGAAGCATCTGCAGAATTATAAGTACTTGCAAAAGGGTAACTCTTTGCTTGCCAGTTAGTTTTAGGTATTAATCTATATTTATGGCTTCCTACAAAATAAGTAGTAATTTACTTACCTCTAGAAACCGTATGCCTACAGAGAACAATCTGTTCCATAGATCTAATTGTTTAGGAATTTCTGAAAAGGAGTTGAGAGGAATAATAGTTTTTTTTCTTAAGGTATTGATTTTTCTGATTGCCACTAGTGTAAAAGTAGTGGAAGATTGATATTTTGCCAGTCAGAAATATTGGATTAATTCTTGGAGATGCTTTTAAATAGTAGGATAGTTTGACCCATGCCCCATCATCTATGCAAGATGAAGTTGTAACAACATTTATTAAATTATTTCTTTTCTTGATATGTTCTCTGAGACTGATGTATAACAAAGGTCATGTAAAGAGAAAGAGTGGCAGAATTTAGTTCTTCAAACTAAATAAAATTAGTTTGATGTGATTATCACTTCAGGGCTTTTTTGTTCACAACTTCCCTAATTATAGTTAGAGATTTAATTGGTAAGAAAACAATGACATAAATTAATTTAATGTAGATTTTAATAAACAGAAAAAGCTGTGTGAGTATATTCTGTGCATAACAAGTAGTGCTACTTCCAAATAACTGGAGGCCTAACATTTTCCACTGAGGGACATAATTTCAAATGTTTTTAAGCAAAAGAAGGATGAAGATTTTTTGCTAGGAAGTTTAGTAAATGAAAGAAAAAGGCTTGATCAACATACTCTGTTTTATCTTATCAACAGTTTTGCTGAACTTCCCTTCTAAATATAGTCGTGGCTCTGTATCTCAAAGTAAAAATCTGAACCTGACACAGAAAGATGGAGGTATAATTCTTTATTTTAATGAGTCCACCCTTATGCACTCAGCTCAGGAAAAAAACCATCAAAACAAGAAAGAAACAACACCACCCTGCCTCTCCTCCCATCTTACATATACTAAAAATAATTTTCTTTACTAGCTCAAACCTATTTATACATCTTCTTTTGAAGTATTTTAACTGAGTATGTTCTATCCCAATGCACCATTAAACCAAGCAATGCAGAGCTGATGTCTCCTAACAGAAGTGTTCCTGGCACCCAGAACATGAAGCACTTTGTGAACTCACAAGTAGACTCTTTCTTTTTGGCCATCCATGCCTTTTTTTAAGTCCTATTTCCAGCTCAGGCATGAGGGAGGAAAAAAACTCTATTAGATAAATCCTTTCCTGAGAGAGGAAAATACAGCACATGTATATATCTAAATGCAAAGGGTCCTGGACACTTCTTCTGCTGCAGATGTGCCATCAGGAACACATTTGAATTCTGTTCATGTTCAATACAGTTGGAAAGAAAAAAATAGGAATTTATATTACTTTCCTCTAACCTGCAAACATGAGAATAGGATGTAACATAATCTATGCCCCAAAGAAATGGAAAAGAGCTATGGGTCTTTAAAAATATATATTTTTTCAAAAGCATGTTTAAGCTCATACTTCCACTCCTGTATAGATTTATCATATTATTCTCAGTTCTAATAATATCAGTGAGATATTACAAGAACATTTGTAAACTCAAATTATATTGAGACAGAATCTCCATCAAATCTGATTAATACAAGCCAAAAATCACATTAGTGACTGCATTTAATGGCAAGAAATCAGGTTTTAAGACAGCCTATCCATGTTGAGGGTCTCTGATAGGAGCAGGGTACAAAACATATTTCATATCAATTTCGTATCAAATGTACTTGAAGGCTAGGAAGATTTTAGGGTCTCATCTAAACACAAGTGATCACTAAAGTTTCTACTTATATTAATATTCTGATATTTGTATTCATAATTTAAAATAAGCATTCAGATGAAAAGTATGCAAGGGTAGAGTGTCCTTTTCTAGGGTTTGTCAATTTTGATTTTCATTTCACAGAGTTTGTCAAGTAATTCAAATGTGTGCTATGGGAGCACAAAGAAAGAAAAGAGCAAGCTGAGAGGAAGGAAAAAGTGATGATGGCTTTATTGGTCTTGTTAGCATAATAAAAGGTTGGGTTTTTTTTTACTTTTTGACCCTATCCTGAGCAAGGAAGAGTCAAATGAAGTTTCCAAACAGGAAATCTAAACTCTTTAGGAAAGAAAAAAACCACCCAAATTACTTCAGGTGTTCAAACAACCACACAGCCAGTACTGATGTTGTAGATTTCTCTAGCAAGTATTGTGTGCTCATTTCTATCAAAAATACAACAATTACTTATTATCCATTTTCCTTCAAGAAGAATTTTCAAAAGTCATAGCTTTAGAAATTACAGCTTTAAAAGCAGATTGAAATATATGAGAAAAATGTCTGTCAGACTATTGGTTGAAAATACATTCTTGCTTAATAAAAGACAATCATCAGCTAGCTGAATTGAAGTAGAAATTGAATATAAACTGAAACAGAAGAGTAAGAGACATTGAAAAGACTACAAACTAATAAAGATGGTTTTATTCATTGCTACATTCATTTTCTAAAACTACAGAAGGAGAAGAAGAAGATGATGATGATACTGGATAATATCTTTAGTAAGGGCAAACTCACAATAGGTTTTCATTAGCTGCGTGTTTACTTCCAGTGACCACAGAAAGGTGTTTCCTCTTGTATGAGTGTATCTCAGAGAAAATATCACTTCCTTGTATCTTTGAGAAGATCTTTCATTCACAGACTTTTGTTAAAATCTTGAATAAAGTATTAAAGTGCCAAAGGGCACGTCACTTTGGGCTGTTCCTTTTGCAGAACACAACAACAGAAACAACAGATATTAAAATACAAACCCAACCTGTTTTGTTATGTGAGATGATTCAAAAGTTGCATTAAATTTTTATTAGCATTATGACACTTGACCTGGTATCAGTAGCTCAACTGGTGAGCCTATGAACTTTTACATAACATTCAAAGTTATTATAGTCTATGGTTTCTGCAACAAACCACAACAACCACAAATTCATTTTATTTCAGTGTCCTGGTTTAGGGCAAATTTGGGAGGAAACCTCCTAATGGGGTCCCCATAGAAACAGATCCAAGTGGCCCCCTCCCCCAACTAGTCCGGGACAAAATTTCCTTTCAGAAAAGTGGAAAAAAAAATGTATTCAACAAATAAAGTGCCCACAAACACAAAAAAATGAATAATATTAAACAGTAAAACCTCTCACTGTTCGGAAGAGATGGCAAATTGAGATAGTCCTTGTCGTGGGTTGTAGCTCTGCTCGCTCAGTGCCTCCTGCGCTGGGAAATTCCGCATCCCGGGCCCCAGTGGGCCACAGGTGTCAGCTCCTGGGGTTTTTCTGGGCTTTCAGTCCAGGACAGGTTTAAACAGTTCCAAGAAAAA
>VXBB01008977.1:17097-28626 GCA_013399915.1 Illadopsis cleaveri | reverse complement strand
TATAATATATATAATATATATATGAGATATTATATATATTTTATGTATATATATAGTATATATATAGATATGTTTGTTACATACAGAAGTGTATATAAATATATATATTAATTAGAACAGTATCATATCACAGAATCGAACTTATACTTGCAGGGCTGGGATTTCTGATGATCTGCGGTTCCTGTGGGAAGGCATTTTGCAGTCTCAGACTGTGCCAAAGCTTTTTTTTCCTTTTTCTTGGAGCTTCTTTAGGTCAGAGGACTACTGTCTGGCTTTAGTCAGTCTTTTAGGTAAGCTGCTGACACCTTTTTAATATTTGAACAGACTTTGGATATCACAACTCTAGGGGAAGCCACTATGGCAAGTGGAGATGTTCATATTTAAGAATACACCAGCTAAAAGCCCTAATGGTAAGAATGCACATCTTGTTAAGGAGAAATGCACTATATTAGCCAGTTTTTAGAATGAAAATGTGTCCAATTATTGCATATAGTCCAGCCAAGGAGTGGATATAATAAGGCTAGGACATCACTCATTCAGCCATTTTTGGATAACCCTGGTCTGACCTCATGGCTGACCCTGCTTTAAGTAGGAGATTGAGCTAAAGACCTCCTAATGTCCCTTCCAACCTGAATTTTCCTATGATCTTATGATCATCCACCCGGATTGGAAGAAGTTTCCTAGCAACAAGAAACTGAAGACATTGGTAATGGTTGAAACTTAGTGTCAGGGAAAAATTCCAGAATTCTAATCTATGGGTTGAAATGACCAATATTGTGTATGTCTCCCTTAAAGCAAGGGAAACTGTACATTCTTTATGAATCCTTTTTCTCTGCACATCTGTCATGCTCCTCATTCCTCTTCACACAGATTGCTCTCTCTCTATTTCTGATCTGATTTCATCCATTGACTGGCTGGTAGACAATATTGATATAGCTGTAGGTGGTGATGGATAGGTAGCACTGCATCATCATCAATATACTGCTGGTCCTTCCTTCTGTAATATTTCTCTCAAATCATTCAATGGGTGGTACATGCTGAAATGAGAAGGACCAGAAAGTTCTGAACTTAGTATATTGTCTAGTTACAGAGGAGGCACACTGAGAAATTACTCACTCCATTTTAGTAAGTTAACTGGGAATTCATGAAGGTCTCTTCGGAAGGATAACTATTATCTATAGTCAATAGTTCTATGAATTATGGGAATAGCATTAATTCTTTTGAGACATACTAAGATTAATATGAATGTCAAGCCCTCTCCACCAGTACAGAAAATTACACAGCAGAGCCACTAGCCTGTCCCATTTGCAGCCTATAACATTATTCACTAGATCCATTTCTTTTGGCTTTTCAATAAGCTTTTTAGGAGTTTGTTTGAAAAAGGGAAGTTTAGTGGTGAGTCACAGTTAACTTGAATTAGTATATTCTCAGTGTATTTTTGCCAGATTTTCATTCTGGCAGTCCTTCATTTTTGAAAGAGAAAGGAAAGGTTTTTTCCTGAAGTAATATGTTCAATATTCTATGCAGTACCAGTAGTTGATATTTATTACTCAGATTTAAAGCAGAAGGACATAAGGGTGACAAATACTGGACTGAAACCTTCCGTTGCACAGTAGTATGTGCAACAGAATATAACAAAATAATTTTATGAGAACACTCAATTTCAATTTCCTAAATATTCTTCTACTGTTCTTCTCAGAACAGAATGATAGTTTCACATAAAGGTGGGTGTTTGACTGTGGTGTGAGCTGAAACTTGTCCTGATTGTTAAAAAAAAAAATTGCTAATAACTTCTTGATATAGACCTTCCCAGATGCAGTGGGGGCACATATAATGTAATCTTGCCCTATAATGAAGTTTCAATTCAGCTTTTGAGAAAATTACTGCATCCTGGCTTTGGTGTTCTGCTGTTTGTGCACAAATTTGTCACAATTTTTCCTCAATATAGAATATCAGTTAAAAAAAAAAAAAGTATCTACTTAAGAAATGCCTCCAAATATACGCAAACTGGTTATTAGAGTTACAGTTGAGGCCAGTGTTACTTTCTTCAGTAGGTTCTTGTTTCTTAGTTTCTGGGCTTAATACTTCTTTGCAAGCAAATGAATGTGTTTAAATCAGAGATTTCTGGTCAAGCCTGAATAACTAATTCATTTTCTTGTCATAGGGGAGGATAGTCTTTGGCCATTATTTTAATATGAGAGAAAAAAATCTTTTTAAAAGATCAATGAACCACAGAAAATTCTGAGTTGGAACGGATCCTCAGGATTGTGAAGTCCAGCTACTTAAGTGAAGGGCCTGTAGAGGGATCAAACCCCCAACCCTGGCATTAATAATACCATGCTCTGGCCAACCAAGCTAATCTGGGTGGACTGGACTGTCCTAGATCTTCACATCTGCAATCAGCATTTCATCTAGATTCATCTGTCTGCTTGCTTTGAGTCAGAAGTTAGTTTATAGAGTTTTAAGATGCCAAACAAGGAAATAAGAATGCAGATGCATAAATTTCTTCAGAAGTTCTTCTGTTTGTTTTCCAACCAAGACAGCTCGTTAGCACTGGCATTCTGGGTGATATTGACCTCTCATGGGTAAAGGCATATTTGAGTTGATCAATGATTTAATAGTAAGAATTTGCATATACTAAGGCATGGTCTCGTATAAATAATAAAATGTGGAAGCACTTGAACTGTATAGAGTTTGGAAAGACTTTTGGGTTTTTGTTTGTCTTTTTGTTTATTTGTTTTTTAAAATCTTCACAGGAATAGTTTAGGTAAAAGCATCTGATGTTTCAACCTGATTTTGGTGCTGCAATTTTACGTTATTTACCTCGGTGTGAGGTCAGTTATTTCTCAGGTTTGTAATCATGGAAAGGTTTGCATTAAGTTCTTGAATAACTAGCCTGATTTCTGATTTCTGTTCTTGTTTTTCCTATACAGTTGTTCTGCTCTTCATATCTCTTGAAGAATCATCATGGTTTTCACCATTTTTTTTTCACTTTAGTTGAGGAAACTTTGAAAGTTTTCCTAGTGAAGCAGTAAAATAGTGCATTTTTATTAGGACTGCCTAGGGAAAAATAAAAGCAGTAATATCAATTTGCAAATAATTTTATGATAGAAATTTAAAACAGGAGAGATATTTTGATTTGGACTGTGAAATGTTTAACCCTACATTTTTCATAAAATCTCAGATTATGTTTTAGAATTCAAAACATCCCTGATGGAGGTTTCATACTTATGCAGGTTTCTATTAAAAGTCGTGATGTTGCCTGTTCACTACAGAGTCAAGTATGTCAGGTCTAGAAGTAATAATCTTTTTCTACCCAGAGTGTTACTAATCTTGTTTTAGGAATCATCCCCATCTTCCACTCATTAGCCAGTAAAGAAATTAATAGTCTCCTAATACCTTATGAAATGACTTTCAGATCATTTAATTGTTCTTCAAGTTTTATATTGCTAAACTATGCTAATAAGTTAGAAGTGTCAGAGGAACAAGTGTCCACAAACTGTCATTGTTCACCTGCCTGCACAGTGCAGAAATATTTTCGAATAGATGGGACTGTCATGAATCATAATAAAAAGTTCAAACAGCCTATACAAAACCCAGCAGCTTTCAGTAAGTGTAAATCTAGCATGAGAAAGGAAACATGCCAGGAATCCAAATTTCATAAAAACACAGTATTTGTCTGTCTCATATACTACGCTTGAAATGTATATTATACTGTGGCCAAAAGACCCATATACATGCCAGCAGTTTTTGCTTGAGTGGGGTAGTCAGTGTCTTAAATTTTTCTCTTGGCCCTCCCATAAACCGTTCTACAGAGATAGAGATTCATTTATTTCAAATGTTCACCTGTAGTGCAAAATGTTGGAAGTGGTAATATCTAATATCTTTAGAATCAAGGAGAAGTCAGAAGGAAATACATTATGTGGGCTGTGCCAGCTCCACATTTCCTTGCAAATAGGAGTGTCCTGTGAGCTGTGCTACAGGTGGGACACTGATGGCATGTATTCTCTTTCATAATATATCTGGTAAACTGTTCTTTTTTATATTGGGTATTGACTAGCAATATTAGTAACAATACTAGTATATTTAATACAGTCTAGATGATTAGCATCTCAACTGCATAATTTTTTGTGAGTCCTGAAGATCTCTGGTGTATTTGCGTCTCAGGTGCAGATTCATTTCTAGGGCAGGTCCTGTGAGAATGAGTTGTGACTGGTCTTATTTGTTCCTGGTTTGATATTTCCTTTTTTCTTCAATGTTTCTAGAACTGTAATGGTGCTAGGTTCAGACATTTTGAGGCAGTCTGAATGTTTTCTTTTAGGCTGTCTTGATGGATGTTTACTTTTGTTTCTTATCGCAAACCAAGCCTCTGTAGAAGTGCTTGTTGAATACTATGTGCCTTTTACTTCATGAAAGATACAAAAATATGTTACTTCTCATCAGGAAGTAATGATTATATTATCCATACAAAGATGGATATGTTGTAAATATTCATAGAAGACAGCTGCAAGCTAAAAGATGTTGCTCCCAAATCATAAGTTTCTTAATTACATCACTGTAAAGAAAAGATCAAAGATAATGTGATTTCATTTGATTACTGAGTCATCCAAATAAGCAGAGAGCTCTAGTGACAGTTTTTCTGAGGTAGCAGATTGCAGTTGGCATTTAAGGAAAACTATTTTAAAACAATGCCCATAATTACACTTAGAACTATTAAAATAATCTCTGTAGTTTCCTAAGGTTTGATGGAGCTTAACCATTGCCATAATGATGTTTTACTGAGGTTGTTCTTAAGATATTTGCAAGCACCTCACTGCAGGGTGTAGGTGTGGTGACTCACCCATTCAGCACACAGCTCCCATTCATTCATTCCCACATTGTAGCCTCCCTGGTTTTGCATAACCTATTCGGCGTTTTGTTGTCAATCAACCTCGGTTTTGTACAGTAAGCTCTCTGGCTTTCTTTTGACTTGAATGAATAGTGCCATTCATTCACATCATACTTTTCTGCAGATACCATTCTAAAGCAGGGATCAAGCGGTTAGCTTCTAATGTGCAAGAACTGTAAGACAAAGAATTTGTGCAAACCAAGTAACTGGAGGAGAAAAAGGAGTGGATAATTTTTTTTTTTAGTAGGGATCATGCAATGGAGAAGGCAGAGCAAGCATAATTATTCTAATCTTCCATTTGCCATGCTCCTCTAGAAGGGAAAGCAGTCTTGACTTCTTGGTCTTTCAGATATTCCAATCTTACTAAAACATTGCCCTACACATTTACAGGCTAGGTTTTGAGGGTTTTTTAGTTTCTTCTGAAAGGGACCAAACTTTATGTTTTTACCTCTGGTAATTTTTTTGTAGTTCTTGGATACTGCTATTCTTGCTTCAACAGTTACCACACCTATGCTATGCTCAGCATAGCTCAGGCAGTCACAGACCAAGTCTTTTTGGGGAATGCAGAATGAGCTCCTTGGGCAGAGGTAGTAAGAGTGAGGGAAGACAGAGGCTTAGGAAAGGATTGCAGGAGTGGAGGAACTAATCACAATCTGCTAGACAAGAGTAAGCAAGGAGTTACTGCATGCTGGTATTTGTGGCCTGAAAAGGGAAGGGGAATCAAGTAGTAGAAAGGAGAATAGTGTAAATAGGCTGACTTCTCCTTCATGTCAAACACAGAAGAACGCTAACTGTTGATCCCACATGATCCTTTGTTTAAAGCTTTGATACTGTCCATAAAACTTACCTGATTTAAAAGCAAAAATTTCTGCATCATCTGCTATGGCAGTACAAGATGTTGTCTCCTACCTGATCTTTGTGATTTGTGAATGCTTTCTGATGCCACCTTAATCAGCATCATCATCCAGCTTATCCCTTTTAGAGAAAGTCATCAACATTTTGCTTATCAAAACATCTGGGAAAGTATAATTCAGTGTACTTCTCTCAATAGCTATAATTTTTAATCCTTTAAAATGATTCTTTAGAACTAGCTAAAGCTGATCTCTGATTGTAGTTGATGTCTTATTTTAAGATAATTTTACAAGATGGAGACTCTGAAATAACTTGCCTTCCCTTGGTTTTCAACCTGTCCCCTCTTACCAATAAGGAGAGACAAATGCAAAAAATATTCAAGTGAAAAAATAGCAGTTTACTAAAAGAAAACAGCAAAACCCAAGAACTACGAAGCCACTGGGCCAGATGGTCCCCTGAGGAAGAAAGAGATCATGATGGCTGCTGTCCGGGCAGCCCGCGTGGGCCAGGGGACGAAGACAAGATGGCGGAGAGGCCCCTGCTCCAGGTCATGGGGCTGAGAGAGAGAACAAAGGAAACAATAGAGCAAATGAGCCTCCACAGTTCAAGAAAACAAACTCCCTCCCCCCAAACAAACAAAACAACAGGAAGCAGGGAGAAAACAAAACCTGGAAAGAACTATTTCTGGTCAAAATGAGCTGCTGGGATGCTGGTGCAGGCTCCATGTCACGGCNTTTCTGGTCAAAATGAGCTGCTGGGATGCTGGTGCAGGCTCCATGTCACGGCTGGGCAGGCTTGCTCTTTACAATATACTGGTTAAAAAGTGCTGGTGGACTGCTGGCAGCAGCTGGAACTTGCAGAATGACTCTGATCCATGGTGGTGGGCAGCTGTGGGCCCCCCTCCTTTGGCAAACAGCGGGCAGCAGCAGTGGAAGTATTGCAGAAATCTACAGAGCCCAAAGAGAACAAAGAGAGCTTGTCGTGTCTGTTTCCTGTTTTAAAAGGGACCCAGCATCCCTCCCCTGCCGTAAACACAAGAACGTGTAAACATGCAAACATGTAGAACAACAAGTCCAATTTTCTGGCTGCAGGTCTTGAAGAGACAGCAAACTTGCATGGTTTGACGTAGAGAAAAACATGGAATACCTTATTTTGGGTCACCTGATGCCTAGGGTCACCTAGGTCAGCTAGGTCATTTCAGTACTGTGATTAATCAAGATTTAAAAGGTTTGGAATGTTTCAATGTGTTTTTTTATGCTGTTGATTGGTGGGTCTACCCATACTTAATTGATGCCTACTAAAGTAAGAAGTAGTTTCTTCCATTTCCTCAGATCTCTAATCCTATATCATGATTTTAAAAAGTAACAGCATTATATGGTTCTCTTCTGTTTAGATTCTCTGAGGAAAATTATAAATACAGATATAGAAAGATCAGTAGATAGATACAGGGTGCATAGCTGATTAAATACAACTAATACAAATATTCATAATTCTAATTATCCTGCATACCCACAGCTGGTGTTAGCAGTTAAGTACAGTGGACTCCAGTCAGTTCAACTCTTTTAGCTTCCATTTGCCCCAACATCATCTCCCAGCACAGCTGGATGCTAAAAAGAGAGTGAAGAATCTCTGGTACACTAAGAGAAAATTTATATACCATGAACAACATCTGTGCGATGGCCATCATATGGTGATGTTTCCTGGCACTTCACTATGGTGGTGCAAATACATGAGGCAGATAGCATGTAACATAAAGTGAGAAACACATATTTCTGGGTGGTAATTGAAAAGGATAAATTTTCTAAAAAATTACATTTTTAAATATTTTAGTATCATTATATTGCCATATGCTGGTTTACCTATCTCTGTGGATATTTACACGTGAAAATTCAGAACTCCTTTCAGTTTTCNATTTTAAAAAATAATATTTTATTACATACATATACATTTTGTGTATACATTTTATATTTTCTATGCAATGAATAAACTGTAAACTTTGATAGATAAGGAGTTGTCAGCAAAACAATAGATTTAATATTTTTGTTTAAAAATATTTATATCTGTGGTTGAATGAGACAGTCTGTTCAATCTTATAAATATCATATTTAATAAAGAAAAATCCACTGCAAATAGAAAAAATGTCTTTATCCATAAGCAACCAGATGAGAAATGGATTTTATTCAGTCAAATCCTTTTAGTCAATGAAACAGCACTTTCATGCCTACTGCACTCAAGTGATAATTAATATAGTTTAATTCCAGACATGATGCCTGAATTCATGTACTGTCATCAATACCCCATGTTAAAATCAAACCTTGACAGGGACTTAACACCCTGGAACAGGTCATCATATGATAATATTCTTTTTTCCTTTCAGTATTTTGTCTTCAACCAAGCAAAGTATTACAAGATGAGGGGGGAAAAAGGGAAAGAATTACAAATGAAGAGTGACGCAGGCTGTGAATAGAACATATGTTAGGCTAGGCAGAGGCATCAGTGAATTATATCATTTCATGATGAAGTGGCAGTGGGGCTGAACGGACCTATTTTAAACCTTGATGTATTTTATCTCTACTGTATTTGGTCTGTCATCTTTGGAGAAAGACTTTGTGTAATTGAGAGTCAGCTCCAATCTGCATGACTTGAGCATGAAGTGTAAGCCAGATGAACAGTATTATGGAAGAAAGGGAAGCATCTAATAAGGTATAAATGAGAAATAGTCTTTATACCTCAGACATTTAAATGTGTTTTATTACATACCGTGTTTAATAGTATTATTTTCATGGTACTATTAATAATATAAACAATGTTTGAAAGTACTTTAAAATCTGTTTAATTTTACTTGATTATTTTAATAAAACCTGCCTATTTACAGTTGAGACAGTCTTTGTCGCATGGAGCATACAATATAATGGAACCAGTTTATCCTTACATAATTATTATGAGTGTAATTTTTTTTTGGTTTTTAATTCAAGGTTCACCTTCAGAGGCTAAGATTATGGTTTTATAGTTATGTGTTTTGATAATGTTCTTATCGTGCCACAAACAACTATATCTCTATAAAAACCCTCAAGAAATTGTATTTCTGTATATTTTGCTTTTAGTGTGGGTAAAAAATATAATTTTAAGACATTTTACAATTTCTACTTTTCATTTTTTGTCCAGCAAGAAGCTGGCATATTGATGATGTATGATACATGTTTGACCATCAGTAGAAAGAATTTGTGATAGTTCTAATAAGTCAGTAATTTGTGATAGTTCTAATAAGTCAGTCTTAGTAAGTCTTCCAGCAGGTCTCATGTAAAAACGTGTGTGAATGCCATGTAGTGTGCCCAACACAGCTCAAGGACTGTAGTGCAGAGTCACCCATTGGAATTCAGTTGTATCCAATGTTTTGTTTGGATCTGTTTTTGTTAGAAAGATTCTTCAGACAAACCTCTGGAGACAGACTAATATTTTACTGTTACTGCTGGGGATAAGCACAAGTAATAGCATCTGTAATGCAAGATTCTTGTTCCATATAAAACATTTTCTTGCAAGGTCACGGTACTTACGTAGAATTGCAATGAGTTTTACAAGCTCTTGTGCTTCCTCTGCATAGTTAGCCAACAATTTCAACATTGGAATAAGTGTTATCAACAACTACTCAGAAGAAACAGGGTCCAAAAGGCACAATAGTCAATATATGAATCTTACTACTGTCAACAAGTCTTGTCTGCTGGCCATATTCACACTGACCATTTCCTGCATGAAGAACATCCTCATAACTCAACAAATTCCATGTGGGGAATGGACAGGTCTGCCTGCATAGCTTTGATAGCAGATTTTGGGTCACAGAGGTTTTGCTAAATTCTTTGTCCTCAGAACCTGTGCATAAAACATGGGTCATTGCATAAATTCCTTTATATTGCCTTCTTCATTATGAAAGCTTTGTTACAGTTGGACTGGTAGTCTCATTATGTCAGGTGTTTTGTATAGGTCACAAATGCTAATGTGATCATTCCTTGCTTTTGCCTTGTTTTATTAGTTTCACCTCAGTTTGAGCTCTGTACAACTAATTTCTCCTAGCAGTCTCTAGATACTGTGTCCACTGATGTTGGTGCACTGTGTTAGGTAAGAATAAGAATTTCCTGTGAATAAAATAATTATAGCACAACAACATTTACCATCTTTGCATTCAGTTTTTGGAACAAACTGCGTAATTTTCTACCCTGAGTAAATGGGTAACTCTGTTCCAGCACACATCCAGGCTATAAAATTAAGCAGATTGTTTAATGATGAGAAGGTTGCTTGAAGAATGGAGGCTTAGACTGAACAGTAAAAATGAAATCTGGGAAGGTCATTGAGGCAAACAGAATTTTAAATCTTTTTTTTGGTTCAGTTCACTCTGCCCAGGGTTCTATGGGTGTTGCTTTTGCTTCAAACTGATGATCTTTTTGACTCTTGTAATGTGTAGCACTGTGCCTTACAGTCTCATTTTACTAGTAATTTTAGACGTAGTATATGACTTGAATTCCTTTTTAATGATGTCAAACTATATGTGTATGAATACACACATATTTTTAAAGAAGGACATGTCATAAAATTTACCTGTTATGCAAAGACCAAATGTGCAGCTTTTGAACAGCATCTCTTCACAAAATTCCACTGTGAAAATTCACTTGAACCTGATTTTCTTTTTGCAAATCAAAGAGAAAAATTAATTCTGGATGGGGAGTAAAGAGTAACATGAGCAGGGTCTGCAAGATATGGATATAATTTGGCCTTAAAACAGTAATAAACTTCTTGTGTCTACAGAGCAGAAACCCTTTCAAACTTTCCTTTTTTTCTTTTTCTTTTTTTTCTTTTTTTTTTTTTTTTTTTAATTTTTTCCCTTTCCTTTCCTGCTTTGTTTCCCTTTTAGAGGTCTAACACTAGTAAAACAGTATCTTGTGTTAAGGGGCAATGACTTGTGGAGTCAATATGAGAGTTATGGGTTTTTTGTCCTATTGTGAATAGTTTTGTTCAGTTTTCACATAGTGCATTAAAATAATTTTTCTTTTTTCTTTTCTTCACACATGTACATTTAGTGTAAAAAATTGTTTGAGAAAATGCATAATGGCAGCTACATAGTGAAAATTAGGTGTTTATTTTATCTGTCTGTGCATCAGTTTGTGATATTCCTTCTGATTTTCACACTGAGAGTGGCAGAAACTTGACAGTCAGTGGCAGGCAGATAAGAAGTGCTTTGTCTGTCTAGAAGTATGCACAACTCGTTGACTAACAACATGGCTCATAGAGTAAAATCAAAACCACTCCTCTCTTCCTTGAACTTAGGAGAAAAAAATCTAAACAGCAAAAATCTGAAGGAATAAAATTTAATCAGAGAAAAGCTTGCAAATTAGCTGTTATGTTCTTTAGATCACTTACATGGCTTGAGATTTGTACTTGGTTATTTTACATTCTGTAAAGATTTGTATCTTTACTACTAAACGTTAGATGCTACAATTGTATTAATTGTACTAATAATAATGATGGAATTGGAGAAAAGGCAAATTACAGGGGTTTTTTTGTAGGTTTATGTGACTTTTAATCAGTCTACAAATGTTAGCATTAGTAATTAGCAAATGTATTTGTTTTAATTTTGTTTTACAGGTCAGTTGTTTTTACCTGAAAAAAATTAGGGAATTGTAGTATGCAACGTTTCTTTAATATTTACCTTCCAGCATTACAAAATTTGATTCATGGTTCTGAAAAGATCTTTGCATTTTAAGTATTATAATTTTTTAAACTTGAATCTTGGGGAAAAA
>VXBB01008952.1:3330-27399 GCA_013399915.1 Illadopsis cleaveri | reverse complement strand
TTTTTTTAAAGGCAAGACTGTGCAGCTTAGTGCAACTTTCAGACATAGCAGACAGTGTGAAGTTACCAACTCCCCATTCACCCCCACCCTGGGTTATGTGATGAGCTGATACACACACAATGACAAGATGCATCTGCTCCTTTGCTTTGGCATAGTTTTCATGTTCTCTTCCATGGAGGAATGGGATTGAGGAGTAAGGGATGGGGCAGGAAATGATGCAAGGAACGTGTCTGCTGCCAGGATCTGAAACTCCCTGTGTTATATAGGTGTGAAATGGGAAAGTGTTCAGGTATGGTGTGTACTGTACAAACACAGGGGACTGGGAGCTGGCCCTGGGCTCAGTGGGGTGCTGAGTTTGGAGCCTGCTCTGCACAGGGTGGGAAAGCTGCAGGAAGGGTGGCAGGACATCCCAGTATGGACAAGGAGCATGGCTGGGAGGGGCACTGGCAGCTTCTTGTTGGAGAAGGGCATTTCAGCACCTCCTTAATCTGTTCCATCCACAACAAAGTCATTTATATTTGGTTGTGTTTTTTTTTTCTTTTCTTCCCCAAAATAACTGCAGCAGGAAAGGCCAACAGTGATCTATGTGTAGTACAATTAGCAGCAGGCAGAAACTCTTCGGCACCTGAGACTGACTTCTTATTCTTTCAACCATCCCTGCATAAGTCTGCAGAAAATGGTGACTGAGCATCTTCTTCCCTTTCCCTGACATTTTTCCTCATGGTTTTCCTTTCACATCTTTTTTCCTTTTTCCTTTTTTCCTCTTTTTTTGCCACTGCTCAGGTGCCTGTGGGCAGGAGGGTGCTGCCTCACCCTGTCACACACACCTGAGAGAGAACAAAGACAAGACGGGTTTGGACAGGCCTCCTTTGTCTCAGAGATATAAAAATCCACAGTGCTTGTTAGCCCCAAATTTTATAGGAATGTGTGTGAAGTTGCAGTTTGGCCTTGCTCAGAGCAGGTTTCAATACCTCAGATTTCACAGGGAATCGCTGGAAGGAATACTTCCAACCAATACTGTATTTGTGCAATATTTATTCAATGCATTAGTCAGCTGTGGGTTTTGGTTTTTTTTTCCTCAAATGGGGATGTGCATATGCCTGAATTACTATATTTTATGAGATTGTTTGTTTGTTTGGGGAGTGTTTTTGTTTGGGTTTTTTTGTTTGTTTTTTTGGTTTTTGTTGTTAAATACAGAGCATTTGTAGGTGAGGCACCTATTACTTAGGTAATTGTGGCAGTTCTTGTACCAAAAGTACTTCTGGTTGTTTGGCTCTGATACCCTGTTTTAAATATGGTAGGAAGCAAAGCAGCTATATTTGCTTTTTCTAACCATTTCTTATTTTACTGTAGAGTAAAATATGCATGGGAAGTTGTTTTGTTTTGTTTTACCTTGATATGAGACCCTACTTAAGGCGTTTCATAGTGTTGTGTCATTTCCACGGATAGTGGGAAAAACAGTTTTACTTTGCATTAATATCTTTGCTAAAAACACAGACTGTAAACCAAAGTGATCCTAAATGCAGGCAAAGAGAAATTATAAATGTTCCCAAAAAACTGAGAGCTAAAATACAGTGCTGTATATGAGCTTTCAGTTTGATAAATACTTACTTATGAGGTCATAAATACTTGAGGTACAAAAGGTTAATGTAGTGTGAAAGGCTGTAAAACACAGCCAGCAACCTGCTAGATCATAATGATGCATTAGCACCTTTCAGTATGAATGCTGGTGGTTATAAAAATCTCCAGCTTGGATTTATTCTGTAATACAAGAATGTAAAGCCAAAGTATCTTCCCTGTGTGCTTTTACTTATCCTCTCATATTTATTTCTCTTTGTAAAAAAAAAAAGAAAAGAAAGAGGCTCTCATCTGTTCATAAACGTTCACTGACTGAAACTGATAAAAACCCATTTTTGACTAATATAATTTCTCAAAAGTGTGTCAGGTGTTGTCTGGGTGCTCAAAGAAAGTAATAAAATAAAATAATACTCAGTGATTTTTTTTGTCTTCTCTGTATTAATAAGTTTCCATGAGATAAAGTAAGCAATATAATGCATAAAGGAAGCAAAAGTGATATAAGTGATATAAATTTTGGAAAGCAGCAACGCAAGTTACCTTTGAGGGGAAAGAAATTCAGTACCAAAACCACAAACTGAGCATTTACTGAGTGGTAAAATTGACTTTATCATAATAAATATAGTATTTCTCAGTCTCAGAAATCCTCTGCAGTTTATAATTGTCTCCAATGTGCTGATGCAGCTAATATTTCTCATTTAATATCTACCTCTGTGGAGAGTTAATTTTCATGCTTAGGTGCTCATTGCTTTTTACTAAAGCAAATTACTTCCTCTTACTGTTATATCAGATCTTATGACAGATTAGGATAATTTTACTGTCGTTAATCTTTGGAGTCCATTCCACTCTTTTCAATGGAGTGCCATGTTTTGGCCAGGCTAAATTGAAACACTTAATAAAATCTAGAATCAAATACTAAAAAAATTGCAGGCTGTTGATACCTGCTTTCATCCTTCTCTATTCTCTGCTTACAAAAGAAGTATTTTATTTTTCAATTTATTCACTTCATAAAGTACATCTGCACCTGGAGGATATCCAATAGTTTTGAGGGAGTAGACAAGAAAAATGTTGAAGTAAAAATATTTGATTTAGACGCATCCATCTTTTTATTATTATTATTTTGTGGTGTTGAAAATCTACACATTCTTTTCTTATTAGGATGCAGTTTAAATTGATAGTATTTGCATTGTGCAACTGTATCTTCAGGAATCTCTGTAGATGATTATTTTTAGTTGAAGACCTTATTTAAATTTGCAAGGAACACTGCGAGCACTTGCTGTGCTGACAGAATTGGCACCAAAAACCTGTGAGAGACCAGACAGTGAAGCATCTTGTAAAAGCCCTTATAATTTCTCTGAACAGAATGTATTTCTTCACAAATGCTGAGATGGTTTGCTTTATTTTGGAGCGATTGGTCAAGCTAAAAATCCAAATCACAAATCCCTGGCAGGCCAGTGTTTCAGATACATGACTTGCCTTGTCAAATGCTGCTTCATAGTACAAAATACAGGATTTTGATGATAACAGAAAAAAAAAAATTATGTATTACCAATTTCTAGCTGCATATTAGGTTATGAGCCTCTCTGTGTCATACTTTTGGGCAGGAACTTTGTCTTTTTAATTTTATTTGTTTGGATTTTTTGCTGTAGCAGCCTCAGAGCCTGCAGTGCCTGAAAGCAGCTCAGTCATTGTGATGGACCAGCTCACTATTTCACCAGGGCCTCTTCCCCCTTTCTTTCTTTCTCTTTTGAATTAAATGTCCTCCTCATGCTACAGTAATCATGGATATTGTTAATAGAATTGCGTGGTAGAACTTAATTAACCTTTTCTTCTTGCTTTTTATTTAAAGGGAATTTGAGAGAGCTCAGTGGCGTGGTTCCTAATTTAATGCGTCCCCCCAGTGTCTATTAGAGGCTCTTCACTTGAGTGAGTCAGGTGAGGCAGAGCTGCCCATCCTTAGCTCACAATTCATTTCCCCTCAGTTGGAATGTTCACCTGACGTTCTAATCAGGGGAGAGTAAAAGTGCTGAGTACATGTGTTAATAAATATATATTCTTCATGAATTTAGATCATCTCATAACTGCAGCCATTAAGACATATTGGATGGTTATGCAAATAACCGAAGGAATTTCAAATTGCACCGACCATTTTGAGTCTCACTCCTTGAACTGCTTTTCTTTCATTTTGTAAATAATAATTAAAGCTGCTTGTGGTAGTTTTTCTCTAGCTATTGAGTGGTCAGTGGATGAGTTCTTTACTGGGATGGAAGTGAGTGGACAGTAAAGTCTATAATTTACAACTTTAGTTTTAAATCCACTTCCAGAAGTGCAGCAAAGAGCATTTTTTACTTTATTTCCTTTGGAAGCAGAGGAAGGGGAAGGTATTACAAAAGTTGATGATGTAAATGGAAATGCAATTCAGGCCATTTTTCTGTAAGCTACTCTTTTATCTTTCCCTGAATGAAGTCTGTTTAAGTGTTCCCAGTTCATTATATTTCTAAATGAATTTTACTTCAAATAGCTGTTAATTATTGCCGTAACTTCCTCTCCCATTAGTGTCTGAGTCCTGCTCACACAAAGATTCTCAGCTCATCCAGAATAAAGTCTGGTTTTATGGACTGAAAAACCCCTGTGCTTTCCTCAAATTCTCAGAGCCCAGGTTATGAAGTGCAGGCTTGGTTGTCAAACTGATTGACCAAACTCTTTTCTCCTTAAAAAGCAGTAAAGGCAGTCAGTGTAGAAAGTAGAATGAAAGTTCCACACCTAGAAAAGAGCAAAAAAGAACCATGAAATGTTTTCTTTTGAGTGTATGTTAGATTGCCAAATATTTTCTGAAGCAGCATTGAAGCTAAACATAACTGCATGTCCCAATATCACCAAAGAAACTGCAAATCTGTTTGGCTGACCTTTTGCACAAGTTAGGGAGACAAGCTTAGGTTTAGAAGCAGTTTCATAAAAATAACTGAAACATATTTTCTTCTTTTTTCCCCCTTTTCCAGTTTAAGTCCACTCACCTACAGAGATGGTTGACTGGGATTGGTGGGGCTTTCTTTTGCAGAAGAAGTTTGAAATATATTTAAGAAAAGTAGATTATTCCTGAATTTTGATGAAAGACTGGCTTTGGGGTGTCAGGCACTGGCAAGATTCTCACAGAGGTTGGTGGCTGATGAGCTAACTCTGTGATAGGCATCTGGCAAAATTCTCTTTTCAGTTTTCCTTTGTGTGGCTTTTTCCTTTCAATTGGATGGAAATAATAGATCACACTCCAGTTATAGTTAGAGGTGATCATTACAACTTTCAGTTACTAATATGGGAAACAAAGTGTGTGCACAGAAAGAATTCAGTTATGTTGTGGAGGTGGAAGGGATACTGGAATGCAGAAAGGAATGAAAATCCTAGGAACTAACAAATGATGCAGTGATCATGACTGCCCAAAATAATAAATGTAGTTATTTACTTACATGGTTATACTATTTTACAGTATACTCAATTTATGTGTCAAGAGAATTTACAAGAGGAATGTAGGGATCTTAGCTATCCAAGTGAGCTTTAAAGGTAAAATAGTGTAACCAAGTAAATCAATGCACAGTGAGGAGAGTGGAGGTGCTGGAATGCCTTCCTGTAGCATTAATCCTTCCTCCCTGAAGAGTGCCTTGTTTATTTGAGTTGTGGCCATTGCAGATGGAGAACAGTGATGGGAAGGGGTGACCTACAGTTGTCATTTGCTGGTACAATAATATTGCTTTATTGTGTGATAATTTGCTTTATGTAATGTTTATTCTGCTGCAATGCCATGCTAAGGTGTGAAGGCTTCTATTTCTCTGTCTGGGAGAGTCTCTTTCCAGCCAGGTCACAGAGAGCAAGGATCTCTGTGTGAGGGAGGTGTTCTGTGTACCACAGAAGGTGGAAAGTTTTGCCCATCCAAATGAAGGTTTTTCCCACTCCTTATTTCGATGTTCCTCCTTTGCATGTTGTTCTCTCACGATATTTTGGCATCAGCCTTGGTCCTTGTCAGGGCACTGCTGGTCCTTCCTGCCCTGCTCACCTCCACTGGGCTCCATCACAGCCTTGCCTGCCCTGGGACCCACTGGATGGGTCTTTGACCCTCTGAACAGGACACTGACCCTCTGGTCCAGTGGGTATTCTTTGAACCATCCACTGCTCTTTAGATTTGTTTCTTTTTTGAAGTGGGAGAAGGGAAGGACAAACGGATATTTCCTTAAACTTTAAATTGTCTTTGTCATTAATGAAGGAAAGGTGTTGGGTGAGCTTGAAGAGAAGGATGAAAGAGAATGATTTACATAAACTATAATGTTCCTTGATGAGGACTTCTCTGTGTCTGGTTGTGCCACTGGGAAACTCCAGGCAGGCTGATTTTGGAGAAGGGCAGGTGCAGACCTGCATTTCCATTCAAAATGTCACAGCCATTTGGAACTGCTGCTCGCCTTTGGCTGCAACCTGCTAAGATATGAGACCACCAAACACACCCAATAAGAAAATATAAATTCAGCTGCTTTTTTCATGAAATGGGTAATCTAATTTTGAGAAATTACTATCCTGCAAGGAGCTGAACTGCTGCTGGTTAAGTTGGTGAGTTCCTCAGTATAAAAAGAGGAATGTGGTTTAGAAAGTGTCTTTTTGTGACATGGAGAACCCTCAAATCCCTCTGTATTTCAGAGGATTCAACAACTGACTCCTTGGGCAAAGATATGCAAGTGAGCAAATGCAAAGTCACAGTAGGGATCCAGCAATAGGTGAGGGGTCAAACAGAGAAAAACCTTTTATCACACTGTCACATTTTCTTTCTTTTCCTGAGCTGGAGCAATCAGCTGTTCTCTCTCAGCATGAAACTCTGCTCTCACAAGTTCACTCAGCAGTTGGTTGTGTCAACACAACTCTCACAAAAAGGGACTTTACATGCATGACATAAATCTAGTTCAGAGGGGAATTCCAGAAACTAGCGTGCATTGATTCAAGCTGAGGGTAAACAACTCCTAGCCAAACCTGCACATGTTCCATCTGAAGACACTTCCCTTTTTAAATTTTTTTTTTTAAGGAAGTAGTATCCTCTGAAGCTGTGTAGCACAGTATTTAATTAGTGATTTTTTATTTGGACAAATATTGTTAAATGTCGCAGCATTATACAAGTTAGTTGAAGATGTTGAAAGTTATTTTGTCCAGATAGAGCCTGCTGCCAGAACAAAAGTTTAATAAGCTTTATTGCAGCACTGCAGCCTTTTATATTGTTGACTTATGAGGGTTAACACTTAAAAGAATTCTTAACCTAATTAGAACATTTAAAAAAAGAATCTCATTCTATATTAGAGCAGTAATGCTTGTGCATGAATGAACGGCCACAGGTAAAAGTACAGTTGCCTTGCTGTGTATTGATTTATGTTCTTTTCTGAATAATTTCTTCATAAATCAAGGTAATAAATGAGTTGGACAGGAGAACTTGGGGAGAATCAGTGGATTTCCAGAAACCAAGTATGCCAAGTTTTGCATCAGTCAGAAAGTCTTATTCTCAAGGGCATTGTGTCCTGATTTATTGCCTATCAAAGTGTAACTTCAAGTGTTTTAAGGACTGTCATAACCATTAGGTATATTTACCTGGAAGCTTTACAAAACCTTTCAACATTTCTTCATCTATTTTACACCTCTTCCCTTAAACTTTGTTACTTATATGGCAGGTCTGTATTTCTGCATATTTAGAACATACCACAGCTGTTAATACTTTCAGACACTTTCCAAGTCTTATTTTATGTAATTTTATTGATCTTATTTCATATAATCCAATTTATGTGGAGTGGCGGGGGAAGGAGCCTGAGCCCCGAGGTGTCAGGAAGGGCAGGTGTGCTGTTGAGGCTTTAGGTGCTCATGAAACCACACCAGGAGTGTTGTGTGTCCTCAGCCACAGAGGGGAAACGAGCTCCAGTGGGAGAGAAAGGAGAGATGAATCTGCAGTGTAAATGTGCTGAGCAATCCGTGGGGGGAGATGTCATGAGCACGGCATTTTTCAGTGCTGAGGATCCTGGTGGCTTCTTGCTCTGGTAATACTTTGTAAGGCAGCTTGTGCAGCGTGAAGCTACAGCTCCCACTCAAATGATAAAAATCCCTCTGATCAAGATTCCTATATTTACTGTCATGGGTTTTTTTAATATGTTTTCATTGGTTTCCTGTCTGGATTTTACATTAAGCTTTCAAGCATTGAAACAAAGTTATTTTTGAACACTTTCTGACTGCAAGAATTACATCAGAAAAAACCCCAGACTTCTAGTTTTACAGATGAAAGAGAAATAACAAAATCAATTGAGTATTTCTTTGTGTCTCCGTATCACTAGTTAAGATTTTTCATTTGGATTAAATTAATGCTTTTGTCCTTTGACAGTATAATATTTCCTAATCTGTCTGCTCATTTTTTTAAGGATAAATCTTAAGGAATTTATTTTACTATTATCTTATTAAAATATCACAATAATTGAGTTTTATTATACGTACTGTGAACTTCTAAAGATGTGCATAGTGTGTATGCATTTCCTTCTTGGCTAACGGAGCCAGGATGCAGCTAATTAGGGAAAGGTTTTGTTAATTGCTGTTGTGATGTTGTGGATGGGATCAGTAGGTGGTCAGAAATATTTATTGAATCGATGCAAGCAATAAATAATTCATTGAGGCAACCTTTTACCATTCCTTCTCCCATTTCACATTACTGATATGCTGATGTCAGCTGGATGTCCTTAACTGAACTTGGCAACTGCTTGGTTACACACAACTCTGTTAAAACATTTTACAAATATTCTTTTAAAAATAATATCTGCTCTTTATGCCAGCAAATTTGGCCCAAGTTTTGAGACATGTTCACAGGTCAAAAAATGTATGGCTTTTGGTGATTCTCCTCCAGACATGATTGATATGCTATTCCCTGAGACCCTGCTGAATATTTTAGAAGAAAAATGATGAACCAGCAAAGGCAATGTAAAGCACTATATAAGGGCTGTATTCCATATTGTTAAGGAAGATTAATTAGGGAAATAATTAACGTAGCCAAGTTATTAATTACTCTTTGGCTGTCCTGCAGTACCAGAGGCTTAAGAAAGCTATCTTATTGCTCCTATCTGTCCTCAGAATTAATGATCTCTTATTTAGGCTGCTAGCTCTCCATGCATAAGCTATCACAATAATAGCAGTGCTTTCTTGTAGCCTGTGGTATCAGCATCCAGAATGCATCCATCTAGAAATGAGAGAAATAATCACTACTGCTTGCAAGTCTTCAGCCCTGAACAATACCCAGGCTGCTGAAACCCCAGAGCATGTTCAATAGTGGAACGTCAGGAACTGCTGAAGCAAAGCACAAAATTATTCAGGTTCTTTTTCATTTGTCAGTAAATTGGATTAAGGGATTCTAGCGGGGTGTGCTTGTGTGTGGCAGTATGTCTAAAACAAATGCCTCAGTCACAGTCAGCCACCTTACACTGTCTTCCTGGGAGTAAATTGTATTCATGTGAGTGCTCCAGGACCTCTGGCAGGAAATACTCCAGCAGGGAGGTGGTTGTGTGTTCTCCCTGTACCAGAGGTGCACTGACACCCTGCCTGTGTCGCTCACAACCCAGATGTGTCTCACATTTCACCTCAGCTCCCAAAGATGGGTTTTATTAATAAGAATAATAGGCACAATTGAACACTTAACACACTTTTACCACTAGTGAAGTGGGAGGGGGAATGGCTCTTAGGCATTAATCGACTGACCAGTGGCCAGGGTGAGAGCCCAGCACTTGGGAGAGGGGACAGCACTTCAGGACAGGGACTTGGCTCCTCTGCCTGCTCCTTTCAGAGCTGTCCCAGGGATTGCTTTGGTCAATTTTCATTTGGTTCTTTGGGTAATAAAATATTTTTGTCAAGAATATGAAACCAGGATCATTATACCTTTTGTAATCTGGGAAATAGAGTGAAGTTAATGGTAACACTGAAATTACTTTGTCAAGCGAGCGTGACATCAGGGTGAAGTTGTGACCCGGCTGAAATAAAAGAGAATTTTACCATTAAAAACAAGGGGGTCAGGGCTTGCCCTGCAGGGTTTCAGTTGCAGTGTCTCTGAAACTAAGCATCTCTGGAGTGTAAGATACTCAGCTGCACCAGAAATTCAGCAACATAATCATGGGAGGGTTAGTGTTCAAGTGACCTTAAGGATCATCGAGTTCCAAATTATCAAATGCAGGCATGATTATGTTATTACATTTCTTTATTTCTTTCTGCATAGCAGCAAGTCCCACATCTGTGTGCTTTTTGCATTAGATCAGAACAAGGAACAGTGCACACTCTCTTCAGGAAAGGATTCTCAAGGGGTTAAATGGCTGTGGCATGAGCTGCATGCTGTGCAGTAGGACGTACTGGAAATACTTTTATCTTTAGAGCTAATTTGAAGAATTAATCTCAACTTTTAATATCCTGAAAGCAATGAGATCTTACTGTTGATCTTTCTTGTGAGAAAAGGATATCAGAGATGCAGTGCACAAGAAAAGTCACTGATACTTCTGGTAATGTTTATCACTGCTGTGAAATAGCACAATAATAGAATTTTTTTCCTGTGTACCTCTTTGTGTGAACATTTAAGCCTAAACTGATGGATCTGCGTAATAACTCCATTTTTTCTGTGTTGTTATGCTTCTGGGAAGCACATTGCAGAGCTGGGACTTTTCAGAATATAAGTTTATCAAAACAAGTATGATTAATTAATCAGTCGATCTGCTTAAGACAACAGGAAAGCTCCAAGCCCATCACTTTGTCACTTCTCTGCTGGGGTGCATCTGGGAAACAGCATTTTCAGAAAGCCCCAAACTTGGTTTTAAATTAATCTCTTTGCTCGCTTTTTAATGGAAAGGTAACTTCCCAGAATCTAGATCCTTTTAAAATGGAAAATGCGCAATATTATCTGAGGGAAGTATGAAGATGATTTACTATGCATGATTTTTTTCAGTTTGTACACATTGGGCATGGTTATATTTTTGCTCAGGACGTATATATATATTTTCTGCTGAACTTTTCTCGATTGCTTTTTTTATCGGGTTTACAAATCAAATCAAACAGGTATATTGCAGAGCTCTGATATTATTTTCTGCGCTTATAGCACAATGTATTGAATTATGCTTGCTCATGTACTGCTGCTGCTATTCTCTCCAGATTGAGAGAGAATGACTGTGGGGGCTGTAAATTCACTTGGCTTCCAGCACCACCAGTTAAATCAAGAGCCCTGTTCAGGCTGGAGAAGAGACAGAGCAAGTGTTCATTACACAAATAAATTTGGTCAAAAGTACAGCACAGTGGGTACCCAACCATTGCTCACATAATATTGTCAACTTAATCAAATAATGCCTAGAAGACATTCACAAGCTCTTTCTCTCTGAGAAATAACTTGATTGGTGCAGCAGGAAAAAACAGGTGCTGTTTTGAGCATTTATTGAAAAATTCAGTGGGTGCTTTCTTTTTGTGCTAAATTTAAAATTCTGAAGAGCTTTACCATATGCTGGCATGTATACATGAGATACTCAGCACCTGATTTACCATTGATCATATTTTTAAAAAAATAATCTGTTATTTTCTGATGGCATGAGGGCACACAAAGAACGAGGCAGGCAGCAGCAGTTCAAGGGAAAGCTCTCTGTATCGCTTTCTTCTTCTTCTTCTCTCTCTAATTATCATCTGACTCCATTCTTAAATACTTTTTTACACAAGGCAAGAGATTGGCTACTCAGGTTGCCACCTCTTTGACCTGGATGGTGAACACCACCATCAATCACAATTCTCCTCCCAGAGGAGAAAAATGTAAACAATTGATAATTTCTAAAAATATACATTGTTTTCTTGAAGCTGCCTGAGAATCTGCTTGCAAGATTCCAAACGCTCAAAATCAAGAAAACTGAGGGCAACACTTTTCTTTTTTCCTCTTTTTTTTTTCTTTTTTCTCACTTTAAAAAATTTTGAGGTTATTCCTGCTAGAATTAGCCTTTTCATCTTGACTTGGTGTGGGTTTAAAAGATATGCAACAGATTTGTGTTTGTTTGCAGATTGTAGCAAAATGATCAGGACCTGGTAAAGCTTTCTCCTGTTCCAATACTACTTATTTTCACTTTGTCCAGAAAGAGATAAAAGGTTCAGTTCCATTTCAGGTGTTCCTATGGTCTGTGTTCCTTTCAGTCTTTAAAAGCTGAGACTGGGAACAATGTTCTTGTAGTGGTGTGCAAACAGCTCCTCTGTGACTGCATTTCATTGTGATGGAAACAGGATTTGAGGGTGAAAGGCTTTGTGCACACCGTCATTGGTTTGTAGGAAATGAAGGATATTGGTCAGTGAAAATAGAATGGAGGGGAAGTGAAACACTCACAATTCCAGTGTGAGAACCATTCCAGGGCTGGCTGTCTGCAGTGATGGATGGACAGGGACTCAGAACATTTCTATTTGCCAGCAAGGAGAATGGAATGGGCTTTTTCCAGCCAAGCAATGTGCACAGGGCCCTCTCTGATTTCAGGTTCACTGACCATGGTTTTATTGTGTGTGCTGCCTTTACCACCAGTGCTGGAGGTGGGAGATGAGAGACCCCAGTGCCCAGCCAGGGAAATGGGGCTGCATTAGAGGCTGCGTGAAGGTTTTGGAATGTATTTTTGAGTGAAAATTGCTGCAAATTTGGAATCAAACGACCTTAAAGGAAGAGGTGTGTGTGGGGGAGAGTTAATATTATTTTCCAAATAAAAAATTGTCAAATTTATTTTATCCTAACAAAATTTGCATTATTGGTTTTCTTCTCTTGTATAATTTTTGTTTCTTAAATTCTCAATGGAAGTCAGAGCACCAACTTCAACAGTTTTACTTCATTGTGAAGTCTTTAAGAACTGGAGTGAAGTCTTTTAAATAATAGAAGCTTTCTGTTTCTAGAACTGAGTTAAGGAAACAAAAAGAAAAATATTTTGCTGAAGGTAAAGAATTTATTTAGAAAACAATAGATATTGCCTCTCCTGATGAGGAATTTGCTTTAAAAAGATACCAAATGTTTATACTGAAATTATCTTGTATGAAAAAAAGAAATCTTTTTCAGAAATGCCCTCTTTTATATGGGTTTGCTTACTTGTAAGAATGTTTCAATTCTATTTTATTTTAACACTTAAGCCTTCAGTAGCTCACTGAAGTAAAGGGAGCTCACCTCAATTTGTTTTGCTGTGAGTGAGAATTTGATCTATTTCTGCATTCTGGACTTCGACTTTCATTATAAGTTTTAAGACTATCATATATTAAGAACCTTTAATATTTTATAATTGCAACAATGTGGTGGCATAGGGCCCAGAAAGCAGCCTGATTGCATGCAAGACTGCAGGGATGGAGGAAGTATAATGCCACATCCTAACACCAATTAATTTTTAAAGGACTATCACGCACCACTCCCCAGGTCCTCTAGCAGCGAAGGTATTCTCCTGAAATGTATTATGCATGTGTGAGGGAAATTACATTCTGGTTCTGTGAGTCCACAGAGCTCTGAAAGTTGCCTGGCTGGGATTTTTCAAAATCCAGCCTGTCCTCTGCCCCCTGTGTGCTTCACCTCCTTGGTGTCACTTGGAAATTTGCATCGTCTTCACTTTCCAATTTCAGTTTGCGGTTATCCTTGTCCAGATCTCCCAGGCACACCCGTGGATTTCTGGATGATAATGTGCTTTGTAAAGAGCCTGTGACATTGCCAAGCCTTTTAATATGTTCTAAATGGTTTAGCCCTGTTAATTCTGCCCCAGGGATCTTGAGGGTCATGGACAGTTATGAATTGTTGATGACAGTGACTCACTGAAGTTTCTGGTTTTCAGCCCTCGCTGCCCAGACTGAGACATTCTGTGCTGAGAGTGTAAATTCGAGGCTTCGTAGGATAAAAATGATTTTAAAAAGTGGCAAACCCAACCAAAGGCCTGGAAAATAACAGTACCTGGATTTATCCTCTTCACCCATCGTTTGTAGCTCAATTTTAACGCCACCTTCAGGAACCTGACTGGATTTTGTTGACCATAATCTGTTCAGCTGCTTAGCAGGGCATTTGCTCCCAGTGTTTTGGGATGTTCCTGGTGCACAGTTCAGCCCTTCCACTCCTCATTTCTGTGAATAAAATGGACAGAGGTTACTCTTTTCAATTTGTATTTATTCAGGATGCTGATTATAGAATTTCTTCCTGGGGCACCCTCTGTTCCTGAAGCCTAACGACACCTTCAGAATCCTTCAGTTCTCTTCAGATTAATCTAATTGACCTCAAATTCTTCTGGAGTGTTGTATTTCAAGGGTTTCCAGTCTGTCATCCCCAGCCTGCTCTCACATACCAAATTTCTTCCATATTTCTCTCCTTTTCTGCCTGAAGGTAGAAAGTAATCCGTGTAGTGTCTCTGGGTGAAACTGTTACCTCAAAATCTAAATTTTGAATTTCTGAGTTGATTTTAGACAACAATAGATTAGCATGGAACATTTTTGTCTCTTGACAGCTATATACCATATCTTCTATTTAAATCACTAAATATTTATAAAGGTAAATTATTTACTTTGTGGGCCTACGAGTTCAGGGAGTAGCAGATGAAGAGATGTGGTGGCACTGACTCAGTTTTAGATTTACACTTGATCTGATCCCAATATTTGTTTGGATCATTTGTAAATCTTTCCTCAGTGCACACAAAAATTTTTATTTGCGTGAGTCTTATTGTATCCTGTGAAATATCAGAGATGCTACAAATGCTGCTGCAGAAATGAGGATCTTTATTTATAAGGTGTTCTTAGCACAGAAGTACAGGCAATATAGGTGTTAGTACTTTTAATTTGAGAACATTTGTGTTCCCCAGGGAGAGTATTGTTGAATTTCACTTGCTAGAATTCTATTTATATGGAGTTAATGCAGATGTAAATGATGTATGGAGTTTGGGTTCTTTTGCTTCCTCTTCAACAGGCTTGTTGGTACTAAAACTATGTGGTAAGGTTTATTTTATTTAACCATTTTTTATGTAGCTTTAACTGTTGTCTCCTGAAAGAAATTTCATACTAGCAGGGAATGGGCAATTTCTTCTTTTTGTTCTTTAAATGAAAAAAGTCAGAAAGACAAACTGAATGTAACATTAGCACACAAGAGAAAGATGAATATTAGAGAAACAAGGTGGTCCGATGGAAGAGGAAAGACAGAGCAGAGAGAGTGATGGCTGTCAGATCATCCTTGTAGTTTTTCATTCAACTATTTTCTTTCCCCTTCTATTCTTCCAAACCCCGCTGCCCCTGCAAACGAGTATGACTGTGCTCTTTTAACATACCCATGCAGAACCTTCTCTAATGACTGTGTGCTGTACAAGCAGTAATTAATTAAGCACTGTAGGATATAATTAAAGTGCAAAAAAGAGTTATTTCTATAACCTACTGATAGACCAGCATTGGTTACTTTTACTTTTTGGATGAGAGGCATTTTATGGTTTTTTCCCTCATCTCACTGAGGATTTATAATTTGTTTGTTAAATCATAACACATGGCAATGTCCTTCCATTTTAAACCAGAATTTTAAAACCAGGGAACGCTGTCCCTGTAAGAAGTACCACGATATAACCTCATTTTGGTGAGGAAACAAATCTGTAAAATTTTGTTTCTGGGTCTCACACTTCTGTCGGGCAACCTTCACCAGTGATTAAACTTCTGTTCCCTCTTCCAACTCCAGGCCTTTTCCATAATGGGCACCATTTATCTGGGCAGAATGACCCTCCAGTGCCCATCAGCACTGCTGATGGAGCAGCAAGGAGGATGAGATGTGTTCCCTGCCTGCTGGGGGGAGTCCCCGTGGCTCTCAATGATAGCACTGATCTGATTTGGAAGTGTCTGGCTTGCTCTGAGAGCAGGCAGCATTTGGACTGCAGATTCAGTTCCTTACCTTGGCAAACACAGAAGAGGTTAAAGGAGTTCCTACAGTCTTATAGGGAAATATATTCATTTATTATTTAAGAATAGCTAAGCAAATCTACAAAAAATAATCTACTTATTCTCCAGATTATTGCAAATACTGAAAATGTTTGCTGTTGAGACAAATGGATTTGATTTTCATGTATTTAAACTTCTGGTATTCCTCACGACTTTGGAGCAGATTTAACTGCTTTTTAGTTTGAGTGTGGGGTTTTTTTCCCTTTTTTTTTTTTGAGAATTTAAGCCCACCCCCTTGTATTAAACATGCCAGAAATACTTACACTGTGCTTTATTTTGCTTTACCCTTTTAGCAGACAGATGATGCAGCACAGACCGATGGCCAGCAACAGACACAATCTTCTGAAAACACAGAAAACAAATCACAGCCAAAACGGCTCCACGTCTCAAATATACCATTCAGATTCCGGGATCCAGATCTTAGACAAATGTTTGGTGTAAGTGCTCATCATTTATTTCTGCTTTTTTATACATTTGCAATGGGTATTTTGTATTATAGGCAGGCATGAGGGCTGTATCTCTGATTGAGGCTGTTTAACCATTTTTCAGGAAAGATTTCCCTTTAATCTGTGTACAATCAAACATCTGATTTGGCAGTCACAAGTGAGAAAAGAAATGACACTGATTCTGCTGGATGTGATGCACTTGGGTGCTTTGTACTACATTCACAAGAAGCTGTCTGTGGTGGTTTAAATGCTGCTTAACACATCTAGATTTCTCTGCCTGCATTTATTGATTTTGGAGAATGTGATGTTGAGCAGTCAGTGCCTGACTTCCTCAGTAAGGGACCCAAAAGGAAGGCACGGCCTTAATTTCAGAATGAAGTTTGGACACAGGAGTCCTCACCCATCTCCACAGGTTTTGTAGGTCTGTAGGCTTTGAAGGTTTTTTTGTTAGTATTTTTCTGTAAACCTCTCAGTTTGTGCTTTCCCCCAGGCCACTGATGCCTTCAAGCACATCCCCTGTTTTTCACACAAGCCCTGGACATGCCATCAGCAGTAGGATTATAAACAAGAGACCTTACACTGGGCTTCTATTCACTGATCCAAGAACTCTCAGGTTTAGTTTGAAATGCCACAAAACCTAGAAAATAGTACCTGATCTTCTGTTAGAACCCAAGTCAGGACTCTGAAATATTTATGTTACTCTCACTGTCTTTATTCTGCCTGACTAAACCCCAATTCTCTCCTGCATTACAGTTGGTTAGTCAGTGCAGCACCAGGTGCCTCATGGCTCTGTACTTCTTTCCATCTTTCATGTTCAGCTCAGATTTTTAAGTTCTAATCATTTGTTTGTATGTGAGTCCAAAGATGGTGTTTCTCAGTATTTATTCCTCTGAAGGAAACAGTCACTGGAAAAAGAATCCTGGTGTGGTACTGGGAAATGAGTGACTGTTCTTCTGGATCTGAGTTGGTACATGGTACCTCCCCTGAACACAGGTTCCAACTCATCAGCAGAATAGCAGGAGGCATAATAATTAACCCTCCAGGGAAAAATATGCTAATTTATTTAAACTAAACAAACCACTTAAAATAGGTTTTATTTGAAAAAAAAAATTAAATGAAAGGATTTTTTGTAGGTATTGTAGTAATTTATAAATGAATAAACACAGTTCCTTTTAATGTTTCTTAGTCAGGTCTCAAAAGACTGACACTGGAGAATGGCTGGAATTTCCAGCTGACTTCCAGAATGACTTGGTAACAGAAAACTTTTAGCTTCTGCAATGATAGAAAAATGAAATTTCTGCATGTGTGAGTTGAAGTATGGCAGGTCTGCATCACGTCCACATTATACACATGGTAGATGATTTTTTTACATGGACACAAATATAACACAGGAGAATTGTTGAAACGTCAAGTCCATGTCTGCATCAAGGCTGAAGTTGCAGTTAAAACATTAATTAAATGGTGAATGCAAGAACGTGAAATAAGCCAGAGTATACCAAGTGATGGTTGATTTTTCATGTTCAAGTTGAAACTCTTTATAAACTAGAGAAGGAATATTGTCCTTTCTGGCCTGTATTGTTTATTGTATCTTAAAAGACTGGAGTACAGGCTCATTTCTGCAGTTCCTGGGACTCTTGTTGGATTATTCTCCATTTGCCTGCCTCTAATTTCTGCCTTTTTGTTTAAGATATTGGCTCACTTACCAATGCCAACACTGCTCCATACTGCATGTTAATGGCATATGAAATAACAGAAGTGACCCCCTGATGCATTACACTGTCACCTCACAAAATGTGTCCCAGCAGAAAGTGTTCTAACATTTATTCCCTTCCTAAGCCAGGTCCAACAGGAGAGGCAGCTGCCTTCAGCTTTTGTGTGTGCAAACACTGTCTAGGGAGTTGAGTGCTCTTGAAGGTCAATAGGAATAACAATCACTTCTAATATTATAATAAAAATACAATTTTGAGCAGAGAAAAAATCCCTCCAAAGTGAGTATCCATTCCAGTTTTCCAAATGATGCTCTAGTGAGACAAAACTTCTTAGGGAATAATGGTTACCCGTTTCAGCAAGGGTGGAAAGAAATCCTCAGTCCTTGAAGCCAGCAACAAAACTCCCACCTGGTTTAATCTTATTCCTGTAATAAAGAAGTAACCAAATTGCTTCACCTGAAAATGCAGAAATTTGGGACTTTCGCTTCACTGTGCTCACGGTTTAATGCTCTTTTCTCTCTGTCAGGGGCTTCACTGAGCTTCACATTCCTCTGTGGAATTATTGTAAAGAGCATAATGATGCACACAATTTAAAAATAATATTGATCTGACTCCTTTTAGTGTTGTCCTTTTTTGTGTTTAACAATATTCTGGTTTATATTCTTTAACATTTCTAAAGCATTGCACCATTTCCTGAAACAATTGTACTGTATACGATAGAAGGGTTAAAGTTACCTTATTTTCATGTAACTTTTTCTGTTTCTTTGCAGCAATTTGGTAAAATCTTAGATGTTGAAATTATTTTTAATGAGCGAGGCTCGAAGGTAAGCAGTTTAATTCACCTGTGGAATTTTTTTGTTTTGTTTAAAATAGATGAGTAAAAGGAAACAACTGCACTGCTGTGACAAAATAATGTCTAAAATTTTATGTTAGTGAAAACATCTTCTGAGCTGTCAGTCAGCTTTCTAAGCAGTAGGAAAATCATTGGACTCATATCTTTTAAAGGGGATAATTTTAACTACTCCAAACTGTCATCTGTTATATGGGAATGTTGATTTTTGCTGTCCGTATTCTTCAAGGGTAATTATTTCATTTATTTTATAAGATGAGTCCATAGTTAAAGATATTTGTAGGCAGGTTTGCATTAATACAGATATTTTTTTCCTTTACTGAAATGAAAGATGATAATGATATCTAATAACTATCCTCTTAAGTAATTAGCTGAGAAAATATGTGATTGTTCCAGATTAAGTGCAGATGTTTTCCTATTTAGTTAAAGCCTTAGTACACCAACCCTTTGAAAACAATCTATTTCAGCGTTTATTTTATTAAAAGAGTTCCTATTGTGTCGCAAACATTTAATATTTTTTTTTCCAAAATTACTTTGCCTTAAATGCATACTTCAATTTATTCAGTATTTAAGAACTAAAGCAAGATAGAACGGCCAGGACTCCATCAGCTGATATCAGCAAAACTGTAGCCCAGTGTGTTCACCTGTGATACCAGCTGCAGTGTAGGGGTTTATGTCTGTCGTATGCATATCCTTTTTTCCTTTTCTTGCCATGTCAGACACACTAAAAAGTTTATTCACTAATGTTTCAATCTTCCTGTAACTCATGTATCATTTATTATTAGCGATGGAATGTTATCCCTGTTCTAGACATAGTGTAACCTGTCACAGTTTAAGAATCATGTGCATCAAAAATCTATCTTGAATCAGATATTTTTTAATTCTGTTAATATTTATTTTCTGAAATTAAAGCCTTTTTTTTTTTTTTTTTAACCTAAATGGAACAGCTGAAATCTCCTGGTTTATTATTCAGACATTAATTAGACTCCTTGCCTGCCAGCCCAAACTAAGTTGGAGCATTCATCACTTTTTCAGTAAACAACTAAAATGGATGGAATTTGGTGGCTTAGAATCTCCTACTCTGGCCAGAATTTATTTTTGTTAAGTTGTGGTTGTTCAATAATGTTTACAAAAGGCATGGATTGTCCAGACCTGCTGCTGCTGCATACTCCCATCCATTTCCAGAGCCATCCCCCACTGGCCACCTTTGGTGATGGGATGGAGCTGAGCACATTGGGGGCAGTTTAAACTTTTATTGAGCCACTAAATCTTACCCGGGTGGGCATTTTAACCACCAGACCTGCCCTGGGCTGTGTAAGTGTAAGGTTTTGTCAAAGGTTTGGGGGATGGCAGAAGAAGGTGTGTCCAAATTGAGGTTTTTTTGATATTGGCTTTGCAGCGTGAAAACATCCCAGTGCCTTGTGCTAAAGGCAAGGTCCTGGAAGGGATTTCAGAAGGAAAACGTTTTCCTGGCTGGGTTTGTAACATCCCTGTCTCAGTTACACACTTGGGCAGGTCTGACTGTTGTTAATAAATGCTCCTGCACCGTTGGGAGCTCAGCTGTCTCCAGGGGAGCTGCTGGAGGTGCCTGGGGCAGGGCTGGGGAGCTGCTCACAGCTCAGGGCTGCTGCATCTCACCTGCCTCAGAGTTATTTCAGCTACAGCTACAGCATCTTTTGGTTTGCAGAAGTACCTTTAGATTCTCTCAATTAAATGGGAAGTTAAGGAAAAAGAAATATTAGCAATGAGAAGGACATCTTTTTTCTGTTCTTTCTTTTTCTTTTTTTCCTTTTTTTTTTAATCTGATCATTTCGTGTCCATTCTGTAGGAATTAAGATGCACCAGATTAAAGTCCCATTCCTGGCAGTGCTTATCTATGTTTTCATAAAATCCCACTGAAACTGAAAGGACTACTAAGTGGTTTCAGACTGAGTACAGGTAACAAAGTTTGCAGGATCAGAATTCAAATTTGTTTCTAGCTGCAGTTTGGCATAAGAATTGCTAGAATTGTTTTGTTTCTGTTTCTTTTCTTTTTCTTTCTTTTTATTCTAATAGTTAATGTTTTAAACGATTGTTGCAAAAACAACAGAGGTAATCTCATTCTCACACCATAATAGTGAAGACACATGGAATTGCATATTAAAAAAACACAACATTAGAACACCACCATAAATTATAAAATCGTTTTGCAGAAGCAAACCCTTCCATAAAAGAAAGCCCTAAATCAATGAAAGTTTCATACTACAAATTTCTGCTTGTTTGAATGTGTAATAATAATGAAGAAAGCTTTGCTAAAATACACAGCAACACTGATGACTTTTGAATTTTTGACCGTTTTCTGTCAGTTACAAATCAATGCTCTAAACAGCTCCATATATACATTCAGAAATCTGCTTATGTGTGTGTATTAATGTGTATCTGGTGTATATTACATCAACACCTATTTCTTCATACAAGGAGAACTCCAAAGTGCCTCCCAAATTAAATCAGAAGCTTTTCACATACTAACTTGGCTATTATTAAATCACTTGACAGATTTTAAAAATAAGGTGCATATATTTGCATTACCAGTTAATAGAATGCAGCTGTTAACTCAGCTGCATCTTAAATTGATGTTAAAGTGTTTGTGTAGGTATTTGATTGTGTGATGGGTGAATCTGTGTTTTGTTCTTGAGTTTCTCTGTCAGCCAGGTACAGATTTGCATAAATAGTGAGAGCTTCAGTTAAGTAGTATTGATTATGAGAAAAAGTACAACATAAGAAATAAAAAATACAATTAGTATTATTTTCAGAATCTTTGAAGTTCCTGTCTTATCTTGGCTTGTGGCCCCACTGTGTATGTTTTTCTAATTGTTTGGTATAATTGGGTTTTTATCTTTCTCTTTAGCTGTTTCAACAAAAGTTAACTGCTAGTACTGTGAGCTAGAGTGACAGAAAATTTTGACTAAACTCCCACCAAATGTTTGCAATTCTGAGAAGGGACAACTTCTCGGGCAAGAGAATAGGAAAAAACCAAACAGAATTGGGGGAATTTCTGCTAGTGAATGGAGTTACTCTGCTTAGATCCATGTATCCAGTGGTATTTTCTTAATGGCATCCTAAATTAAGAGGTTTTTTTACAGAGCTTTAACAAGATGGGAAGGAGCAGTTGTAGAAGAAATAAAAGTTTGAAGTTGAGGATGGGTTTAGGTATAAGAAAAGCCTGTACAGGGATCTAAACCATGGAGATTAGTGCTGAGGAGGGGGGTTTACTTTCTCTCACCACTCCTGGTGCTTTGGGGAAAAGAGAGTTACACCCTCAGTGCCTTGTGGCAAGTGAGGTCGTGGCCTTGTGCTGAAATTCTGGAGAGTGGTGTGGAGAAAATGTGTGGAATCAGGTGTTGTGAGAATGGCTCAGCTGGAGCTGCAGCTGCTGACAGAGCACCTCGGAGCTCAGGCTTCAGGCTGGATTTGTTCAGGGAAAAAAAGAGTAGCTGTGCTTAAGGTACTGTGGAGAGCACGAAACAGAGGCCACTGCTGTACCTAAATGGCACTTTTTGGCATTATAAATGGGAGTAAATAACTGAGTTGTTTGAGTAGGTGAAATAACCCAAATAACCCAAGGAATTATCCTGAGAGTTACTTCACTTTTTTTGTTGATGGTTGATTAATTAGTTCTGTAGTCCATACCCATTCTTTTCCTCACTGCTTGGTGTCAGTTTTGCCTTAGTTTGATATTTGGTCTCCTCTTTGTGCAAATGAATGTAGAAATGTCTTCCCTTTCTTTTTATTATTATTATTTCCCCCTCCACCCCTTAATTTTTTTTTGCAAGCCAGTCACTTTGTGTAATAGGTAGCGCTGCAGAGAGGAAGTGGGCGAACACTGACAAAACTCAGCAAAGGGAGATGAGGAGCTGTGGTGAGGGGCTGATTTCTCAGGAGCAGAGCAGAGTTCAGGCTAAAATAGACATAAAAACAAACAAAAGCAGAAAAACAGTTTAACAGCACTTAATTTTTGTGAGTATTGCAAAGCACCACATGCAATTTGCAAATGGTTCTCGGTGTGACAGCTCAGGGATGTAAAGGAGAGTTTATTTGGATAGCTTATTATTTGGATACAATGCAAAGGCATTGTAGTGCTAATGCAAGAATTACTTCAAAGGGTTGGTGTATGTTGCTAAAATGTTCCTCAATGTCAGATTTTTCCGAAATATTTGCCGTTTTTAACAGTGTTTAATTTAACGTAGGGCATAAAAGGCGTTTTAGTAGGGTTTGAAATGTTTGTTTTAGCCTAGTATTATAAAGGAGGGCATTTGTCATCAGCAGAATTTCAGATTGGTCCCACTAACGTGGGATTCTGAAGTTTTACCAGTTGCATGTTCTATATGTGGAAAATAATATGCAGAACAAGTAAATGAAGCAGTTAAACTTATTCGAAACGTTTGCATTTTTCTTCTTTTATCAGAGTTTCTTTTTTCTATTCACATCATGTGATTTTCTTTGATCTGTTAATACAAGAAAGTTTATACTTTGTTCTGAAAGTACTTTTGTTTTGTTGGTGGTTTTCTTTTTTTTTTTTTATTTTTTCCTTTTATAAAAAAATAAGTAAAGGCTGTATAGTTTGACAAAAGTTTAAGTTACCCTAGTGTTGCATGGGAACAGTGTTTCTTATGATCACAACAGCATGACTAAGTAGGCAATGTTTAGAGTATATTGACATTCAGTGTTGAATTTTGTGCACATGTTTTTTATTTTGTTGAGATATCTGCATGTCATTAAAATGTGGTTCATTTTCTTTTCTCATTAGTTCATTTTTTTCTATGTGAAGACACTGTAATTTATTTTAATTTCATTTTCTTATTGTTAGATTTATTTTCCTCTGTAGTGACATGTAGAAAAGGTATTTTTGGTATCATTCTTTGACTTTCTCAGAGGGTATTATCTAACTGATGACAGGAAAAAAAAAATTTGTTCACATTTGTTGCTTATTTATTGCACATCTCAATACAATTATAATTTTTTCTAATTTGCATGTTACAGAAATGAAGCGAGGACAAGAGAATATTAAATTAAAGAGAGAGAGAGAGAGAACATAAGCAAACAAGTGGTCATTGACTGAAATAATAATGTGCATGTTGTTTTCCCCCCTTCTCCCTCCTGCATGCAGGGATTTGGTTTCGTAACTTTCGAAAATAGTGCTGATGCGGACAGGGCGAGGGAGAAATTACACGGCACCGTGGTAGAGGGCCGTAAAATCGAGGTGCATGTTCAAAATATTTTCCTTTNTTTTTTTTTTTTTTTTTTTTCCTTTTTTTTGTTTATTTTTTTCTTTTTTTTTTTTGCTGCAGGGTTGATGTGGGATCCACAGTGGCTTTCAAAAAAATTCAGATTGGGAAAGAAGCATCCAAAAGATGCACAAGAAACAAAGCCAGACTAGAGACCCAGTGATTTTCAGAATTAATTTTAAGGAAGCCATGATGCTCTTTTGGCTGGGTGGCCTGAGCCATCCCCATCTCCAAAAAAAACCTCAAAAAACCCAAAAAAACCC
>VXBB01008941.1:25896-37261 GCA_013399915.1 Illadopsis cleaveri | reverse complement strand
TGCATTAAGCGGATCGTGACAGAGAGTGGGCCATGACTGTGTATGGAGCAGCACTTGTTAGGGAGACATCCACGTGCTTTCCAGGGACAGGAGCAGTTTGGGGCAGGTGTCTGAGTGACACAGTGATCAGCCCCTCTGGGTGACAGCGTGGCAGCAGGGGCATCACCTGCCACTCCAGACACAATCTATCCCCCAAATACAGCCAGTTCATCCCATTTAATCCCAAGCATTAGGCAATTTCCACTCATCTCTAAAAGGTGACAGCTGCCACTACCCTCATTTGGCATCTACCACATGCAGACTAAATCCAAACCCAAGCAAAACCAGGCAGAAATGAATGTTATTTTATAGTGGTTAAGCTAAGCCAAAACCTGACTCAGCTTGCTGGCCTACACAGATGGGCAAGAAAGGAGAAGCAGAGGAAGGGAAGAAAGATATGAATGTCCCCAAGAACAAGGGAAATTTTTCAATTGTCTTTCTGAGCTCCCTCTATTATTTGTCCTCACTTCTCCTCCTCTTGCTTTCCAGCAGTTCTCACACCCCTCTTCAATATACACTCTCACTATCAAAGAGACCATTAGGAGGTGACAGGAAATCCAAGTTTTGTGACTCTGGCTCTTGCTGAAGTTATAAGCAAATAGTATATTAATTAATTCCACATATAGAATTAGTAATTTTATAATCCTGTTTCTGCAGGCCTGGTCGTGGTGCTGCGCTTCCCTGTTATACACTACTCAGATATAGAAGCCACATCCAGTCCCTGTCCTGATGACCAAAAGTCCAGGTCATGTAAAGACTTCCTGAAGTCACTGAAAAATCACTTTGACGGTACCTCAGTTTCCCTGACTTGAAATTCTTGTGCCCTTGAGGAGGAGGAACTGAAGACTTCAGTGTTAAATGATCACTCTGCTCTCTTTGAAAATGGAAAGTGATGCTCCTAGCCTATTAAACAGGGATGTCACAGAGGTGTTGGAAAGTCAGATGGTTAATCTTGCCAGGGATCCAGTTTGTTCTTTCTGCAAAATAAGGAAACTATGACTCACCGTGTCCACAGGGTGTACGGAAAATAAAACTAAAACTGTGGTATGCATGAGTGACCTGCAGATGAGAGTGACTGGAAACACTCACTAAAATGGATCAGGGAGTGAGAGGAGCTTGGGTGAGGGAAATATCAGGAGTCTCCAGTGCGACAGACTGCTGCACAAGTGAAGACAAGCACAGCAGCCTGCATAGACAGCAGTCAGAGGAGTTTTTGAGAAAAAGCAAGGATCCCTTTCTGTCTTGCACAGGCCAGAAACAGCAAGTTTATTTACACTGCACTTGAAAAGACATCAGAGGGGCCCAAAAGGAGTAAAGGACTAAAGTTACCACAGAGAACAGTGAGACACTGAGACCAAACCCAGCCCAGCAGTGCTCAGTTCACACCAGCCTGTGTCCAAAACCTCTTTCGTCACAAAAGGGCCAGACTTAGTCCCTGAAGACAATGAAGCCAGATGACAAGAACAAGGTAAGTGCTTACTTCACTTTAAACACCCCAATCCATTTTGAAATAAATACGCAAGGCACAACAAGTTAAAAGATGCAGCACAGGGGAAAGAAAGAAAGAAACATAAATCTGCCTGTAGCAGTCCAGGTCCAATTCACCTGTGCTATGTAATGCCAGGAAAATACCATGCGTGTGCTGGCCTCTTTCAGTCCAGAATCCAGGACCACAAGCCTGTCAGGCAGGGCACAAATCAATAAAAAATTCCTGGGGCCAACTCAAGTGCTTCAGCAAGATGCTCCCCTTCTTATGTGAGTTCATTAAAAAATTTCGTATTTTTCAGTGGAAGCAGCATTGAATCACACCAGCTAAATTTAGAGAAATACTTATTTCTCTAGAGAAATTAGCAAAATGCAAGTTCTAGTCCTGATAGAAGCACATACATACTTCTGCTTGCTGCATTAATAGAGATCTACCTTTGTCTCAGTGACCTACGGCTTTGTAAATTGACTGACAGTGGGTAATTACTAAGCTGATCACTTGCCATCTCACAGGGACAAGACTATTAAAAGGTTTTGAAAATTGTATAAATGTACGTGGAAGAGCAGGAATGGTGTATTCACAGCAAAACGAAGAAATTAAATAACATGGGCCTCATGAAAAACAAAATATGGATGGAGGATGTGGGAAAGGAGCATGTCTGGTTTCACCATACTCTTGGCCTTACAGAATTATACCAGAGACAAGTTTGGCTCCCTATGTTAGAGGGAAATAATAGTATTAAAATGGTGGAGGAGTATATTTTGACTAGTGCAAAAAGCAAAATTGGAAACATAGGTGGGAAGTTTCTGGATTATAACCATTATTACACAGAAAAGGGGTTTTGTTTCATGTAGTACATTTCATATTTGGGTTAAATCTTGCATCAGATATTCACAAGCAATATCTGAAAAAACTTGGTCTAAAATTGCTTCCTAGGAAGGATAAAACACATTCAAATAATTGGCTTAAGCTGGATTTAATGTTGACCAGGACACCAAGAACATCAAAGGATACCTTCCAAACCATTACAGTCTTAACTTTTCTCATCTGTGGCTTGAAGATAAACATCTAAGGAGTAATAGATAATCTTTATCAATCCTATTGGTAATAATTATTCACAATTGTAATTAATTACAATTATTCATAATTGAAATATCATTATTTGTAATACTGAGGGGCAGCACATAACCAAAGAATGAAATGATAGTGGGGCAAGTGATTCTCAAGAAAAGAAAAAAAAAGGAAAAACAAAGAAAAAAAAGGGAAGAAAGGAAAGGGAAGAAAGGAAAGGAAAGGAAAGGAAAGGAAAGGAAAGGAAAGGAAAGGAAAGGAAAGGAAAGGAAAGGAAAGGAAAGGAAAGGAAAGGAAAGGAAAGGAAAGGAAAGGAAAATTAAAAAAAACCCAAGTCCTGAGCATGGAGATTCACAGGAAATCCCAAATGTTTTAAGATACCAGCAAATTCTGACATTTGAAATGGTAGATGCCTGATGCAGCGTGGGTTCCAAATCTCACCAAACCACAAGAGATCTGACTAAAATAATTGCACTGCATCTCAAGTTTCCAGTACTAACATATTCAGCATCGGGTCAAGTGTCCCTACACTGCCCTGAGGGCTCATGCTGAAGACAATGAGCAAAATACATCACAGTCAATGAGTGTGTACCCAGTGCCAGGCACAGGACTAGCATATATGCCTTCTCTCCATCACAGAAGTGGATGGCACAGTCTTCTCCTGCCACTTAAGCAACCCCTCCAAAATATTTACAGCCTAAGATGTTCAGCTGGGACTGTCAAAAGCCCAGCTTTGGCTGTATTTGTTCTGATAGAAAATGCCAAACCAGTGACAGAGGCTGCTTTCAAGGCTTTCACCCTGAGAACTAAAGCATAAACCCAACTAAATAAAAAGGACGTGGAGGGACAGCGACTATCTGCAGGGCTGATGGAAAAGCAAAATGGGTGCAAGCAACAGAGGAAAAGCATGCCTCAAAGAAATGAGAGGTTAAGTCCACGATTTGCCTGAGGGAGACATGGACTGCTGAGCAATGAATACACTTGAATTAAAAATTGAGAAATGAAATGAAAAAGCAATCAAGGGTAAGAACGAAGCACAGCGGAAGTAAGAAAATACAAAGCTTTGCACAGTGATTATGGCTGAACCAAACCCAGCAAGTGCAAGAATGATCAGAAAACTCCAACTTGGTCAAAAATAAAAGACAAGTTACCAGGTCATCAACACTGGCCACAGAGGTCTGTGGTCAAGGGTGTGATCCATCACAGCTGGGGCCATGGGGAACATGGATGGAGAACAACACAAAATGGGAACACAGGGGTCTGGGTTTGGCTCTTTACAAATGGAGGCATGACTGAACTCTGTACCTGCTCACACACATACAGAGGCCAATCAGGTAATCCCTTTCAAAACATCATAAAACAAATTGGTGGCATTTCCTCTCTAAGAGAAATGTCACAGCAGTTAACTCCCATTGGATGAAAAGGTGTTGAATGCTGGGCACTGGCGAAACTCAACCATTACTTTGTCACACTGAGGCAACACAACCGTGCAAAATGAGGATTTAACTCAGATATTAAACCAAATATGCAAGAATAATTGTTTGCATGGACAGAAGCAGGCCTAGATCTTCACACAATGAAGTTAGACTGCAGAAAGCTGCTGCTGGGTACTGCGTGAATTAGAATCAGGATTTAAGTGTCTCTGTATTAATCAGTAAGGATGATGGCTACTTTTTGGCTGGTAAGCAGGACACCTACAATTCACTGCTCCAGGGCTAAAAGTTTCTGGAGAGCTCCTACAGCCCAGCATGATTCAAAGTAGCCACAGGGTGGGTTTGTGGACACTCGTGTAGCAGCTGCTGGGTGGACACAGCCACAATAAAAAGGGGCAAGTGTCCAAAGGCCACTCTGCAGTGATGTATCTCTCATGATCTGAGGTCAGGAAGGACCATGGTATAACATACTAGGGAGTGACACACTTGGCATAATGCAATTTTCACATGCAAAACACTGAAATAAGGGATGTTCATTACCTTAATTTACTGTCACCTTGAAAAGTGGAGAAGGACCTGCAATTCCCAGACCAGCCCAGAAGGTGGTTTTGCCATCTCAGCAGCAGAGGTGAAACAAAACAGTGCTAGAAATACAGCATCGAGGAAGCAGGGATATAAACCCTGCTGGTTTTCTGCCATCAGGGACGTAGGGGGCACTGCCACAGAGCACAAGAGAGGAAATAACATTTCCTCACGCTCTAGTACTAAAACTTCAACCACTTGATGCTCTCCTTTAAAAGCAAATTAAAAACCCCCAAACCTTGAAGTAGAAGAAGGAAAGATTTTTGGATTTAAGAGAATTGCCTAAAGCAACCAATAGCAGCAGTGAGAAAGGGAATGGGATGAGCATTGGGATGGGGTGACTGCATCCAGCCCCTGGATGGACAAACCAACGTGTTGCACCCAGTCCAGAGGAAGTCACCAGGATGATCAGAGGGGTGGAGCAGGTCTGCTGTGAGAAAAAAGCTGAGAGAACTGAGATTGTTCAGCTTGGAAAAGAGAAACTTTGGGGTGACCTAATTGTGGCCTTTCAGCCTGTGAAGGGAGGCAACAAGATGGAGAGACTATTTACAAGGGCCTGGAGTGACAGGACAAGGGACGATGACCTCAAATTGACAAAGGGTAAGTTTAGGGTAGATATCAGGAGAAATTGTTCCCTGTGAGAGGGGTGGCACAGATTGCCCAGAGCAGCTGTGGCTGCCCCTGGTTGCCTGGAAGTGTCCAAGGCCAGCTGGATGGGGCTTGGAGCAACCTGGGACAGGGGAAGGGGTCCCTGCCCACGGCAGGGGGTGTGACTGGATGAGATTTAAGGTTCCTTCCAACCTTCCTACCTTCCAAACCATTCAGTGATTCTGTGAACCCATGACTTTGGAAACAGTTGAATTAATCTGTCAGCTCCCTGTTGATTCTGCTCCCTCTACCCCATTGCCAACAGGGATGCCTGCACCCCATGGAATGGTCTTGGGAATGCCCTGTAGCAGGAATAGCATGGCTGGAGTCTCAGCTTCACCTGCTCTGCTCAGTTAGATCTGGCCACTTTAAGGTGATGGCCATATGCTGTAAACACACATTTATTTTTTGGTGTTCTATATTGCTAGAAGACTTTGCTTTGTTCTGAAGTTTCCAGCACTCTTCTCTGAAGAAAACCTCCCAACCCCTAGACCTGCCCAATGCCTTGTCAAGGATTCATCCAGATGACTCACAGGATACATGTAATTTCTGTGGGGTAGTAATTCCCTCTGGTTAGAACTGGAAGCACAGAGCTGTGTGACCAGAGAGAGATGACTCACTAGGTGACCTTCAGATTGCGCCTCTTGGGGAGGATATTTAAATGGAAGGAGAGTTTTAACACAGGAATAGATGGTCTTAGGTTATGGTTAACACTTTCACAGGTCTTCTGAGCTGGCCAGAGGAACATGTGCCAGGGATGGGGCAGGGGCTCTCAACTGACCTGAGCTGGCTGTAGTTAGGACAAAAAAACACAGTTTAGGACAAAATACAGCTTGGGCCACATGTAGACTCTATGTCCCCATTGCAATTCCTGCTGTCCCTGCTGTAAGAATGACATGATTTTAGGGTACAGACTAAATAATCTCAAATGTGTAGCTCAGGTTTATTTTTTCTGTGTTTATTCCTTTAGTCCATGCAGTGCAGAAGGTGATCACAAATAATCTGATATGGTAAGGAAAGAAGTAAGGATGCCTGGGAATTGATTTGCAACTGTTGAAAAGCTGCCTAAGATATTCAGAAATGGTGGGTTTGCCTCAAGTCATGAGATTCTGATATTAGTAAGAGGGCACACGTATGTAAGACTGATGTTTTATTCTCATTTAGAAGGTACAAAGCTTTCAAATAATGCAGGCTGCCTGCATGGAAAGGTTTGCTGACTCTTGCTGTGAGATCTTTTATCTACCCTCTGGCAGGCCCTGGGGTAGTATTTGTTTAGAGTTTTTAATAGTTTTGGAAATGTGTTCTCCTCAGTCAGCTGAAAAAAAAAGGAGTTTTAAAGGTGCAGATTCCCTTCTTCAGCTGACACTCTTCCTGTGTAGAAGTCAGTCTGTTAAAACACCCAGAATTTAGTGAATTTCCTGCCAACAGAATATTGGTATATAGCAAACTATTGCTCTGATATTTTTCCCTTGCCAAAGGGAAGGACTGTCCTATTGATCTCTCCCATGCTACAGGTTGGGAGATGAAGACAGATTTCAACGTTTTTTTACTGTAGTGGCAGTTTCCTGATGTAATCCAGGATTATTCCCTGCTGGCCAAACAAGAGTTGACAAAAAAAGGCCAGCCCTCAGCTGAGCATCTGATTCAAAAGGAAATTCAGCTGAAAGGCGAGCATTGGAAAGATGAGTCAATACAAAAGCAAGCGGCGGCTCTGGATTTAAGCAGAAGTCCACAGCATTTAACCTACTTTACCAGATCAATGCAGTGGATTTTTAATCATCACATTAATCCTAAAATAAAAATAATTACCCCAGAGATCGGTATTAAAGTCCCTTAATTATATCTCATTTCATCATCCTTTTTACTCAGGATCAGAAGCTACAGAGGCCAGAGCTTCCCCATGTAGTTTCTCCAGTTTGCAGTTTGACTCTCTTGTTAGGACTTCAGCTGCAACTGCAGGGATGAGGCATTGGCCTTGGTGAGAGCCCCCACATCCATCCCACCTGGGAGAAAACTGAAAAAGTGCAAAAAAAAAAGGTAGGCAGGATTTTGCTTTCCAGTGAAACTGTATAAAACTCCAAAGGAAGTAGTGGAGAACATTACACAATGGGTGAAAAATGTGTGAATGCCTGGAAATTTGATCCCTACACTGTTCCCTTCTTCCAGCAATGCCAGGAGCCCATTAACATCCCATAAAGGGAAAAAGAGAATTTTGACCAGAGGCGGGGGTCCTTATCACATTTCACTGAGCAGAGTTTATTTCCTGGAGTATCCTATCCTGTCCACAGTCCTGCCACCCCCGCAGATGCTCTGGAAACATGGCTGTGGGAAAGTGCAGGACCCTGAGCCTCCATGGACAGCCTCAGGTGGGATTTCATGGCCGTCAAACCAGCCCATCCCCTGCTTGTGAGGGCAAGGGGCATGGCACAGCTTACAGTCACACAGCAAACCTTTCCATCTTTCTCCCAGAAAACAGTACCTTTCTCCACTCTGTTCTTTGGGACCAGTCCTGAGTCTGATGCTGTCACCTGCATTGTGCCCAAGCTGCTTGTTTCAGGTCACACTTTCCTGCCTTGCTGGCCTTTACCCATTTCCACCAGAGAAAAGAGCTACCCCGGCGTTATACTTAGACTTAAAAGCACTGTACATTTACTGAAACAGTACTTTAGGGCAATTTTCAGGTTTCTCCAAATACACGGGGGAATTTCTTCCTGCTGCCTTGGGAAGGGGCCATGGGGCCCGCTGCTGCTGCAGGTGCTGGGATGCATCCCAAACAAGCTGCACGTGGAATCTGAGCAAATAAACGGCTGCAGGTTCAAGCAGGGTCTCCAATCTCCAGCTTGGCAAGTGGCACCAGGGCTACAAATAAATACCCCATCCAAGGAGCCTCTCCAAAACCACCAGGTACAAGTTATAACATGTCCGAGGAGCCTCACAGCCGGAATCAGCTCCTCGGAGGGGGCTTAACACCGGAGGTTTGTGAAGTGCAAAAGTAATTAAAGGCTACAGCTGCCCCTGCACGGAGCTGGCTGGCAATCAGACTGCCCTGGAATGCTCACCAGAAGGTACTGCAGGGCATTAAGAGTGAGGGAGGGAAAAGGAAAGNGCAAAAGTAATTAAAGGCTACAGCTGCCCCTGCACGGAGCTGGCTGGCAATCAGACTGCCCTGGAATGCTCACCAGAAGGTACTGCAGGGCATTAAGAGTGAGGGAGGGAAAAGGAAAGAGCTGCAAAAAAAAAAAAAATAAAGGACCTTCATAATAATATTGTAGTAACAGTGCAGGCCGCTGGTTAAATCACCTTTCTGTCACCAAAACCTTATAGCCACATCCTGCATTTTTATTTCCGTGGAAGATGGGAACTGCCAATTCCCAGAAGAAAGGAGCTGAAGGGATTTTTTTTTTTTCCTTGTACTGAGTTAGGGGGTCCTTCTATGATACTATTTTCACTTGCTTAATTAAAAAAAAAAGGAAGAAAGAAAAGGAAAATAAATAAATCATTGCAAGCTGGAGTTAAAAAAACAAACAAACAAACAAAAAACCAGCAGTGTTTTCCAGTCCAAGTCATATATATGGTCATAAAATACATGGTCATCTCCCTACTTGAGAGTCTTTGATGGCAGATGGCTCAGAACCAGACTTATTCCTTGCAATCCTGGGAACTGGACATCAGCCTTTTTTCAGTCCCTGATGATGACAGGAGAGGCTCCCAGGGCATGAGGCAGGACAAAAGCAGGCCACAGAAATAACTCAGTGGAAGAGTTTTTGGTTGCATCTTCTCATCATTTTATCTTTACTCTGCCATTTTTCTTTTCAGTTTGTACTCGGGATTTATTTTTCCTCTCTCTAACCCTGTTGCAGTTATTTTGACTTGGAAATGCAAGGATTGGTAGGGCTGCCAGGCCTCCAGAACAAATGGGAAAAACTGAGAAAATATGGCAAGATGAGACCTCAGCCTGGCCATAAAATCATATTCTTATCACTGAGGAAGCTTAGCACTACCCTTGTCTACCTACCACGTTCCTGAAGCTCTCCCAGATATGGAGATTTTAGACCTCTTCATGTAACTATTTTCTTTAAAAGTTCCCCACCATGGTTAAATCCAAATCTTTCCTGCTACATTTTATGACTTTGTGAATGTTTAGAGAGATGTACTTATTGCTTTCTTTTTCTAAAATCTAATTTGGGTATTTCAAGTCAGTTATCCTTTCTCCCCTCAGTGTTCTCCAAGCCAAAACCCCCCACGTTTTCTACATTTCTGCTCATTCTTGCTTTTTCCAGCTGAGGAAGTCACATCTTTCTCGAGTTGAGGTGCCCAAAAATCAGGGACCCCCAGACAAATCCTTGTGCTACACGAGGCACACAAATTGCTCTGTGGATAAACAACACCCCTGTCTAAATATATTAATATCATGCTGGCTTTTCCCTCCCAGAGAGAAATGTTTGCTGATTTGCCAGCATTTTGCTTGCTCTTGGCACAAGGCAAACAACTACATGAGTTGCAAGCAAGGCAAGAACCAAACCATTGATCTCTCCTGGCAGAATGCAGCTTAATTCCAGTAAAAAATTCCACAGCAGCTGCCTACACAACTGAAACACTTACCTCAAAGCATGTAAGGGAAACATTCATCTTCATAAAACCATGCAAGCTGTAACTTCTCAAACTAGGCTTAAGTAAAATAAACTCTGCATGGGTCAAGGTTAAACATTTATAGAGCCCCATCGGTGTTTGCTGTGAAAAGAGCATTTTCAGATCAAAGACTGATGTGCTCTACAGCGAAGCAGTCTCAGCAGCAATTCATAAGAACACAGCAGTGCAAATATAAAGTGCTCTCTCGTTTATCTGGAACACTCATATTGATTTTAGGAACTGCATCTGCATGTTTCTAAAGACACTGAAGTTCCAGCAATGAACGTGCTACCTCAATTCAACCCCTTGAGACATTTCAGCCTGAACTTACACAGAGAGGGAAGCCTTGTAAGGCAGGGTCTGATCGGGGGCAAATGCTCAGGTGGCACAAGTCTGTTTAAGTTGAGTAGAAACCTCTATTTTTGCCGCAGCTGAGGACTAAAACATAATCCAGGAAACTCACAAAACATTACATTCTGCCTGACCTTCCCCTGCATTCACAATGTAACAGATATTACAGATGCTGGATGCACCTTCCCAGACTGACAAGATATTATTGTCGTCAGCAAAACGCTGAGAAGTGGTTTGAACTGCTGTCATGGTTTGCCTGGAGCTCCATCTCCCCCCAGCCCGACCAGACAACTTTTCCTATTCCCTCTTACCTCTTGAGATAGTTTCTCCCGTAGAGGATCTGCTGCAGCAAGGTGACCACGGCAAAGGCGCAGATGAAGATGAAGAACAAAGTTCTGTTTCCCAGCAAATCCCGGCTTGACGAAGGGTCCGTGTATCCCATCCTTCCTAAGAGCCACTGGAGCTTCACTGGGTGAAATTCAGTTCCTCGCCACCTTCATGCCCTTTTTGCTGGGGGGCAGAGGGGAGTGTCTGCTGGCTTTTCTGTGAGCAATCCAATGACAAGGTATCCCATTGTTTGGCCCCGCTGCCCCTTCCTTGCCCCTTTTGGATGTTAGCTCCAGGACTGTGCGCAATGGCTTGCTTCCATGGTAAAGTTTCCAGGAGATTCAGACGTGGGTAACATCTAAAATCGTCTCTCAGAGCTCTCTCAGCGCAGGCAGGCTGTGCTGTGTGAGAGGCATTCTGTTCCCTCTAAGCCTCTCTTGAAAACCCGCTGCTAGCAATTATCTACTTCAATCCCATTTTCATATTCCAGATGGGGGAAGCTGCACACGAACCGGAGCGCTGCAGCCAATGGCAAACACGGGGCTCCGGCAACCTGCGTTGGAAGCACATAGTCGTCAGCTCTTCTCCGCTTCTGCTCAGTGGTTCCGACCAAATGTGCTCGCAAGGAGACGTGACTGGGGCGTGCTATTATTGAACAAGCAGGCAACAATCATGAGGGTTTCATTCAGAACCCTGCAGGAAAAGAGGAAAAAAAAAAAGGGGGGGGGGGCAAACAAAAAAAAAAGGGAAAAAAAAAAAAAAAAAAAAAAAAAAAGCCAGCACAACGCGGCGGGGACGA
>VXBB01008941.1:9820-25879 GCA_013399915.1 Illadopsis cleaveri | reverse complement strand
AAAAAAGAAAAAAAAAAGAAAGAAGCGCAGCAGCAGCAGTCTGGGTCAGGCTAGCAGGAAAGCTGCATTCCGTGTAGCAGCGTGCCGTCCGTGCCAGGGCTCCGGTGCTGTGGCATTTGCATGCAGAATGCAGAGCCTTCAGTCACACGCCGCTCACTGTTTGGGCTCCCTCTGTTTCCCCTATTCCTCCAGAGTAAGCATAAGCAAGGTCACGGTGCATCCCTTCAAGGACAGAGCTCTCAGTGCCTGCATGCTGATATATTGGAGGCTCTGAGTAGCCTCACAGCCGCAGAGAGGGAGCCTGCCTCTCAGTGCAGGCTCTAAGAACCATTTATTTAAAGAGACAAATATTCCGATTGTTCCTCCACTAGACACAGTTCTCTTTTGAAAGGGCAAAGCAACAAGAGACCTTGTGCCCAGCCAGCGTAACTCCTCTAAAATCCCCCGTTTTCAGGAGAGGCTCAATCCAGCTCACAGGGAGTTTTGTCACTCATTTCACTGCGAGAAAAATCTGCCCCAACCCTAAAACAAGTCCCAATGGAAAGCCTTATCCATGAATGAAACATCCAGACTAGGAGGTTGTTTTGCCCCAATAACAGATGGGAAAAGGATTTTGACACCAAAATGAGGGGTAAAAGATCCTTTGTCTAAGAGAATAAGAAGACTTTTGTGTGAAAAGATTCTCCAACAGTTAAATCAATGTATGCAAATTGCTCTAGTGTTGCCAGCAGCCCAGCTGTGTGGAGAGCAGCAAGCAGGGAGTGTTCATGGACTGTTTCAGCTGTAACCGGTTCTCCATGTGAAAAAGGGCCAAAGGTAACTTTGTGCAACCCTTTCAACCTTTAAACAGCCCTTGAAGACAGGGCTAGTCCTCAGCATGACCTACAGCAATTTAGACAAGACAATGGCTAAAGCAGGCTTTGCCTTACCTAATTTTAAGCAAAAAAAAGTCACACAAGTGTTTAAGGTATGAAGCTGGTCACCCTGGACTCCTGCAGGCTGGAGAGCAGCACTTCAAACACAACTGACTTTGCAGAGAAGGTGTTGGGATCCAGCCCCTGATATGTCCTGCCTCAGTGCCTCTCAAAGCTCCCACATCTCTATTTCTGAACCCCACTAAATGTTTCCATTATCACCTTGCCTATAAATAGAGCGGAGACCCCGGGTCAAATCAAAGGTTATACAGGCAAAAGTAGAGGCGGAGGGTAAGGATGTACTGATACTTCCTTGGAAACACTCTTCTACCATTTTGTCATTCAGGGTCTTCAAGAACCAAGGGAAGAAAAACAAAGTTTAGGTTAGAAAAATAGCTCAGTGGGATGCACTGTACTGGGAATAATACACATACCAGAGGACTGCAAGTTAAACACTAAAAGTAGTTTGATTCCCTGTTGTCAAAGCCATCAGCTCTGGGGACACATATGTTTCTTTAAATGATCATTTAATGTAAGCTCACATTGTATGAGATTGTTTCCATATAGGAACTATACCATTTGGATGGATCTAACCATAAATCCTCTCAGGAAAAGGAAAAGCTGTATGTCCATCAGAATTCCCAGGCTGAGACCCCACGAGATACCACACAGGCAGATTTTTGTGCAGGAGGTTAGTCAAGGCCAGTAAGTTCAGACGTGAAGGAAAATTTACTTAATGATTTGAACTGTTTGATTTCTACTGAAAGCTTTGAAAACTCAGAGACATTTTCCTCAGTTGCTCTGGGAGTCATTTTACAATAACAGCAAAGTATCAGAAAGTAGAATTTGGCTTCCTATGATTTTCTGTAGGTGTGACACTGATTTTGCAGATTCTTATATCACCTAGGTTTTGGTGAAAACACTTTCAGCTTTTCTACTTTCACTGCCCTCCATTCAAAGGGATTTCTTTTTTTTTTTTCTTGAGATCTGTGCAGTAATGCACCAAATTCCTGAGCCTAGCAGAAGCTCTTTCTCCTGGAGTGATGGTGAGCCTGAGCTGCAGCAAACAGCCCATGTATTCCGTCAGACTTTGATTTTCTGTGTCCTCTCATCATTCTCTGCTGTATCAGGACTGGCCAGAAGAAAACAGCACCTGAGAAACCCAGGAGCAGGAGAGCTGCAGACCCAAAGAGCAAAGTACAAAGGTATCTACAAAAAACAGGAAAGGTTTTCTGTGCCAGAGCTTGCACAGGCATCATTCCTGACATCACATGCAAAAGAAATCTGTTTGCTGCCCTCAGCCCAGTACAACAGCACTGCAGAACTGGAAGCAGACCAGCTCTGTGCAAGCATAGAGAAATAGGATGTCTATTGACAAATTTTCACAGGATGATCAAGGTTGCCTGCAATATTTATTGTAACTGAGACTGTCTTAGAGTGCAGCAGAAGAGCTGAAAATAAGCAGTGTCAGCACTCACTCCCAGGGCCCTTTGAGAGTTAAACTACAGGCCTCCTTGAAAGCATCAAGCCTCTGCAGAGAAAAAAAAAAAAAAAATTAAAAATAATTTTACATCCTGCACTTTAACAAGCAGCAGACAACAAAACAGATCCCCTCCAGAGTCTGAGAAAGATTGGAAAAGCCCTCTAAGATCATTGAGCCCAACCATTCCCCCAACACTGACAGGTCCACATTAACCCCTGTACCCAAGTGCTGCATCCACCTCCTTCTATAACATTTCCAGTGTGACAGACAGGAGCTCAGAATGTGTATTCCTGCATCCATTCTTGGAGCACAGACTTCAAAGTCTAAAGCAAATCTGGCAAAATGGATCTTAATATGAAGCTGCCAGAAGCAGTCAGTCTTACACGTGTCTGGCCTTTATTTGTTGCATGTGAGCTGCTTGCTAAATATCACCAGAGAGAATCTGTCACAAGAAACTCCTCCAGCCTGAGCAGTGAGACTCTGAGTGCTCTAACACAAACACAAACATGCTCCTTACAGTGACACCCTCCAATGGGAGCTCATCATTTGCTCTTAAGGCCCAATGAACCAGGTTTGAATTAATTCACTTTTTTAAGAAAGAAGTTAGTATTAAATCTCAAAGACAGAGAAGACAAACCATGCTACTGAAGTTCTATATGAGGAAAGATGAATTGGCAAGAGGACAAAATTTGGCAGGGGTCAGACTCTACTTCTCTTGTGGAGGGAATAAGTTCATAACTATCTCTCTCCGTTGAAAGGACAATACACAGCCCTTCCTACTGAGCTGCAGTTTATTTTTTAATGCAAATGAACTAGAAAAAATAATTTTTGATAGGCAGGTCTGATTGGGAATTTTTTTCAATATCCTCCACTGAACCTGTCATTTGAATCAGTGTTTGACTGAACATGCATTTTAATTTCAGCTGAAAGCAAGGGTATTTGGTGTCTGGGACAGCAGATCTGTCTCTTGGTTGTTTAAATCACAGAACACATAACTGAACATGTTAAACTCACAGAATCATACACGTTCAGGGCAAAACAAGACATGCTTCACAGTTCCCTTCAGGATTTTTTCTCTTCCTGCCTGCTCATCCACTCTCATCTTCATGGCTGCTATTCAGACCAAAGAACTTCACTGCCTGCATTGCAGAATACTATGGGCTGTAAACAGTTTGAGCAGGACATTTTTTACACCTCATTTCCCCCCCCCTAAATTAAAGTTAAATCATGTCTATTTACAGTTTCTACAATGCTTGTGTAAACTGCTAGATTGCTGATTTTGCAAAGAGTTGGCACATAGGTATGTGGCTGGGAGGTTCTGCTGAATACGGAGCTCGTAAACATATGCTTATCAATATTAATTCTCTTGCAGCTATAAAACATGAATTTATTAGCATAATCGAGTGCTTAACACAATGTCTAGTCCCTCATCACTGCCACAAATCCATATGTCTTAAACTGAGAAAGTGAAGGAAGCTGAAAGGATTCAGCTAAGATGTAAACATTTATTTTCTTCTGAGCTGGGTTCAGCCACGTGGAGATGACAGTGGCTAATTTGGCACCAGGCTCCTACCTGTGACAGCTGAATTAGAGGACACGTCCTGAACATAACATATGGTCTGTACACTGGATATACATTACATCATCTCTTTAATCATGACCAATTTTCTTCCAATTATGGGTCACATAGAGCCCCATATGGGGGAGAAAATGATCCAGTGCATAAAATACCCCTTTTTTACCCTGCTGACATCATCTCTGTTGGAAAAGGAATGATGTCTTCCTCAAAGGAATAAGGTCTTCTGGCAGGAAGCTCTGCAGAGGCTGCCTTGGCTGCAGTGCTGTACATTTACTGTTGACAGTTCCTTATAGCAGAGCCTGCTAAAATGTATAGCCAATTGCAAAACTCAGTGCTGGGGACATCTCTGCTTTCCCAGTGACATTTCCATATTCCTGGAAAACACAGGAAGTTAAGTGTGATTGTTAGGGTCCTGTTCAGGCTCATGGCCCTGGAAGTAACTGAGAACAGTGGAAGCCCAGACTCTGCAGAGAAAAAGGAACAGGACCCAAATTTATTTACAGGAATCATCAGTAATAAACATTAGTTTGATTTTGGAGCACTGCATGGGAGCCCTGGGTTTAGCAACAAATCAAGGGGACTGGTCAAAGGGTTTCCATGGCCAGCAGTTGCTCTCAAAGAAGAAATGTGATCCTGTCTCTATTCCAAACAAGTCACAACTCTCACATAGTTCACCAAAACCACCTTTAAAACCTTTCAGTGAAAGACTGGAAAGTGCTGGAATTAGTGGCACTCACTTTAATGGGTGTTGAAAGATTGATATTTCTTTTGGATGAAAATATCCCAACAGTAACACCACAGTGAACAAATAATTCCTGTGACTAGAATAAGGATCACACATTATCTATTGCTGAAAACCACAATTAATAATTATTTCACTATTTCAACAATACATTTTTACTGCAGAAGTGAACATCTCAGATATTTTTAAAAATACATAATATGGCATATAAAGTCAGATGAATTCACAGAGAGAGTATATCAGATTTTGGATTACGTTTTGCTCTGTCAGTGAGTGGCATTAATCAGAATAGATGTAAATGTGAAAATGAAACCATTCCTCTGAACTATCAGCTAATTAAAACCTTGAAATTTTTACACTGCTCTTATAATCAAGATGTAAAAGAGACCTATTATAGAAAATTATTTAGAAAAAGTTACAAGGGTAACTTTTAATCTCAATTCTGCTGTGATTTTGTATTCAAAGAAATTAAGTATATTCCTCTTGAATTAACCATCAGCTTCAGTTCCCATGACCTTTCAAGCAGCCCAGACATTCAGGTTTTGAGCCCTTCCTCATTATTCCCTCCAACAGCACTAATTACAATGCTGGCTACACACATTACTAACCACTAGCCTAACTGTTCACCTGAGTTACTCTTCTAGCCAAAGCTGGTATGTATTCAGACACATCATGATTTTTTAAATAATCCATGCTAGTCCATGTTTAGTTCAGTACATGACAAAAAAAGTTATTAATTTAAAAAAAAAAAAAAAATCTGTCTGGCTTCTGTGGTGTTTAAAAATCCCTATTCTTCATGAGGCATATTTTATTTTGCTCTTCTGACACTGTGGAATTGCCCACTGGAACCTGGACAAGGAACCTGGAAGACAGACACCTCTACCCTTACAGCACTGTGACCAGACAAATCTTTCTGCCCCTCCTGGGGCAGTGTGAATTCAGCTTTTAAGCCCTGCACAGTCTCTGATCTGAGCTAAAAGTGGCCACAGATGTGGCTATTAATAAAACTGGTGGCCTTTTCAAATTCCTTCCTTTGGATCTGTGATCTGCCATGAATCCCTGGGTCGTGCTTTCCTGTGTTAGGGTAACAAATAAAGGCCATTCCTGGAACAGTCAGACACAGCAGCCAGGCATCAGCTGAGTCAGCTCCTGCCATGAGCATTTGCAATTTGCCAGGCAAGAAGGAGAGGTGAGAGTGGGATTTATTAGCCCCTTTGGCAGACAGCAGGAATTGCAATTTGGAAGTCGTGTTTGGTAGCATGGAAACGGCTCAGCTTGCAAACAAGTGCAAAACCAAGACAACAATGGTCCATTATCCTGCCAAACAAGTTTCAGAGTCTCAAAGGCAGCACCAGCCACCCAGATGGATAAGCTCCAACCACAGGCAGGGCCTGGATCACCCCTGACCTCTGCCAGCAGCTTGGGCTGTTACAGCACTGTTACAAGCAGTGCTGGCATGGGCAGGGACATGGAGGGCCACAGCCAAAAATATATTTAAGCATCTTCCTCCCCTCAGGATGTTGGGAGTTAAATGAAAATCCTTGTTTGGCTCTTGGCTGCAAGTGAATTGTCCAGGGCTACGATTTAAGTAAAGACTTACAGTGAGATCTTAAACTCAGCCTGGGATGGTGGAAGGTGTCCCCTGCCCATGGCAGTGGTTGGAACAAGATGGTCTTTAAGGTCCTTTCCAACCCAAATTGTGATTCTATGATTTATGATGACCCCATTGACATTAGCTATATTCCAACTACTTCCAGTGCTGTATTCCACATATTTCTTTCTATAACAGGACCACCAGTACATCCATCAGTCAGAAAATTTTCCATTTTCATCCACAATCTTTGGTGGCAATATTGACCTCTTGCTGGAGACCCTGCAGCAGGCATTCATTTAAATACCTGAGTACAATCAATTGGCGATGTGGGTTTTTTTTCTCCCTAAGAACCTAAAATGGGGAAGACAGAATGGTGGTTTATCCACAGCCAATATTAACATCCAACACCATATGGTCTACAGGATCCAGTGCTCTGCAAGCAGTTTTTACGGAAATGCCTTTGACAGGGAGAGACATCCCCAGAAGGGTGGGGATGAGGAGAGGGAAGCACAGCATGGCATTCAGCCAGAATAGGGTTGGTCGTTTGTTTTTTTTTTCAGAACGTTCCCATCAGCATCACCTTTATTTAAACATCACTTTTCAGTCAGATTTTTAATTTTCTTCCAGGTGTATCCAGCAGCTCCTCTGGAGCTAAGAAATTTGTGCGTGGGTTTTCTTTCACGCACTGTGGGTAGGAAGGTATGTGGGAACTATAATTCAGTCACTCTAAATCACATGTAGCTGAAGCTTGAAAGAAAAATAATAATAAATGGTTCAGATTGTCAGGCTCAGTGCAATTCTCAATCAATTAAAGCTCATTTTAGCACCAGGGCAGTTTATTTTTATAATGTTCTCCTGGCATTTTGATGCTTTCATGTTACTGTGTAGCTAAAAGGTCTTGCTGGAAACAAATTACTCTTGGTAAAGCATTCTCTGAACTACAATTTCAGTTTCAATGATAATAAATATCAAATGATAATAAATAATATCCACAAGAGCCAACAGAAGTAAGAAAAGGCCTACTGGCAGTGAGAGAAAGGCTTTGGACCTGGTTAAAGGAGGAGGATAAACCAAGGGTTCAAGCACAGTAAAACCGTGGTGGTTTGGGTTCAGAGTCTACAAAGTATTCTCCAATCTATATGACTTCCAAATGTAATTCAAGGTATTGAGACATTAAACAATGAGAAGTCACCAGTGAAGATATTCCTCCACCAGCTTGCTACTTCATTTCATGGACAGTTAAAATTAAACACTGTGTCTGCATTTTAGATCTGCATTTTGTGTTGCTATCATGGTTCCCCTCTCACAGATATTAATTACCCATATCAGAATTTCTCTTTTGCTGCACTTGAGAATTTGAACCACAGTGTCAGATGCACACTGAAGGTTTCAGAGCTTCAGAAGTTGCTTAATTGATGAGGAGAACTTTTTCCTCATGTGACAACAAAAACCATAACTAGTACTGTTTGTAGGTCCTTGCAGTGCATGGAAGCAGCTGACAAACAAGAACAATGCTGCAAGTTCACCTCTGCTGGAATCACAGACAAAATATTTGTTTAATAAGAGGGGCAACAATCACAATAAGTTGTTCTTTTTTTTTTTTCCCACTGTGGCAGAGGCAAAGATATTACAGAGGATATATCTTGAACTGTTGCACACTGTCATTATAAACTGATTCAACTTTTGCTCTAAGCTTTACCAAGCAAGGGAATTAAAAGCAAGGTGGGAAGAGTGTATGAAGAATGTCCCTCACCCCTTTTTAATTTACAGATTTCTAGCCTCTTAGTTGCCCTTGCTTTTCCTCATTTGGAGTCATCCCTCACAATACACTGCTCCAGGTGGAGGTTTCCTATTTTCCTTTCCCAGCTGGAAAAATGGACCGTATCAAACACAAATTAATAGGAAAGATTAAGTCCCTCTAGCACAGAAAGGAGCTATGGCAGGGTCATCAGCTTACCTCTGGCAGCTCATGCTCAGGTACTGGCCCCTCACCTTGGGTACCACTACATGTTTGGCTTGGAAATCCAAGGAAGCTGCAGTTCAGATCTGTACATTCAGCATCCTTCTGCTTGGGACAGGACAAAGGAAGGACAAATCTTTTTCCTCAGCACTTCTCCTTTCAGTTGATGAAGCAGAACCAGCTGGCACTGCAAAAAATCAATGTTTTCACAACAAACACTGTGCTGTGACACATCACCTTAGCTAAGACAGTCACCAGCTCCACAGGAATACACACCTTTGCTCTGGGCCACACACCTGGCAAATCCCTGCAAGCTCTGACCAGCCCTACACAGAGCTCCAGACCTGAGTTCACCAGCTGCTGCCTGAAACCAGCACATCACCTCCCCCAAAATGCACAGAAAAGCCATTAACTCTGCACTTCGTGTCCACTGCCTGTCCTTGCAATCTCCACTCTCCCATCACAGCATGTCTGTGCTCCAGAACTTAACATGTTCCTGTTAAGTTTTATCTCCCCAGCAGCTAGAGAAGAGTTACACAGCTACAAAAAGTTACAGTTCAATATCCATCCAAGGTGATTTCAAACTACAGCTCCAAATGTTTCATACCCCATTGGCTTTAATAGGTTATTAATATTAAATGTAGAAGCTTCAATTAAAGAATCATTAATGATTTGCTACTTTTGCAGAACTATCCTGTCTTATTTTGATGTAAAACCCTGAACTTCCTCCCAGCAGGCCAAAAAAACAAATCTTATCTTCATTGGAGTGGGGACAACAGCCCTAACTATCATTTGCTAATTAGCTGTAGGTTTGGGCTCAGCTCCATGTTTTACCAGGCCTACTTCCTGACTTCAGGCAGAGCTGCACCACAGTGCTGAGATCTCCAGGCTGGCTTGGCAAGGCAAGGCAGGACTTCTGTGATAGTATGGCTGCTTCCAGCACCTGAACTGTGATTTCTGCAGGCTGAGGGGGAGTCATCTCCCACCTGGTCAGCTCATCCCACGCCCCACACGCAGTGCAGGTGGGTGCCTTTGCCCTCCTCAGCACCTCTTCCCTCAATTCTGAACCAGCAATCATAGCATTTCTTGGCCTTGCAGGTGTGCTGCAGAATGACTAAGGACAACTTTCTAACAACTTTCTTCTCTTGTCTTACTGCCTAAGACAAAAAAAAATTCCAAAACACCAAACCCTGCTGCCTTTTAACATATGATTTTGCCAGTTTAAGGTCCTAAGATCTCCCTCTTGCAAGAGCACAGGATCCACTTCCCTATGCAACCCCATCCCAAACTCCTTGACATGCCTGCTGAAGATGGGCAAGTATCATGCACAGCTCTTGGAAACCAAGAAATCCTGGTGTTAACAGCACTGAACAGAGATGAGTCTGACTCCCACCACCAGTGAATGTACCTACACTCACCAAAACCCTCCAGGCACTTAGCTGGGATTTAGTCAACACACTCTGTGGGGAATAAGAGCTCTTTTAATCCCAAAGCATCCCAAAAGATATGTCAAATGAGTCACATCCCAAAACCACCTTTTTCTTTCCTGAGAATAACAGGAGCTTTGGATGACCATTGCAGCTGCAGGTGGGATGGCAAGAAGGCCAAGTGTGAAAACAGCAAGGAAACGAGCTGAAGTCAGGTAAATAACATTAGGAAGTGAGCTATGATTGTTTTCCACTTGATATTTTATCCACTTAAAGTGCCAGTCTTAAATCCAGTGAAAATGTCACAGAAAATCTCATTTCCTGCAGCAAACTACCACTGGAGGTGGACAAAGCCACAGAATTTTACCCAGACTTCCACTTTTACCCTGGTCCTTTTGTTTCTCTCCCATAGCTACTGTAGATGATCATAAGCAAATGAATAAAACATACTTCCATGTGAATGGAACAACATGTGCCAGCTTTGCTGCTGGCATTCTGAACACATGACTAGCACTCCCCTTTGCTAACCCATCTTCCCTCTTCTGCTGTTAACCCTCCACTCACAGACAAAAGGAAAACAAAGCAAACCTTGGGTAGTTCTTCCCCCCCAGTGACATCAAAAAATGGTCTGGGATGAGGAGAAGGGGGGAGTTCTATTTCCATGCAACATAAGAGAATCATATACCATAAAATAACAGGTCTCCTAGAACTGAAAGATTTTTAAAAGCAAGGAAAATGAAATAAAATTTGAAACTGTAGAAAGGAAATAATTCAAAACTATAAAAAGCAAATGCCCATTTATATAGAAGGTAGCTTTTGGACCTCCCTGCCACAAGCCAAAGTGCTTAGTGAGGTTCAAAAACTGCTCTGATGATCCATGCAAAGGGTAAGATCATTGACAGTTTCACAGGCTGCATATGAACACCTCAAAATCACTGTGTGAGCCACTCAGACTTCCCTCAGCTCAGCTATTCTGTATTCATCTGCCAAGAAGGTGGGGCACAGGGACAGCTTGCATGACCTGAAGCATTTATTATTCAATATTATTCTGTATTTTCATGTTCTTCAATAAGATGCCTGATCTCCAGGTTACCCCACAGGGATGGCAGGGAATGACGACAGGAATATAAAACGAAAAAAACCCCTAATGTTTACATAATTTGTCCCCTGGATGAAATCTCAGAGCAAAATCAGAGGATCTAAAGATTATTAAGAGAATCTGCCCTGTTTTTTGGGTTCTGTGTCACCCTTTGGCCATCTCACTTGGCTGCAGAATAAATATCACCTGCTGTGGCAGTAACGAATACAGTTTACTGGGTCTAAAATCCCTGGTACAGTGCTTTATTTGCCTTGAACCCTTCAGGAAGAGGAGTTAGACTGCCTGCAGAAGAAATCTTCATTTATTGCACCATTTGAAGGCTAGCAGAGAAACCCTCAAACAACAAGCAGCTGACGACTGGGTAAATGCCAGATTTCGCTGAGTTGTGCCAGGGATGTATTTGGCCATGTATTTTTTTGTTTGTGCATCCCCCATAAAGTTGAATCATTGAGCAAATTTTGCTTAATCAAGAGCCTAAGCCAGTACATGTTTAAATCAATGGGAGGCAATCTTGATTTCCAAGGGAGGAATGGGAATCTAAATCACTTTATTATCAACTCAGACTCACATTTTTTGTTCTCGCGGCAAAATCTAGTGCTGAAGTGGCTTTAACATACCCCTGTTACCATCAGTAATAGAGATCCTTAATCCAGCAAGTGGCCAAGCACCACCCACATGCTTTTAAAGCCCTGGGGAAAGCTTAGATCAACCTTGGGAAGCATCCAATACCATACAGGACTGATATGTAGAATAGCTATTTCAAGCTCTTCTCCCTATTTGTTACCATCCCAGATAAAAAGGCATTAACTAATTATTTTAATTGCACTTTTTTGTAGTATTTCTCATGGGACCTGGACTGCAGCTGCCTCAGCTTGATCCCATCTGGCTGGGGGATGGGATGCTATTATAAAATGTGTTTTCCCCAGAGTGAATGGGGCTTTCTGCTGCAGCTGTGTGTGTCGAGGTGGGGGAGCTATTGGAACAGGTGTGTGGCACAGAAATGTTCCCTAGTTTGAGACTATCTGATAGACTCCAGCAGGAAAACTTCAGCCAGCTCCACAGGGGCAAACCCAGATAAACTCTTCCCCCCCTATCCTTTTGGTGGGGAGGAAAGCTCACAGTGGTTACTTTTAAAAGAACAAACACCTCTGTGGGACCAATGCCTTGAAAATTGTATTCATGCGATTTTTTTTCAACCAGAATTTTCTTAGTTTCTGAGGGCAAAATGTTGCAACTCTTTGGAGGAGTCATGATCTCGCAGGCAGTGAGTTATCTGCAACAAGATTCAGATCACTTATGGAAAAATATGCTGTTAGGAATGGAGCAAAGGAAAACACCCCCACAAAAACCTGATTAATCAAGTACAGTTGGCAGCGAGCACAGAAGTGACACTGCTCTTTAGGAGACATTTTTTAGTGCAGATGAGTTTCTGCTCCCCTCCAAGTGACATTGTCCTGTTTTCCCTACTCCCATTCCTGTTTCATGCCTGGTGGAACTTGGTTGGTGCCTCAAACCCCACACTCATTTTGCTTGGGCTCCAGTCTTTTACAGGTGCTTGGTGAGAGGTAAGAGATGAAGGGAATTGGGATTTCCAGCCAGGCTATCACTGCTAAAAATCTGGCTTTCCTCCTCAAAATCCCGCTCAAGTTAAAGATGAGTTACATCAGTATCAGAGATACTGAGGTAGGTGTAAGACATTCCCAGATCAGGTCCTGTTTTGGAAAGGTTCCATGGTATCATCCTCTTCTAAACTTGCTACTGGGAACCTCTTTGTTCAGGGTGGACTAGGGGGTGACATTTCTGCCCAACACAATCAGAATGTGATAACAAGAAATGGACATCACTCCTCGACCATGTGTGATATTAGGGAGTTAACTTTCCTCCCCCTTTGTTATTTCAGTTCATTTTCTGAAAAAGTAACAGATGTGCCCAGAGACCAGAAGAGGAGCTTTGGGAAATATTCCTGGTTTTTTCACTAAACAAAATCTGACAAGTTGAACATCCAAAGTACAGCAGCTCCCTTCCCCTCTCTGACCTTTGCCTCCCAGCTTGGGGAGGTTGTCAAAGGCCTCTCCTCCTCCCCTCACAATCTCTGCATCTGCAGCCTGGTCTGTGCATTTGTTTGCAAGTTTACCCCGGAGTGAAACAGCATCTCCTGACTCTGGAAGAGACTATATAATATCATTATATTATATTTTAGGTGCAGAGAGGGTTTTCTTTGATTCTCCTACATCTGCACAGTTGCTTAATTAAAGTGCAGCATCTGGTCTAATGGGCTCTAATTAAAGATAAAATTTAAAAAAAAAAATAACCCTTTCTCAAACAGTTCCAACTAGCTGTTCCAGACTACATTATTTTATGGAAAAGTCCATGGTGTGCCAGGGCAGAATGGCTTTTTAATGACGGAAATGTGAAGCTGCATCACTACAAGCACCACAACCTGGCTTAAACTGGAACACCAATGGAAAAATCAAACCTGTCCTGCTCTCAGCCACCTGTGTTTGTTGTTGCACTGCTCCTCATCTTGTACAGCATTAGTGTTTGCATGGGTTTTTCATGATTAACTGAGAGGTAATCCAGTTTAGAACAAACACAGCAGGAAAAGAATTTTTAAGATTAGTTTTCAAATGGATCAGCTTCTCAACAAACAGACCCAAAAACAGGAGAAGGGATGCTATGCTGGAATTTGGAGATGAAGAGGTGAGAGGGCTGGATGTATTTGGCAGTGGTGCTGCTTTCTGTCAGCTGAAAGTGCTTGCAAAGTGATGGCCTGATAAAAGTGACTTGTGGCATCCTCACGCAAGCCCCACTGAAATCTTCGGACAGCATCTCATCTCATCTCTTTTTTTCTGCACACCACAGGCTGGTTCTCCAAAAGAGCCAATCCAGTTCAAGTGAGGAGGAGGATAAAGAAGAGTGTGCAGGACAGAAAGCCCAAGAGCCACGTAGAGATGGAGGATTTTAAGCACAGGAGAGCTGCTGCCTGGCCGTGTCCCCTCGGGAAGGCAGCGGGGAGGGAGGTGCTGGGCTGGATGTTGTGTAACAGAGCTGGATGTTGTGTAGCTGCTCGTGGGCAATTATGTACAAAGTCACAACAGCGATGCTAGAAAGCTCCAGGCATCTTCACCAGACTTTGCTGGCCATTAATCCAACAGAAGGCTGCTAATGGCATCTGATCGCTTTCTTTTTGCTACTGCTATTTAAGGCTGCTCTGAAGGGCACAAACTCTTCCCCTATTATACAACGTGAGATTCAGGCAAAATGATAACCCTGAGTTTCTGAAGGATGAGTTCTCAAAATGACAATAAGCTAACGAGATGTGAACTTTGTTTTTTAAGTCTTCAGCCATGAACTGGAAAGGAATCGACTCTTGAAAAGCAAGGACCTCTCATCATAAATGAAATATCATCTAGATAGAGGGGATGAAAAATTCACCCATGACACTCCATTACTAAAAACCTTTAGAACAACACTGTGGTTATGAACCTTTCCCACTGCAAAGGCCTATTGCACTGCAGCTCCTGCATGTCCACCCATTATCCCTGCACATGGAAAACTGCACAGAATCCCTTGGGAAGTTCAGAGCATGCCAGTGTGCAGCAGAGGTTTTTAATATGAGTCAGAAAGAGATATGCCAGCGCAGGAAAATGGGCAGCCAGAGGTGTCCTTCACTTCATCCATGCAAAGAGATCTCCTGGAGTAGGTCCAGGGGTGGGTGACCAGGCGATGGAGAGACTGGATCATGTCCCTCCTCAGGAAAGGCTGAAGGCTGTTCAGCCTCAAGAGGAGCCCCAGCTGACAGGGGCCCTCAGCCCTGGGTGTTCCTGTGTGTCCCTGTGTGCAGAGAGCAGCAGAGCACGGCCCAGGCTCTGCTCTGGGACCCAGCAATGGCACCAGAGGAACAGGCAAGGACAGAGCCCAGGAATTCCCCCTGCACAGGAGGCATAACTTCTACCCTGGGCAGTGCCCAAGCACTGGAACAGAGAGCCTCCCTCCCAGGGGATATTCCACACCCTTCTGGACACAATCCTGTGCCCTGTGCTGTGGGATGATCCTGCTGGAGCAGGGAGGTGGGACCAGATGTGACTCCCCCTGGTCCCTTCCAAACTTGTCCAGTCTGGGATTCTGGGATCCTGTGAAAGAGAGAACCAGACACACTGGGTCCAGCTGGGCAAACTTTCACATCCAAAACTGGTATCAAGCTTATGAGGCTTTCAGTCCATCTTTGGGGTGAAGGACCTTTAGTGTGGTTATGCAATGGTCAGTCCTGACTATGGCAAGTTATTGTGATTTGTTCCCTCCCAGCAAAAAAAAGACAGATAATTCATTGTCTGACTGGGAAAGGGCTCGCACAACAACCCACAGCCACTGACCATGAGAACAGCCCAAGTGTTGGCCTCACATTAAGAGCCAACAGATCTTTCTCAGAGTCTGGAGAGTCATCTATTGTGAGCAAAAGAAGAGCCAAGCTACTGAGAGAGGCAAGGCCTCTGCTTATCTTCACACTTGGACAGCCCCTTTCAGCCTCAAGGAAAGAGTTCACCTGACTCAGGAAGGATGGTGGGCATCATTTTAGTTACCAAAAAGACGTAGCTTCTACATACCTGAAGACAATGATGTCAAAATTATGTTGCTCAGCAAGTGTCCCACTCCCTGCCATCCTGCCTGTCCCCAAGAGGGACTAAGCCAGAAGCCCAGCATGTCCCTCCTATCCTGCATAAGGAAAACTCTGGGGGGAAAGCTGGAAGAGGGTAGGAGGGTACCAGGGAGTCAGAGGCACAACCACAAACCAGCCAGACTGAAAAATCCCCCATCCTATGCAACCACTCCAACACAAGACTAGGCTAGGAATAATGATTCAGCTTTGTCCAGATCCCTTAAAAACACACTGAAAACACATTCTAAAACACCTACTAAATGGTTGGGTTTATACAGGCTAGCGAATATCTAGAGGGAAATCTAACCAGCTTTTGCAGCAAGTGAGTCAAATGCAGTTTTTCATTTGGCTTGCAGTCAAAAGAAGATCAAATGATGTACCAAATCCTACCTTCACAAGTACACAGGACAGCAATGTGGCTGGGAGCAGAATTTGATTGGAAAAAAAGGAGTGAACTGGCCATTTCAATCCCTGCTGCGAGCATTCCTGATTAACACCAGCTGATACTTTTAGAATAGTAGGTCTGAGGATTAAAGTATTATGTAGGCTGAAAACACTACGTCACATCTCTAAAATTACTTCTCTTTGTATCATTTAATACTCT
>VXBB01008901.1:0-21572 GCA_013399915.1 Illadopsis cleaveri | reverse complement strand
CCTCCCAAACCCTCCTCCTAAAGACCTTCCCTCCCCACAGACCCTCCTCCCAAAAGCCGCCCCTCCCCACAGTCCCTCTCTGTGGACCCTCCTCCTAAAGACCACGCCTCCCCGCAAACCTCCCAAAGACCATCTCTCTCCAGTGACCCCTCCCAAGTCCATCCCTGCCTACAGACCTCTCCAAAGCCCATCGATGTCGCCGCGCCTGCTCAGGGCGGTGGGCTGGGGCTCGGCGGCCGTGCTGGGACTGCTGACGGTGGCCGTCTTCGTCCTGGTCCTGATCCCCGCAAAGGATGCTGTCCTTCCTAGCAGGATCAAAGTAGGTGTCCAGTGAGACCTTAGGGGAACCAGGGAATGCCACCAGCCCCTTTCCAGTTCGAATTCTTCCATTAGCCCTGCCTCCCTCTCAGCTTGTAAGCTTCCCCATAACCAGCCCAGCTTTTCAGGACTTAACCTCATCAAAGCAGCATTGAGCAGATCAACCTCCCCCAAACCAGGGCCCTGGCTATTTGCTAAGGATGGGAGAGAGAAGTGCAGCCTTCTCTCCACGGCTGCTCCGTCTGCCACCACAGGCGCTCTCTTCCCTGTGTTCAGACATCCAGGTCACCTGTTTGGTTTCCACCTCTCTCCCCTGCTGCTTTCTTCTCCTGGTCTGCTAAAAAATGTCAGGTTTTGTGAGATTTTCCAAAGGCCTGGGAACAGCCTGAGCCCTTTGGGCCATGCCCGGATGGCTCCCTGCTCTGCGACTCACCCCGCTGACCTGCGTGTCCTTCCTGAGCTGTAACTCGCTGGAGTGGCGAAAACCGGGGCTGTTAGAGGTGGAGCAGGGCTGCTGAAGGGAGGGTGGATGTGCAGACCTCTGCTGCTCATGGTCACACAGGGGAAGCAGGAGCAGAAGCTCTGAGAAACCCCTGTGCAGCCCCCAGCTGTGACCCCGTGTCCCCTCTGCCTCCCCAGTACGGTCTGGTGTTTGATGCTGGCTCCACACACACGTCCCTCTACATCTACCAGTGGCGTGCAGACAAGGAGAACGGCACCGGCATTGTTTCCCAGGTGGAGGCCTGCCCTGTGTCTGGTGAGTGTGCTGGGATCTGACCTCCCTCTCTCCCAGCCTCCGGCATCGCTGTCCCAAACTCTCACAGCACCATCGCTGATCTGAGTATTTCAGTCTGCTCTGGGCTGAAGGGAGATTGCCCTGTGAGGAATCACAGGAAAGGGTCAGTGGATAGTCTGCATCTGAGGGAGCCCTGCAGTCATTGGGAGGGACAGAAGTGGGGGAGGAATTGGGCCCCCAGTTAGCTCAGGTCCCACAGCTAGTCCTGTCCAGATGTGCATCACCTCACAGCCTGGGATGCTGGATGTGCAGTTTGCTCCTTCTTTCCTGCCTCAGCTTCCTTGGCTCTTCTGACCACATCTGTTTACACCTTCTTTCATTATGTGCAGCTTCGTGTGCCCCCAGGGCCTCCCAAAAGCTCTGCACAAGTCCTTGAGCAATCTGGGGTCTCCACACAGGTGGTGCCTGACAGCTCCCAGGGGCAGCAGTTTGCATTTTGGTATCTTGCAGCTCCAAACAGAGCAGGGCTGGGGCTATGGCTGGGAACATCTGGGTATGTCTGAGCAGGCCGAGTGGAGCTCCCTGGGAAATGGGTGGACACGTCCCCTGCTGTGCTGTCCCTCCGGGGTGGCACTGGGCTCTCTCAATCACCGTACCCTTGGCAGGACCCGGCATTTCCAGCTACGCAGACGACCCCGCAGGGGCTGGCGCCAGCCTGAAGCCTTGCCTGGACAAGGCCATGAAGATCGTCCCGGCCGAGCAGCAGCGGGACACCCCCACGTACCTGGGGGCCACGGCCGGCATGCGGCTGCTGAGGTACCGGCAGGGCCAGGCTGGCACCTCCCGCCCTTCCCGGCGCTCCTGCACCGCACCGGAGCCGGGGCTGGCACCGGGGCACAAGGGCTGGGCCACAGGGGTCCTGCCCGACGGGGCCGTGGGGATGGGCAGAGCATCCCTGTCTGCGGTGCCGTGGGGTGTCCGGGAGAGCCGCTGGCCGTGCCCGGGGAACATGCCCAGCCCTGTGCAGCCCCAGCCTGGCAGCGGCCCCAGAGGAGATGAGGCAGCCCCTCTGCCAGACTGGCACGAACTTTGCCAGTGCTCCAGCAGAGGCTGCAGGCAGCGTTTTCAGGGAGATTCCCAAGGCCCCGGGGGAGGGATCTGGGGCTTGTAGGAGCCACCTGCAGGCCGGGCAGTGCTGGGGAGATGTCTCGGAGCAGCTCCTTGGCAGGGCACAGCAGCCTCTCGCTGCCAGCCCGGCTCCCAGAGCTGCCAGCCAGGGCCCGCAGCACCTGAGGTGTTTGTGCCTTTGCTGGCAGGGAGGAGAACAGCACCAAGGCCGAGCAGGTCTTGGCCGAGGTGTCCAAGGCCATTGGGGAGTACCCTGTGGATTTCCGTGGAGCTCGGATCCTGACGGGCAGCGAGGAGGGCTCCTTTGGCTGGATCACTGTCAACTACCTGCTGGAGACACTGGTCAAGGTGCAGCTCGGGGAGAGGGCAGGGGAGGGGGAGTGGGGAGAACGTCCCTGTCTGAGCTACAGCCAGGTTTCCTTATTTGCCGAGGAGGGAAGGATGGAGCTTTGGGGCACTGGTCACCCAACCAAATGTCCCCTGTGGTCGTGGGCTGCAGATTCAACCCCATTAATGTGATTAACAGTATCTTTGTGTCCAGCTCAGGCTGGCCCCGTGCTCTCGTGTGCTGACACACGGGTGGATTTTGGGATCCCAGGGATATGGCAGTGCTACCAGCCTCTGGGAGACAGAGTTCCTTTTTCCCTGCTCCCAGTGTCTGGGTCCCAGCAGACATGCAGCAGCCAAGAGGCCACGCTTCAGTGCTCTGGGGAAGTGTCTGTGGGTTGAGGAGGATGTGAGCAGGCAGGGGTAAAACTGGGAGCCAGGAGCATGTGGAAGGTGCCTCTGGGGCTTCTGAGCCCAAAACTGCTTGGAGGAAGGGAGTGTGATGTGAGTGCCTGCAGTTCAGCCTAACCCTTGCTGTGTGTTGGGCCAGTTCTCATTTGCAGAGAGATGGGAACATCCCCAGGACGCCGAGGTTCTGGGAGCTCTGGACCTTGGCGGTGCCTCGACGCAGATCACCTTCCAGCCCGGGGTCCCTGTGCAGGACAGGAACACGTCCGTGTTCTTCCGGCTCTACGGCACCAACTACTCCCTGTACAGCCACAGCTACCTGTGCTACGGGCAGACCCAGGCTCTGAAGATGCTGCTGGCAGCTCTGCACCAGGTGCCAGGGGCACGGGGGCAGCTCAGCCATCTCCCAGTGCCGTGGCACATCTCCCCTTGCAATGTTGGGTGTGCCTGTGGACAAAGAGTTGGGAATTGGCTGAGGCTTGGATTTCATTTGGGGAAGCATGATTGCCCCCCACCCATTTGGGTGGAAGGTGGTGGTGGTTGCCAGCCAGGGCTCCCTTCTCCCCACATCTTGACATGCAGTGGCATTTTTTGTAATTTCCCAAGCCCAGCTGTATCTGTAGGTTTTTTGCTGTCACCATTCTCTTGCCCTTGCTCCACTTTTGCCCAGAGAGAGGTTTCCCAGCACAGTCCCTGCATAGCTGTCTTGGGACAGAACCAGGGCCCAGTGCTGTGGGAGCCAGGGATGCTCAGGGAGCTCACAGGTGGGATGCATCCAGTTCTCCTGGGATGTAGCTTGTGCTCCTTGGGATGGGCTGTGAGGTCTCAGTGGCATTTGCAGCCCCATTAATGGCTCTGTCTGTCTCCAGGCCAGCTCAAGCACCCAGATCTCCCACCCCTGCTACCCCCGGGGGTACCAGGAGAACCTCACCGTGGCAGAGCTCTACGACAGCCCCTGTGTGCGTGCGCCAAGCTCAGCCAGCCCTGGCCTTGTCCTCACGGTGACGGGGACAGGGGACCCAGCCGCGTGTGGCACGGCCGTGCAGAGACTCTTCAACTCCAGCTGCGGGGCGCAGTGGCCGTGCGGGTTCAATGGGGTGTATCAGCCCCCCGTGCGGGGACAATTCTTTGTAAGCAGCCTCCGTCCCCACACCTGGGGGAGCAATAGGAGTTTGGAACATAATCCCTGGAAAACTTCTTTAGGAGAGTGTCTGAGTAGTGCCAGCGCTGGGAGGCGGGTTGTGCCTGACACATGGAGACCCAGAGGGTGCTGACCTGTGTGCCAGGCAGCCCCAGACCTCTGCTCTCCCAGCACCATTCCCTGTCCGTGTGGGCAGCATGCCCAAGCTCCCTCCCACAGGGTCACTTCCAGCACCTTGCAGTGCTGCAAAGAGGGGCAGGGAGAGCATCAGTGGCCTGAGTGCTTCACTAACCTGTCACCTTTGGTCTCAACACCCACAGGCCTTCTCGGGGTTTTATTACAGCCTTCACTTTCTGAACCTGACAGAAGGGCAGTCCCTGAGCTTGGTCAATGCCAGCATCAGGCAGATCTGCAAGAGCAGCTGGAAACAGGTGAGATTCTGCCCAGGAGTGCATTTCACCTGGGCATTGGGCAGCCTCAAGGCTCATCCACAGCCTGTCCTCTAGTGTGGTCAGTTGTAGAGAGCTGGGAGGAGCACAAAGGTCTCTGCAGCCGGAGAGAGATGGGAGGGCAGCCTGCCACCCCCTGGGTTCTCCTTGCTCTCCCAGTCTTTGCTCCCAGCTGCCCTGAGGGGCTGTTCCTCAGTGTGGGCACATCCAGCACTGCTTTGTGTCCAGCCTCCCCCTGTTCTCCCACTTCTGCAGGTGAAGGAATTGTTCCCCAGGGCAAGCAGGATCCAGCTCCGTGACACCTGCACAGCCAGCTCCTACATCCTCACCCTTCTCCTGCAAGGCTACAAATTCAACTACACAACATGGCCTAACATCCACTTTGTCCAGCAGGTAGGAGAGTGTCTGGCAGCCCCCAGCTTCCACACTTTGTGCCATCAAGTGCCTTGTGCCCACCCTGCTGCTGCTGGGGATGGGGGATACCAGGGCAGCACAGCCCCACTGCCCATACTCAGGGCAGCTCTTGAGCTACACTCACGCAGCTGCTGGGACATCTGGCCTGGCCCTTAGTGCTCTCCCCCAGTTTATGTCACTGCTGGGGCCTCTACAGCCCAAGGTGGGCACAGAAATGGTTGTGAAGGAAGACCTAGGGGTGCAGTCTCTTCTCTACTTTGCCTGGTACTTTGCAGCCTTTCCCATCTTTCTTCCCTGTCTGTCTGCACAGGTTGCTAACATAGATGTGGGCTGGACTCTGGGCTACATGCTCAATCTCACCAACATGATCCCCTCGGAGCCTCCCGCAGCAGTCACACAGCTCCCGAGAAGCCTCTGGATAGCAGCCACAGTCCTGCTGGCCATCATGCTCATCCTCACCTTCTGCCTGCTCACAGCCACGTGCTGCCAGAGAAACTCCTCGGGCTATGAGCAGCTGTAGCCACGCTGCCTCCAGAGGCTGCTGAGGCCACTGAGTCCTGCTGCCACACCTCTGCAAGGAGGTGCTTCCCAGGAATCACCCCTGTGTGCCCAGAGGCCACGGACTTGTCCTGGGGGGCCCTGAGTACTGGCCTGGTGAGCTGGAACTGGCACAGCTGTAAAACACTCTCCTCATAGCTGTGTGTTCTCCAGCTCTCCTTTCCCTGTGCTGCTGGTTGGAGATGCTCCAGGAGGGAGGGCTTGGCCATGCAGGGCAGGGGCTCAGTGCTGGGGCCTGGGGAACACCGTGCTGTGGGTGGCTGGAGATGGGGATTGGGGGGTTCTGGCAGCAGTGGGACTGTCACAGGGCTGGTTACAGTCCACAGCAGAAACCCTGGGTGGCACACACACATCCTGCCCCATCCCAGGGCCAGGGTCTGCATCTCCCACAGCCAGTGCCAGCCCCAGGGGCCATGGCACTGGGGATGTGGGGGGCACTGGCCTGGTAGACAGGGCTCTGCCTAGGAATGGGAAGCCCTGTGAGGGGGGGATGGCACAGCCCCCTCCTCTCCTGCATGAGGTTCCTCTCCAGCCCAGGTGCACCCCATGCCCCGTGGCTGGCAGGCAGCTCATCTTCCCTTTCCAGCACAGGGTGGCTTGGGAACACGGCTGGGACATGGCAGAGGCAGCTCCCAGGGCCCCCCATACATTTTTGGGGAGTCCCACTGGCAGCCAAATGATGGGTGAGTTGAGACACCTCCTCTGAGAAGGGAAAGGCCTGTCCTTGTGCCCTGTTGGCTCGACTCCAAGGTTCAGCAGACAACCTCAGTGTCTCAAGGGACTTTCGTCTTTTCAAATTCGTTGCCTTTCCCCTGAGTCTCCGTCATCACCAGCTCTTACTTGGGAGACGGAAGTAATAAAATCACAACGATTTGCGAGCAAAGTAGCAGGCATTTCCCCACATGCTGCCTTTTACAGTGTTTATTTGGATGATGAGAGCTGTGAGGTACCCAGCATTCCACCCTTGGGACACCAAAGGTCTGCTCCTCACTGTGGGAACACAAACAACAACATGAATCATCCACAGAGCAGCTAAAAATGAGCAGAATCAAAGGCAAAGGCCATGGGCAGGACCCAGCTCAGCCACGTGCAGGGCAGGACTCACAGCCTGCTGGAGCCTCACCCTGACACCCGCGGGGTCCAGGCCTTCTGCTGGTGGGACACTACTGTCTCCAGGAAGGCACTGAGGAACATCAGTCCCTTTATTCCAGGTGAAGAGGAAGACGATGAGTGGTGAGATGTGATGATGAGTGACATGCCATGCCATAACACGTGGATGAGATGATGAGATGGATTCTCTGGAGGGGCATGGACCCAACTTCTGACTTTGGGTGCTCAGTTTTCTCTCTCTCCAAGACCATCTCCACATGTAACCCATAGAGCAGTGACTGGAGGCACGCAGGCTTGGCTGAGGCTTCTGCAGGCTGATCTCATTGGGTCTCCATGGGAGTAGAGTTCCTCTGGAAACCTCAGAGAGTGCCTGTCTGCGCGTTGGGGGACAAGGCCATGGAAAAGCAGACCCCAGTTCTCTAGAGCTGTAGAGGTGAATGTGCTCAGCAGCACAGACCCAGTCTAACAGGCAGGAGCATGGGGACTCCAGCACGGCCCTGCAGCCCTGGTCCGTCCCTGCTGGGCTCCCAAACATGGCCAGGCTCCTACACCCACAGCAGCAGGAGCAGGGCAGCGAGCCCCAAGATGAGGGTGAGGATGATGAAAGTGATGGCCGCAGCCCATAGGGAAGGCCTGTGCCCCTTCAGCCTGGCTGGAGCCTTGGGAGGGACCATGTTGGTGAGGTTCAGCATGTACCCCAGCGTCCAGCCCACATCAGCGCTCCCCGCCTGCCCCGGAGAGAGGGGACGGGGGTTAGTCCTGCAGAAAAGCCACTGCTGGCACAGGGCCACCACCCACTTCTGCTCAGCCCAAACAGTGCTGCGCCAGGCAGGGCTCTCTGGACCATTGCTCCCCAGCACCTCAACATGGGGCTGGCTCCCCCTCAGCACCCCAGTGCAGGAGATGGCTCTGCCCAGCACCCCAAAATGGGGGCTGGCTCCTTTCCAGGACCCCAATACAGCAGCTGGCTCTCCCCAACCTCAGTGCAGGGTCTGGCTCTCCCCAGCACTCCAAAATGGGGCTGGTTGTCCCCCAGCACTGCCTCTGCTCCCCCTCACGGGCTGGGAGTGCTGCCCACCTTCATCTGAAAGAAGATGTTGTTCCAGCTGGTCTCGTTGAACTTGTAGGCGTCGAGGAGGAGTGTGAGGATGTAGTTGGCGTTGGCACAGTATTTAGGCAGTCGCTGGGGATTCTCTTTGGGGTAGCTGGAAGACAGCTGGGATGGGGAATGTTTGGGGATGAAGGGGAGTTATTCACAGGCAATTTCTGTGCAGAGACAAAGCCCTGAAATGTGCTGCATGAGTGGCAGTGGCTCCATGCATCCAGAAAGAGACTTCTGGGCTGGACAGTTATTTTGGACCTCTCTATACAGGACAACTCCTTTGGGGAGGATTTACACTCTACATGGAAACAGAGGGACGTATTGTAGCTTATTGTAGCTCCTCCTGCCCCAGATTCTCCTATCTCAGCCTCCTCATGCAAGGTCCTCCTTCTCTCTGCCCCATGCTGGTGCTGGCACATTTCTGGGCTTATGTACCCCCATTTGTTGCCCAGAGAAGCTGTGGCTGCCCCATCCCTGGAAATGCTCAAGGTCAGGTTGGTGGGCTTAGAGCAACCTGGTTTAGTGGAAGGTGATCCTGCTCATGTCAGGGATGTGGAACAAGATGAGCCTTCTCAACCAAACTAGTTTGGAATTCTATGATTCCAAGATTCGACTTGTCTCCAGCATGATGCTAGCAGCTGGCTCTGCTCTCACCATCCTCCCTGACATCCCCATCCCCACCTCCAACCCCAGCTCCTGTGCTGGAGATGAGACCTTGCTACCCTTGCCTGCCCTGGCTGCCCTTTTCCCAAGGGTGTATGAGCAAGGAGTGGATGCAGGACAGTCCCAGCTCCACACAGAGCTCAGGGGTAGCTCTGCTGTGTAGGGCACAGCTCAGAACCAGAGAGCCTTGTCCTGAAGGCGTCCACACTCCCGTCCCCCACCCCAGGACGCCTCTGCTTCTGAATGTTGCACACAGCCTCCATCCTGAGGAACATACATCCTCCCAGCTCCTTGTGCAGAGCCCCTCGATGGCCTCTCTGACCACGGCCAGCGGCTGCCCCTCCGTCAGGTTCAGAAACTTGAAGTTATAGTAGAAGGCAGAGAAGGCCTGCAAGGTCAGAGACAGAAACACTGGTGAGCTGCAGTGGGGCACCCCCAGCAGCTGCCTGAAGCAGGAGGTGGGGTTTTCCTTCATAGAGTTTGTCCCACCCCAGGTAGTCCTGGGGCATTGTTGTCCCTGTCCCAGCGGGTGATGGGCTGGGGGTTGGTGCCTACTGGCAACAGCAGCACAGCCAGCACAGCCAGAGCCTTGCCTGAAGGCTGCGGTCTCAACTCCTATTGACAAAACCCTGTTTTATTAACAAATCCATGGGGGTGTTCAAGGCCAGGTTGGACAGGTCTTGGAGCAACCTGGGATAGTGGAGGGTGTCCCTGCCCATGGCAGGGGGTGGCTCAAGATGAGTTTGAAGGTCCCTTCCAACCCAAACCAGTCTGGGATTCAATGATTCTCAACATGGTCCCATTTGGAGGTTTGGCTGGAAAACCATCCCGCAGCAATCCCTAGGGTGCCCTCAGGCAACCCTGCTTGGGGAGCCTCTTGCCCCTGTTCCGTGCAGGGAGGTGACAGTGCCATAGGGCAGCAGGGACAGCCCAGCCCCCCGAGGGACGCCCTTTCGAGGGGGTGGGAGGACGGGTTTGTCTTACAATGAACTGGCCCCGGAGCGGGGGCTGGTAGACGCCGTCAAAGGTGCAGTCCTGGCTCTGGCCACACGCCGAAAAGTTGAAGAGCTTCCTGAGGGCTGCCAGGCAGCCGCTGGCATTGCCCCTGCCCTCCAGGGTGACGATGCTGTCGCCCAGGGGCAGGCGCGGGTCGCTGCCGTCGGTGCAGGGGCTGGCGCGGAAGGAGGACAGTGACACGGTCTCGTTGTAGCCCTTTGGGTAGCAGGGGTGGTGGACTCGTATGCTGGGGGTTGATTCCTGGGGACAGCAAAATGCAGCTGCAGCTCCTCCGGACCCTCCTGGCTGCGTGTGGACACATCCAGCATCTCCCCAGAGCCCAGGCCCCGGCATTCCCAACTCCTCAGAGGGAAAGACCCTCCTGCCCTTCAGTCCTGGTCTTGCTGGCTGTCCCAGCATGAGCCCAGCACTAATTCTCACTCTGCTTTATCTCATTCCCTCTCCCACAGAGGCAAGGATCCAGCATGTCTCTGCTCTGGCCAGAAGGATCATTCTTGGGGACATGTAAAGTCCTCTCCACTCCAGCTCTAGCTCTGGTTCTAGCTCCAACCCATCCAGGGTCACCATGTGGGACTTTCCTGGCAATACAGCAAGAGCAAACCCTTCTGGCTCACCAAGGCTGCTCTGCTGGCAAGGTGCAGCTCCACGAAGATGTTCTTCACCTCTGACCTTCCAAAAAATGGCCTGAGAAAGGTCTTCACCTGACATTTCTCAGGTCCATGAAGTCACAGAGTAGCTGAGGTTCAGGGGAGCTGTAGGTTCCCTATGCCAACCCTCTTGTTAAGGCATAAATAACTAGAGCAGGTTGCTCAGAGCCTCAACCTATCAAGTTCTGAGGATCTCCAGAGACAACAACTCTACAGCATTTCTGGGTCTTATTCCAATATATGATCATTTCTATTGGGGGAAAACTTTTCCCCTTTGTCTGGTTGGAAACTCAGATGTTCCAACTTGTGCCCGTTGCCTCTTGTCCTGGCACTATGCACCTCTGAGAAGAGCCTGCTCCTGCATTTCTGTACGCCCCATGTAAAGCCAGAAGATCCCAAACTGCCCCTTTTGACATTTTCCCCCTCCCTGGAACTGTCCAAGCTCAGGTTGGACAGGGCTTGGAGCAGCCTGGGACAGTGGAACATGTCCCTGCACATGGCAGGGGGCAGAACAAGATGAGCTTTAAAGTCCCTTCCAACCCAAACCAGTTTGGGATTCCACGATGTCCGCGCTCCTCTCCACATCTGCCCTGCCATGCTCCAAGGATTCTGTCCTTGCTCTCAGTCCTTGCTGTTGCCACTCCTGAAGAGCCCTGCCTGTCCTTACTTTATGCATTAACAGGTGTGTGGTTGGCATTGTGACACTACAGGCCAATTACCCCTCAGCAGCCTCTCACCACAATTAATTCCTTTGCCAGCCGCTTCAGCATCTCGTCCTGCCCATAGCAGAGGTAGCTGTGAGTGTAGATGTTGTAGCTGTACCCATACAGGGTGACCTCAGAAGCTTCATTCTGGCTCAGTACTGAACCTTTGGGCATAAAGGTGATTTGAGTGGATGCTCCTCCAAGATCTAGTGCCCCAAAAATGTTGGCTGCCTCCGGATGAAGCCACGTGTGTTCTTTGGGAGAATACTGCCAAAGAAAGCCAGGAGAGTAAGAGGAGTAGCACAGAATGCCCTGAGCAGAATTCTCATCCCATTGAAGACAACAGGATTTTGTTATTAAATTCAGTGGGCCTCTGCATGTGAGCCCCGCCCCCCACCCTCCCTTCCCAGGCAGCTGGGATATTTATCACAGCCATGACAGAGATGGAACTCTCAGGTGATCAGTAGGTGCTGATGTGCTGTGGGCTCACCTGGCTCTGAATCACCATCCCCAAAGTGCTGGTGGGGACTGGCTTGGGGACTTGCTCTTCCCAAGGAGGCTGCTGGGGTCCTGGTGTAAGAGGAAGGATTTCCATGCAAGAATCCTCCAACAGCCCCCACAGGAGCCTGACACTGCCAGCACCGCACTGAGCTGGAGCAGGACTGGGACAGAGCTTTGGTCTGAGCTGCCTTCAACTGGAATCTCCCAGCACTGCAGGGAGATGGAGCTTCCCAGGGCAGGGAGACAAAGCCCAGCTGTGCTGCACTGATCTCACTGTCCCTGAGAGACCCTCTGTCCACAGGGTGTGGAGATTGCCCCGAGCTCTCAACAGACACCCTCATTGCTGAGTTCTCCCTCCTCATGCACTGTGGACAAGCCAGCAGATGTGTCTCCTTCCTCTGGATCATTCCCAAAAGCTGCTAACCCTGACCTCTCCTGCACTGAGAAAGCTTAAGGAAAATCAGAAAAGCTGTATTAGCAAAGGAGTGGGCATTCCACTCCTTTCCCACCTTGGTGAAGGAGTCCAGCAGGTAGTTGATGGTGATCCAGCCATAGGCCCCCTCTTCCTCTCCTGTAAGGATTCGAGCCCCTTTGAATGCCACAGGGTATTCCTGCATGGTTTTAGCCACTTCAGCCAGGACTTGCTCTGTTGCTGAGCTGTTCTGTTCCCTAGGAAGGATGCAAAGGACAGGTCACATACCCAACTACACCAGAGGAAACACAAACAAAGAGTCTGGTTCTCTCCCAGTTCCACATACTCCCAGTTTTTGGAACAAGCAGTCTGTCTGAAAGGGTGTTTCCTGCCATTTGATTTGTCTGAGCTGCTCATCTGGGGTAAATCCCAGCTGTCTTGGCTTGGCATTGCCAATCTAGGAGCAACAGCAACCCCTCCCCTCCAGTGCAGCTTGATCCCAGTCACCCAGAGCCTTCCCAGGCCACCCTTCCCTGCCTAATGCTGGAGACTGGAGGGGGTTGTGCCGCAAGACCCAGGTTTGAACATCATCCCCTGGCTGTGACCAAGATAGGGCTGATTGCTGACCTCCAGGGTTTTTCGGGAACGTTCCAGCCTGGGTTCAGACCTCTCAGTGGGGAAGGTATCTCAGGGCTATTCTTGCTCTCTGAAGTGAGCAACCTTCAGGCTATGCATGGCCCAGCTCCTTCCCAGGTCTGATTGCCAGGGCACAGAAATAACGTGAGCTATCTGCAGCCATAAAACCAAGAGCCATGAAATGAAGGCTGGCATTTGAAGAGACCTAATAAGGGCTGGTGAAAGGTGAGGACAGGACCTGTAGCACTTTGTTGCCTCCTACCTCTGCCCCACCAGCACCCATCCACCTGGGCAGGTGGCACATCTTCTGGTGGCATCCCAGCCCCCTTGTTATTAAGGAATAATGAAGAGCAAACAAAGATGTGAAAAATATTTTTTGCTTAGAACTGGGCATGCAGCATCATCCTGGGACATCCCAACAGACATTGATCAGGACAATTCAGCCCTTCCTGTGTCCCCACCAGGCTGCCTTTTCCCCTTCTCCTTCCTCCCCAGTTGTTTGCTCATGGCAGTGTGGGAGCCAGAACTGTCCTGGCAGTGGCTGTTTGCAGTTCTGTCACTGCTGTCACCCCCTCCCCACAGCAGTACCTGAGTAGCCTCATGCCAGCTGTTGCTCCAAGATAAGCTGGGACATCCCTCTGCTTCTCAGCAGGAACAACCTGCAGGGCTTTATCCAGGCACTCCCTTAGGGAATTGCCAGCTTCAGGGGGATTGTTGGCATAGCTTGATATGCCTTGCCCTGAAAAATAGTCAGGATGGGACAGGCTGATGGGAATGGCTTGGGTCAGGGTTGTGGGAGCAAGAGGGCACAGGGCAGTGAGGGTTGTCACCTCTTAGCAACAAAGGTACTTTTCCAGGGTCCCCTGAGACCTGACTGACCCACACATCTGTTCCTCTCCCATGTCTCCCACGCTTTCAGCAGTGTCCCTGGTCACTATAATGACACCTTCTCCAGCCAGGACAACAGCTGGGGGCACTCCAAGGTGGAGGAACAAAAACTGATTCACCATCTATGTGCTTCAGTCCCCCCATGGGGGACTGCATGGGCCCCACATGGTGCTGAGGGCCTGGGGCTCAGGGAGCCCCCAGCCACAGCCAGGGCTCCCCCGTACCCACAGTGCCAGCCCAAGGGACAGGGCTGTCCAGCCAGGTCACCCCACCCACCACTCAAACAGGGCAGTACAGAGGCCATGGCAGGATGATACTGACCCTGGACATTACAGGACAAGGTCTGGCTGACCACTCCAGTGTCATTCTCCTTGTCTGAATCCCACTCGTAGACAAACAGAGAGGTGTGGGATGAGCCTGCATCAAACACCATCCCATACTGGAAGGGAAATGAAGATGTAATCAAGATGAGGAGCAGCAGCCTGGCCCTGGCCCCATTGTGGCCGTGCCAGGGCAGTGTGTCAGTGGAGTCAGAAGATTCCCCAAAATCCATGTCTGAGCCACAAAACCCATCAGCTGTGCCGTGGCAGAGCAGAGCAGTGGCCTCAGCCCCCCACAGTGACTAAGGGACTTTGTCATTCCCTCTTCTGAGGTCTGTACTGCAATGCCAACTCACACAATCATTTCCTGTTGTTTCCTCATGCTTTTTTATTTTCTTTCATGGTCACATACCTTTTGTGTCTATGCTGGCCCCACCTTGGAGCCTGCAACTCTCCCATCTCTTGTGCTCCCTGCATGGCTGCACCCAGCCTGGGCAGGGACAGCTGGGCCTCTCAAGGAGCTCTTAGCCACCTGCCTCTCCCCCATCAAGCCCTCCCCCTCCCCCAAACCCCTGCCAGCCCTGTCCAGCAGCTGGGGTGGGATGCCATGGCCAGGGCACAACAGGGGCAGGCAGGATGCTTGTGCCATGGTGTGAGGGTAAGGACGGACTGGGGGAGCTGGCAGGAACAAAGGGCACACAGAGGTGCCCTGGCAGACCACAGAGAGCAGGGCAGGGCTCTGCCCTACCCATCTGCCCCAAGGCAATCCCCAAACCTGGCACAGCATGAGGATGATTTCCAGAGGAGCCTTCCCCTCTGACTTTCTTCTGCCTGCACTTCAAGGTGGGGACAAAACATCCACCCTGCTACTGCCAGGCAGGTCCTGGCACTGCCCCTCCAAGCCCCACGGACCAGTTACTGGCTCAGAACACCTGCCCAGGGTGACTGGGCTCACCACAGGTGCTCAGGGGCCTTCTCTGGGCTCACCTTGACCGTGGGTGGCAGTGTCACATCTTCAACCCTCACCAGGCTGAGAACCAGGGAGATGATGGAGAGTGCCACCAGCGCCCCGACGATGGCACTGATAAAGGACTTCTTCCTGGCCAGCATTGGGGTGAAGGCTCCTGAAAACCCAAACACGGGAGAAAAGTGGTTGGACACCTGGGAACAAAGGTGTCAGAGAGAGCTGCAAGGAGATCCACTCTGAAAGCTGACTCTGTCTCAAGCTGTGCCACTCAGAAATCCTGGTGAATAATCAGATCTTTTCCTGAGAAAAGCATTATTAGGATAAAATACAGGGAGCTGGAGGAAAGAGGGGCTGGTTGCCCCGCAGCTAGGAGAGCCATGATGGGATCACAACAATTGTACAGGTCTCACACCCGCTGCTGCCCGGCCGCCCACTGCCGGGAATGATCGGGTCTGGGCGGGGCAGGAGGAACCCTGCACAGACCAGAGAAGAGCACGGGAAAGTGTAAAGCCCTCAGCATGAGGCACTGCAGCAGAGGAGGGAGGCTGTATTTCACAGGCTGTGAGGAAGGGCAGCTCACCTGCCGGCACTCCTGGAGCCCTACCCCAGCTCACCCAGGCTGTGCCCCCGTGGGATCCCTCAGGGCTGGCTCTGTGCTCCTCCAGTGCAGCAAACCCAGGTTCGACTTGCCTTTCATGTCCTTTGGAAGTGGATACTGCTGGAAAATCTTTCCCCCGTTATTTTCTCAGAGGGCTCATCAGCCTTAGGTGAAACTCTTGAATATTTGTTCTCCTGTTTGTCTTGCAGGTGTATATTCATGGCCCAGTTTAGCATTGCCCTTATGTTCAGCCAATTAGTTCCTTCTCCTCCTCATTTCTCATTTGAATAGAATAGTATGAAGGACATGGCACTGCATTTAACCCTTGTCCCTCTGCTTCTCTTTGCTGTCACACCCTCATTTCTGTTTTCTCTTTGCTCTCCCCAGCCTTAACATTCCCATTACAAGCTCTCTACAAGGTCTGTAAGAGGTGAGAGTGATATTTGCAGTATCCACTGCCCTGGAATCTAACGGAGTAGTAGGTACCTGATAATAACTTAATACGACAACGACAACGTGATGGAAACTCAGATCAGAGGGGAGGATTGCCCTGCCAGGGGGGCTCAGCAGCGCTGGCTGGGCTGTGCCAGTGGACACTGGAGAGGCCAAGACACCGTCTGGCCCAGCTGGGACTGTGGTCATTCCTTCCATGTGCTTGACTCAGCTTTCTGGGGTCCCTGCAGACCTCGAGGAGAAGTGAGGGAGTGGGGAGGACTCAGGACTTCCCTGGGAGGGGAAGGGCTGGGAGCAGGGATCTGCTCCCTCTGAGCCCTACAGCTGAGCTGCTTCCTGCTGATGCAGCTCCCTGATAAGAGCCTGGTGGGGCTATCACAAGGATCTGCATGGACAGACCCAGTTCCAGCTGCCTCAGCTGAGTCAAACGGGGCAATGCCTGGAGGAAATGCTGTGCTGGGGAGCTCTCATTGCCCCTGACCCTCCCCAGCACCTTTGCTGGTGTTTCAGAGGTCCTGCTGTGTGCACTGACAGTGTCACCATGCTGTGACATGAGGTGCAGCAGTCCCCGGGTGCTCCACAGACCTCTGGGGCGCTCCCTCTTCCTGCTGTCTCTAATCCGGGATCTTTCACCCTGCCTGCAAGGAGCAGATCCACACTCTGAGTAGAGATAATGATTTTATTTCACGTCTACACAGAGATGGGTGCTGGGTAGTGAATCAAGAAAGCTGACATACCCTCAGCATGCCAGGTGCCCATTTTTACACATTTGAAGCAATAGAAATCAGCATTTCCCTACAACTAACCAAATAGTGCAGCCATTGATTTTGCAGTCTCTGCCTCTTTTAAAGATACTCTGCACATTTCTTTCACTATTCATGCTCTGTAGGGAAGGGGCTTATGTGAGTAAGGGGTGACCACAGCATGTGGGCAGGGATTTTACTATGCTAATGAGCACTGGAATCACACAAAGTTGTTATTTGGCTTTGTAATTTGATTTATAGTGTCCTCCTGCTCTTCACTTCTCCGGTCATGGCTCCCGGTGCCTGCAGGATTGGTTATTCCCTCGTCTTTTGTAAGTTCTTTTGTTTGTCCTGTACTGCAGTGAATTTTTAACCTTCTCGTGGTACTTCATTTCAACAAATCCCCTCTCTGAGACTTAGGGAAATATCCATAGTGCATTTCCCATAAGTCTCACCCTATTTTTGGAAAAACGTATTTGACTCTTACCTGAAAGAACAAAATAAACACATACTCTTTCCTTTTGTGATATGATGGCATGTCAGTGCAGTCTCTGTGCGCTCATGGCACGTCAACATTCCCATGGCAGTCTCCTTTGTGGTGGCTCCTGAAGCCCAGAGAGTGCCACCACTCCTGCATTCCCACCTCCACGCAACACACAACCTTTGGGTTCACCTGGATTCAGTGAGGGGGGGTGGATGAGTGTCTCTGCTCTGGAAATCCCCTGCTGACTGCACAGGGCTGTTTCTGAGCACGAGGGTCTCATCCCCACTTAGGACAGAGAGGCACAGACCAGCCCTGGTCCCTCGGGGATATGTGGCACTGCCAGTGGCTGTGTGCACCCCAGTGCTGACCAAAACCTCCAGCTCCAAACCCAAACACAGGATGAGCAACTCTTCACTTTACTTTTCCTGTCCCTTTTTGTAGTAAAGAAATAGTCCCAGAGGTTTTGTTGAGGGGCTCTTCCTCCTTGCCCGTGCTGGCCCCATGTGCAGCTCTTCAGCTCTGTCAGGTGATGCTGCCCTGGTTGGGCTCTGGGTGTCAATCACAAGGATCTGTGTGGAAGGACACAGTTCCAACTGCCTTAGCTCAGCTGAGTCAAATGGAGCAATGCAGGGAAGGAAATGCTGTGCAGGGGAGCCCTCATTGCCCCTGACCCTCCTCAGCAATGCCCCAGCAACACTCTTGCTCTGTGCCACATCCAGCCCTCAATTCCTTCAGACAGTCCCACCCACAGGGGTGTCTCTGCTAAAATTCAGGGTCTCAGGGTTACGTGGTGTTCGAGCATCCCAGGACCTGGAAGGGCCATGGGGTGCCTGACCCCCAGGAGTAGCTCCTGGCTCCCCTCAGGTGCTTGGGCACATCAGCCCCAGCCCTGTTTGGCTTCAGGGCTGTGCTCTGGTGAGAGTGAAATGTGCTATTTGCTCGTAATTGAGAAAGGGACCAAGTGTCTCATTCTGACTTCTGATGGACAAATCTGCTGTGGGGAAGTGTGGCTAGAGTACACACACACCCCTATTTGATCTGCTTTTGACATGTATTCATTTGCCTGTGGCCCTTGCAATGACTCTGGGACCCAGAAGGGAGTTGCCAGGCTGGTGTGGGGACTCGGTGGGGCTCCAGCCCAGCCATCACTGCCAGGCACTGGGCTGACTGGTGTTTGTGAAATGACATCACCTCCATTGCCAACACCTTGCTTGTGCCTTCCAAAAGGAAAGCACCCTGACTCAGGGTTAAAAAGGGAGTCTCTCATTTCCCAGAACTCAGGTTCTGCTCCATGAGGTCACTCTGGTCGGGAGGTGGGAGGTGCAGGCAGTGGCTCTGAGCATGTCCCATGTCTCCAGGTGAGCTGCTCCACTTGCTCCTGCCCCATGTTCCTCTGCCAGATGTTCCCTGGGTCTTGCTGTGACTTGTCCCAGCAGGGACCAGCTCCAGCCCTCCCTTCCACTCTGATTCCAGCGGGACTGGTGGAGTTTGGGCCATTTGAAGCTTCCTTGCCTCTGGGTGCTGCCCATGGCAAGTTGCAGGGAGGGATGGAGGTCCCTTGGGCCACCCATTCCCAGATGTCTTTTGGGAGCCCCCTCGCCCCTCTGGAGGCCATGCTGGAGCCCTGTCCTCTTGGTGCATGGAGCCCATCTGGGCTGTGCCAGGCAGGCTGTGCTGTGTGTATGGACATGGTAGCACTGACTGCTCTCCTGCTGTGCACCCCTCCCCAATTTCAGATGGCTCTCCAAGGGCTGCTCCCATCCTGCAGGAGCTGGGACACACGGAGAAGGGTGGCAGCTGGGGCTGGTACTGCCCCTCTGTCACCCGGGTGCTGCTTTGGCACCTGGGCTGGGCTGTGCAGAGGCTCCTTCCCCACCAGCCCAGGGGTACAGAGAAGCTCTGGGCTAGGGTCTGCAGCACCAGCCTTGGGAAGCTGCATCTCTCTCCCAGTGTATCCACATGGCCAGCCCAGGAGGGGACTCCCCTGCCGTTGGGTTTGGGAAAGGACCTGCTGGCAGCAGTACCCAACCCACCAGCCACAGCAACAAAAATAAACCCAGAGGTGAGATTTTCATCTTTGTGTACTCCAGTGTGGGAAAGAGTCCTGGCCTGGCACTTGAGGAGTCTCCATCGCATGCCACAGACCTCAATGCTCGCACCGGGCAGGGAATGGGTGTCAGGGTCCCCTCAAGCTGTGTCAGCTGGGGGAGGCTCCAGCAGGATTTCTCCACAGGGGGTGCTCCCAGAAGGAATTCTGTGTGGCCACAGGCTGGTGTGCCAGCACTGCACACTGCTGGGTGCCAGGGCAAATGTCCCAACAAGGTTTGTTCCAGGACTTGGCCCTGGGCACAGCAGGCGACTCCTCTGCACCAGGCATGAGTCTTGGGAAGGGATACAGGGTGGTCCTGGCTGCCAGGCCATCCCCCCACCCCAGCACCCCCACCAGGGCAGCACAGCCAGTGCCACTGTTCAATGTTGTGTCGCCCCTGTGTCCCCACACACCCCAGGGAAGCTGCCTTACCTCAGAGGAGCAGAGCTGGGACACGTTGACCACTGGTTGGTCCCCAAGGCAGCAGCAAAACACTGGCAAAGCCACTTGGAGGTGAGGTGGGTGGCACACGGGGGATGTGGCACCCGGGGGGGATGTCCCCCTGTCTCAGACACCACACCCCAGTGGCAGGGCTGGTGTTAATTTGGGACTCATGGTCCAGGCAGCCCCAGCAGGGCTGGGCAGCAGGAAAGGGCTCCGTGCCCGTGCAGCGTCGCAGCAAGACTGAGGGATGTGATCATCTGTTTGATCTCCTTGGGTCTGATGAGCCCCTTGCTTAGTTTATTAATTAGCTGGTGGTTGGGAGCTGTGGGAGTGTCCAAAGGCACCACTGGTCCCCAGGGCCACTCTGTGAGTGTCCCCTCCTGACTCAGAGGCTTTGCTGCCTGTCCTGCTCCTCTCCTGTCCCTCACCTGCTGTGGCTCCAGCACTGTAGCAGACACTGACTCCACACAGCTCCCAGCCCATGGCCCCCACCCAGCCCCACACCAGTGACCCTGTGGCTGCTGCTGACACACCTCCTGTGACAGCAGGTGACAGAACACCCGTGGCCTGTGTGCTCGGGGTGACCAGGGGCATGTGGCACAACCACAGCAACAGGGGGTGAGCTCACACTGCTGTGAGCTGGAGGTGGCGAGGAGCAGACAGCTGCCACCTCCCAGGTGACATCATGTTCTTGGCTCAGGGAAGCCAGTGAGAGCCTTCAGGTGGAATAACCTGAGCAGCTGGGGCAGGTGACACCAAGGCCTGGGAGATCGCATCCCAAGGTGAAACAGGAGCTGAAGAGCAGCTGTGAGGCAGCCCCAGTGCCACCTCGGGGTGTCCAAGAATCACAGAGAATCCCCTGAGCTGGGAGGGACCCACAGGGATCATCCACTCCAACCCCTGGCCCTGCACAGACATCCCAACAATCCCACCCTGTGCATCCCCGTGACACTGGCACTTCACACACTGCTCTGCCCTTCCACAGGGAATACTGAATTCCTTCTGTTCTCTGGGGGGGTCTCAGGGCAGTGCTGCACCCCAAAGCTGGGGCTCAGTGAGACCCCCCTTCAGAACCAGCATCAGCTGTACACTCTCCAGCCCTCTGTATTTAGGAAATGGAGTGAAACACAAAGAAGAAAAATAATATTGCTGTTCAAAAATACACACATCAGTGATCTCAACATGACCCTGTCAGCTCACTGAAGGTATGAAATGCTCAGGGAGGTGAGAGGACAGATGGAAATCCATGAGGCAGCTGCTGGGCAGGGCAGGAGTCTGGGCTGTACCAGGAGATCCACAGCAAACCCCCACCCGCCAGGCAGCAGTTTTAGGTACAGTTGCTTTCTAGGCAAAAATAATTTTATAAATATACCAAATCCTTCAACGCATTTTTATTCTAAAATAAAATAACTGTCCGCCCAGCCGCACTCACAGGACAGGACAACGCAGGAGCTGAGGGAGCACAAACAGGGATGTGCAGCTTTTGGAGAAAGGTGATGCTCTGCAACACGGCCGCGAGCTAGGGCAGTGCCCCTGTCCCAGCCTGTCACCTGCCCCTCCGCACGGGGACAGAGACGGGAGCAGCCCCAGGGGCGCCCCCGGGTGCGCCGGGCATGTCCCCCCGGGCCGGGGCTCAGTTCACGCGGCAGGCCCGGATCATGAGCAGCTGGAGCAGGATGAAGACGGGCGACATGATGAGCCCGTACCAGAGCTCCCGCGTGTGCTCCACCAGCTTCTGGCACAGCAGCATCTCGAACACGAACTTGAGGCTGAGGATGGTGAGGATCCAGAAGAGCCGCAGCACCGCCAGGCGCTTCTCGCCGTCCTGGAAGAGCCGCACGGACACGATGGTGGTGAAGTAGGTGCTGAGCCCGTCGGCGGCGAAGAAGGGCACGAACACGATCCACCAGGAGAGCGCGGCGGCCGCACCGTCCACCTTGAGAACGAGCAGCACGGAGAAGACGAGCAGGGCCAGCCCGTGCAGGAAGATCTCGAAGGTGGCGAAGCCGAGCCACTGCACGAGCTCCCGCAGGGAGAACAGCATCGTCCGGGGCTACGGCACCGGCCCCGGCACCGGCCCCAGCACCGACACCGGCACTGGGGCAAGTCCCCAAGTCCCCAACCCGGCACCGGCACCAGGCCCGGCCCGGCCCGGCGGCGCGGGGCGATGGCGTCACGGGGAGAGGCGGCATGGGGATGACGTCATGGGGGCACGGTCCCGGCGCTACAGCCTGGATGATGATGTCAGCGAGAGCTGTCGCGCACTGGTGACGTCAGCGGCGGGATGGGGCCGGATCATGGTGAGTCCCGAAGAG
>VXBB01008897.1:179563-273126 GCA_013399915.1 Illadopsis cleaveri | reverse complement strand
AGGGCTACTCTCAATCAATTTTCTGCCCAGCCTGTACTTGTGCCNACCTTGGGAATGACTGCGATTGTTCAGCCTGGAAAAGAGAAGGCTTCAGGTTGATCAAATTGCAGCCTTCCAGTACCTGAAGGGAACTTACAGGAAAGATGGGGCAAGACTATTTTCAAGAGCATGTAGTGACATGACAACAGGGAATGTGTTCAAATTGAAAGAGAGTAGATTTAGATTAGATATCAGGAAAAAATTCTGTATTGTGATGGTGGTGAGGCACTGAGGTGATGAGGCACAAGTGAGGTTGCCCAGGAAAGCTGTGGATGCTCCATGCCTGGAAGCATTCAAGGACAGATTGAATGGGCCTCTGAGCAACCTGGTCTAGTTGAAGGTGTCCCTGCGTATAGTGGGGGGCTGGAACTAGTTGATCTTTAAGGTCCCTTCCAACCGAACTCATTCTATGATTCTATGACCTCTCCTCCTTGGCTCCTCTATCACTGAAGAAGGACATTACCATCAACACATTGCAAGAGCCCTCTGGATTGTTTATCTCCTCCTGTGCTGTCCTTCCAACAGGTATTGGGGTGGTTGAAGTCCCCCATGAGGGTCAGGGATTGTGAATGTTGCATCTGCGTGGTTTTCCTGGTCAGGTGACCTGTAGTAAGTAGGCTGTTACGTGACCTGTCCCTGCTATCAGTTTAATCCTGATCCATAAGCTCTTGGTCTGCTCCTCATCCCATACCATTTAGAACTGGTAGAGTTTCTCTCCATTTTCTTCACATCATAGATCAAATCTGAAAGGGCTTTCTCTGAGAATTTCCCATTCATTATAAGAAAAAATAATTATGCTTGATGTTAGTTCTTCTTCTAGCTTTGTTCACAGCCTTTAGATCTATGAATATTCCTGCGGCATATTCAAGGACCCTAATATTAATTGAAAGGTTAGGATTTTCCTCCTTTAAAGTGAATTAAAAACTGTTCAGTAATATAATTGATGAGATCCTTGATAAGATTGCAGGCATACTTTGGCATCAGTACTTTTACATAGTGCCAGGATACTCAAGTGCAGTCGTATGTCTTATATCTAGTGTGCAGAGCAGGTAGGCCTGCCTTACTTAAATAAGGCTCTATGTAGGTATAAATACTAGAAATTCTTGTGCTGGTTTAAAATAAAGTATCTGAGGATAAAGTCTTTGCATATCTTTAAGGTTACTTGCTCTCAACTTGTTTGCCAAGAAAAAAAGTCAAAACTTCAAGACTCCCAAAATCTTTCTGACTAGCTCACACATAAGGAAACTTTCAATTTGTGGGCTCAATTCTTCTTTCTGGCATTAAATACATCTTTTTTTTAGTATTCTGGAGCTTTCTTCTGTAGCTGCTTAACATAATAACATTCTAGTATTTTGAGCTTAAAAACTAAAATTGAAAGAGCAGTAGAAAACATGCTGTTACCATCTTTGCTATTAGTGATAAAATGAACAATATTCTTTGTGTTCCATTCAGGGAAATCCAAGGATTTGTTTATTTTATAATACAATTTTCTTCTTCTTTTTTTTCTTCCTTTTTTTTTTTTCTTTCCAATTCACAGTCTTAAAACATACTAAACAGTTCTGTTTCACTTCATTTTGTATGACTATGTGTAGTATGGTCTGCATGAGTTAAAGAGCAATTGCTAAATCTCCTATTAGGTTTATGCTAATTGTTCAAAAACCTTAATACTCTTTGCAAGCAAAGATTTCACTCCTTAGAAAAAAAGTCTGCATATTTTGCATATTGTATAGTGAATAGTATCCCTGCTTACTTATGAGGGTTTGGAACTAGATAATCTTTAAAGTCCCTTCCAACCCAGGCCATTTTGATTCTGTGATAGGAAGCAGGTGAAGGTAGCACTTCTGATGTTGTGCTAGAAGGCTACTTTGGTTTCTTAAACATGCTCACAAGGATGGTAATGTAAATAACAGAAGTGCCATTTCCATAAAGGGAAAGTTGAAAAAAATCATTATTTGAAGAGTAGCAATAATTACATAAAGTGATTTTTTTTTCTGCTAATAGATAACTAAGAGGTGCATGTGCAATATCATGGATGTGTTAAATTTTCCCTGACCCATTATTTGCACAATCTAAATGTGTGTGAAACACAGAGGTATAGCTGTGGTTGTCTTGTTAGATTCTCAGTTCCGTTGAGCCTTTGCGGTGGGGATTTAAAATTACAACTCCGTTCTGACCACCTTTGATGTACCTTTTGAAGGGACATCGGGCTTCTGTAATTCCAAATCCCATACTCAGTTTTTCGTCTTGGTCGAAGTGGCAGCCTTGAATTGGGTGGTGGTGGGAGGGCAGGGCGGTAGGGCGCGTTGCTGTGTTCCTGAAGGATAAAATACACTAGTTGGAAGTGCCGGGCTGTGTGCAGAGCAGCGCCATGTCACGCAGGCCTCTCCGGGGTCAGGAGCGCTGCGGTGGGAGCCCCGTGACCGGCATCTCCCGGTCCCCGCCGCAGCCATCCAGCGCAGGGCCAGCCACCGCTGGCTGCCGGGGTGAGCGCCCAGCCATTCTTCCGCCTTCACTTCCTCGGCTCTTTAGCCCCCATTGAGCGTGGAACAGTGGCGGGGGACAAAAGCTGTATACACTGTACAAACAGAGCACTAAAGCGGCAGTACACTGACTCATTCTTCGCTCTGTGTGAGAACTGAGGGGGACTCTATTCACCGCCTTTGTGCCGGTGTCTGTCAACAGCGCTGTTTGAGGCCAGCCCCATTGTGCCGGCCAATGTTTCTTATTGACCCGAGTCTGTGCCCGCAATGTTCCCAGGGTCGAAGTTGCGAGCGAGAGAATGTTTGAAAAGGGGTAATCGTGGGCTAAATGCGTTTTGCTGCATTGTCGTCTGACCTATTAAATCTAAACTGCGGTCCGCGTTCATGCAAACAGGTAATTATGTAGTCACAGCTGCAGCCATTGACATCTGGTTACCGCCCCGTGGAAAAAGGGGATGGGGTGCTCGCCTCTCCTTGCAGGCTCTCAAACGCTGAACTTTAATGATATTAACTGAAAATAGAAGGTGGATTAGCAAGACTGACAGGTCAACAAGGTGGATACTTTATCCAAGTAGGCAGAAATAAGTTTGAGTGCAGTTGCTTGGGTATTTCTGGTGCCTAGTGCATCAAATTTTTCCCATAGCTGCAGGCTTGGCTGGGCTCTAGAACCAGTTAATATTTAAGGGTTTTAGATCAGGAGAAGCAGCAAAATACTTCTGTCATCCTGTTGTGCAAAACAGTTCTGCAGACAGCCACATTTATTTTTATTTGTTTTTATTCTTTTGCAAGCAGCTTACTGTAGTTCTGGTCCCCACAGGAAGAGTTGCCAGGATTTCCAGATAACAGACCCTCATTATCAATAAGCTGGCATTTCAAAATTTAGTGGTAAGCGTACAAGGGTGATAAAACATTCCTGGCCATAAATTATTTTAGGAAACTGTGTTTTCTTTTAATGTACTTTGGAACTGATGGCATAGTATTTGCATGTAAATTAGTCTGACACATCCTCTTTCTCATCTCCCTCTGCTCTCTCCCTTTCTACTGAGAGGGAAGAGATCTCTACATAGCATACAGAATTATTAAAACAGCTTGCTTTTCTGTCCTGCCCCACTTTCAGTGCTGGGATAGATAACAACCACTATAGAAATTAGGAGAGAGGGCTACAGGGGCCTGGGTGACTTTCATGGCACATCAAAACTGGGAGCACAGTCAGTGCTGGGCAGCCCAGGGTGCAGGGCAGGAGACAAGTGCAGCCAGCTGATAAATCCCTCCTTTAAGGGATCACTTGCAGGAATGAATGGTTATCTGCTTCCCCTTGCATTTCCATCCCAGTGCTGCTCCTTAGGAATCAATTATTCTGAAGTGCTGTTGCAATGTGGACTGTCATGAAACAGGGAGAGTAGGTGTTACATATTATGATATAAATATATAGATACAGATATATGGATGTTCTCTTCCCATATATGATCTTCTAGCATTATGGGAGGACTGTAATTGCTGTGAGAGTGAAATGTTCTCCTTTAAAGGTACATCCACTGTTACACATCAGAGAACTGGTTCTTCATTCATGGAGCAGGGAGGAAAAAAAGGTGGTCTGCTCAGATTCAAGGGAACCTGTTTGTATTGTGGATCTCTAAAACTGCCCTGTGCATGCATCTGTTATGGACTTAGCTTTTTCTTTCCTTTTTTTGTCAGTTGACTTTTACTTGATTTCTACCTTTTTCTACTCCTTACAGGTCTCTAGGGAATGGACTGAGTTTCTTATGAAAAAAAGCAGGGTTAAAATGTGCAAACCAAAAATATTTCAAGTGTATGTAGAAATGTGTTGGCACTACCATGTTTTTCAGGCAGAGGACAGTAGGGAAAGACTGAGTCCATCTGCCTGCAAAAGGCAGTTAAATTGCATCTTTACAATTATTTGATTCTGTGGCTCTTCAATACTTACTGCTGTAGGGAAGAATAAATTTTCTTAGTAACATTTCTAGGCAATACCAGGACTATATACACTCTCTTGGCTGCCTCTGCATCAACACAGTTTTTTCCAAATATATAGAAAGTTCTATTTGTGTGTTCCACAGTAGATGTATTAAGTTCATCAAAATACTAAATAGGCTTAGGAATTCGTTGTTTTTCACGTATGTAGCTCTGTCTTCTAAACCACTTGCCCATTTCTCTGCTTAAAAAATGAATATTCAAAATACGGTATTTCCTTTTCAATACCTGCCATTATTTTTTAGCATAAAGGGAATACCAAGGAATGATGTAATCTAAAGGACTCAGTTGTCTAATTCAGTGTTCTCTTCAGCTGTATTACCTGTAGAGGAGATAAATGAGACTGAAGATTTGTCCTGTAGAGGTCTGTAAATGCCTTACACTCCTTAAAATACTTTAATTCTATAACTGAGGAAACCCATTCCACTTCAAATATGAAAAGTTAGGATGAATTTGAAATGGGAATTCTTAGCAGAGATCAAGAAGCTTCCTGGTTAAATTGTCTTTTTCCCTGTCTTACCTAATAAGTAAAACTGGATGAAACTTGTAATTTGAGTACTCCAGTTTTGATGTTGTGTGCATCCTGTGATGTCTCAGCTGTAATTCTCAGCTTCTCTTCATGTAATTCAAAAGGAGTTATAAGAATACACTTTTCAAAGAGGCAGAGTTGACTTGTGTTTAGATATGTCACCAACTTACTGAAAAAAGCATTAACCACTGCAGCATTCTTGTATGTTTGGAAGGTGGAGCTGTATAATGAAAGAAAAGTCGAAAAACTTAGATATAAGAATTATTATGTGCTCAGTAGTTTGGAGCAATAAGGTAGTAACATCAATGTAATGGAGGGAAGTCTTGCATAGTATACACAGTTTAGCATCATGCTTCAGCAAACAAGATATTATAGACAAAATTCTTATAGTTCTAGACAAAATAAGAAAGCAGAAATAAAGAGTTCTTGGATTTGCACTGAAGGTTAATTACCTGCAGATGCAATGAGTGTACTCAACATTCTGGCCTGCACTTGGTGGAGAATGACTTCAGTGTGGGCTCTGAGGTTCTTTCTGAAGTTGTTATACTTACTGGTAAAGTCAGCCTTGAATATGATGCATATTTATGCACTTTACATATACTGCATATATAGGCATAATCTAAATGGCCTTAGTTTCTTGTGCCTTTCTTAGAAGGAGAATGAAGTGTGATTAAAAACAAAAACAGTTTCTACGAGAGATTAGTTGGCTTGTTTCAACAAGGGCCCCAGGATATGATAACCAATGTCTGAAAAATCCAGCATGCTTGGCACACATTGCCCCCATTAGTTCAAAAGAACTCTATGGAAACTGAAATGACCTTTCTAGAGATTTGTTTGAGAGCAGACCCTTTGAGTATGGGAAGTAGTGTTCCGATAGCACCAAGTGGGACAGCCCTTTTCCCATATGTGACATTTGTGGATTACAGCTATACAGAAAATATGGCAGAGAAGCATAGGAATGTACAGTACCTAGAGATGAAGGTTTTCCTGCCACCACTGCTCCTTCCAGGATTTGTTTTCATACACCCTGTGGGAAAGGCTTTATGGTTGTGTCAGCTCTATCCAGATGAATGTTAACCATTTTCCTTACAAAAATTTCCTTCAGGTTTTTAAAAAGTGCATTTATCTCAGCAGAAAACTGAAATAGCACAAAACATTTGAAATTATTCTAACTACATTAAAAAACCCCTCAATTCTTAAGGCCACTAGGTGATGTGCAGCATCGTCTAATAATGAGACAACTTCTGGGCATGTTCATGTAACCTATGTAGGGTTCTGGATGTGTTGAAATGAAGAACTCAGTGCGCTTTAGAGAAACACAGCTATAGGGAGGATCAGATATTTTAGTTGCTAACATACTGTCTAAAGCAAAGAACTTAATTTCAGAAAGGGAAAAGTTGTACACAATCAAGATCAGATCAGTAGTGGCTTTGGAAGACAGCTCTGGTTTTCCTGCCACTGGGGCTAATGCTCAGTAAGAGCAAAGGGGTGGGATTAGCTTACAAATTACCTCGTTTAGACTCTGTAAAATTCAAGATTTATTTCTGCAAATTAATCAAAGGCTCCATTACGAATACCTTTTATACTCTGCAGTACGGGGGCAGCTGGCTAGTCAACTATATTTTCTGGTTTTATAACTCTCTAGAGGTTGACACAGTTTGCTTTTTCTTGTTGGTTTTCTTGCATGTGGATATTTCCCATATTCAAGTTCAGACAATTTTTTTTCCCTAGTTACTAGAATGACATTAGCTTTTCTCTCAGTCACATTGTGACTTATATTGCTTTTCATTAGGGAAGATGTCCATGTGCAGACAGGATGCAGTGCTTAAACAGGGTTTTTGAACAATAAAGTATGGATGCAAACAGCCTCAGCAAGGGTTTCCGTTTACCCCCTCTGACTATTGTCGCAGCTTCCCCTCATTCAGTCCAGTGGGCAGTTCTTCTTTGTGTGAGACCAATAGATAGTATTGATAGATCAGCAAATGTGTTTATGTTTCATCTCTTGTAAAATAAAAGTGCAGCTCTGGATTCTTCAGATTACCTCATTTTCCTTATAAGAACGTTGCTGCTGCTCTGCAGCCTTCAAGAATAAAATGAAAAACTATTTGGAGAGTAAAGAATTTTTTACAGTCTATTCTTTTAAAAGGAATTTCTTGCTCTTATTTTTTTAAAAGGAATTTCTTGCTCTTTGACAAATTGAGGTATTTTTCTTTGAAGGAAAATATACATGGCAATACGCACCAAATTAGTGCAGGAGGAATGCATATTCACTTTTAGAAATGCTTCCAAAAGGTATAGTGCCAACTACCTCATTAATTCATCTTCTTTTATGGAATTGATGAGGTAAAAATGTTCAGGGCTTGGAGACTGCACAGCACTGGTAACAGGAAAGCTGCTCAGGGGTTTTTAGGAGGAAGATGCTTATACCTTGGTGCTTCTGGAGAAAGTATGTGCAGTGGAGGGTTAACTCCCTGACACACTGAAGTGTCTTAATTAGAGCTTGGCAAAGAGCCATGGTCAGTAGAAATACGCAGTGCCCGAGACAGCAGCAATAACTGGTGGTTTGAGCCGCTGGCGAAGTCTCCTGCATTCAGCAGCACACTCTGCCTCTGCCTACCTGTTGTGGGAAAGCAAGATAGTGCTCAGACCTGAAACAAAGCAGCCAAGCATTTTCCCATCCAGCTTCATCATTTTAGCCTTTAAAAGAAAGGATGTGGAGAGCAGGGAGATACCTGTCAATAAAAATAGCTTTTGTAGCGACTCGCTGCACGGAGTGGCCTGCGGCTGAAGGAAAGGCGAGTGAAAACTGCAGAGCAAATCTGGTTTTGCACACTGAAGGGAGTGAGTGCAATACTTGCCTTAAAATAGGAAAATGGGAGATTTTGAGGTTTGAGGCTGAGAAGATTTTAAAACATTGATGACCTCTGGTGATGCTTTTCAAATTGGGAATTTACTGCATGTGTTTGAAGGAGGATGATTTACTTTTAAGAATTATTAATAGATACTTCTTTCCCAAGGTTATAGCCTATTTACAGTCCTGGTAGGAAAAATATAATATCAAATTTCCCAATTAATCCTGTATTGTCATAGGATGGATGATGCAGATTAAATGTAAAACAAAACACCAAACCTGTTACTAAAAAATTAAATTTAAAACATATAATTTCAGGACTAGGTTGCTGGATCTTACAGTGAGAAATACAAAGATACAGATTTGGGATTAGACTGAGGTGATAACATTGTGTCTATAGAGACACACATTCAGAGACACAGTAGGGTACTTCTCTAGCTGGTGTGTCCTTAAAGTGCACAGAAGGGCTTTTTACAATGTAAAAAGCCCAGAATTTGTAAGACTGCACCTTGATATCTCAGTGAATGCTGAAATTTCCCATACCTCTGTTAGAAAAGAAGAAAAATGTGTTGTAAGTGTGAGGGATTTTCCAGCGGTACAAATAGTAATTAAGCTCTTCTATTTCTCCCTAAATTTCAGTGGAAATCAAACACCTAAATCCAGTCTGTGAAGGCCTGAGAATTATCTCCTTTTAGGTGCAATGGCATCAATAATGCATTGCAGTCTCACTGTACAGAACCACAGTACCAAAAGAGTCTTCACTGGTATTAATACTTAACAATAAATGACAAGATTGAATCAAAACCACACTAGTGTCTCTCTTTAAATCTCTCGGTAGAGATTTACTTCACTTCATCCAGACTCTGCATTACATGTGATTAGAAATCACATCAGTGACTTGCAGGTCACGGCAGAGTGCAAGTCCTGCTGGTTAGTGAGGCACTGAATGGTCATTTAATCCATGCCAGTTGTGTGCAGAACAATAATCTGTTCCTTTAGCACCTCACTGGAGCATTTCTGGAGTCTCTAACTCTACCCTCGCCTATTGAGTGACAGCAGAGTGGCCGTGCCAGTGTTGGCCACATGTTGTCAGGCTGGTGGGTACCATTGTGGACCTGTATGAGTAGATTTTTGCTGTATAGAGAGAAATCTAAAAAACAGCTGTGAATTGGAATTTTCAGTTTGCCGGGATAAAACCCACTTGGAATAAGTTGATAATGGTTCTGGAAGGCTGTTTCCTGTTTTATGTTTTCTATTCACAAGTTTGCCTTTTTGCCTGGGATTATGCATCATCTCAGATGAACCCATCAGAACTGTCTAGCAATGACAGTCCACCTTGCAAAACAAAAAATAGGAGCTCCTGTAGCATTCAATCACAGCCCTGGCTGCTTGAGATGGGAAGGACCTTCTTTGTGAAGAACATCACTAGCTTAGGTCTTACTGCGTGAAGAAGGGTCACCCTCTGCTTGAAACAGATGATCTCTTTTAATTTACAGTAAGTTCGGGTAGCACAGAATGATGAGTCCTGTGGAAGATTTGTGTTTGGAGTTTAAGGAATTGAGCTTCTTGGGTTTATCCACCTGCATGATGACTCTGAGACGGCCAGCTCTTCTTGTGTGGGCACTTAGTTGTATGCCATGGATAGTTGAAGTGTCTCTTCCCTGCCTCGTGAAGATGTGGGTTATCCCTTCCTACAGCATCATTGAGCATGGATGTGCTTCCTTCTGACCAGACTGGGTCTTGGGTACATGCAGCTGCTTTCAAGTTAATTTTATGGCACAGGTTGTGTGTTTACATTTTCTCTGTATGTTTTCTAGGAGAAATATTTGGACAGTCAATGATCTGATCTGCTTTGTCAAACGTTTGTGTAATTATTTTAAATAAAAATGGAGAAGCGAAGTCAGTACTTAAATATATTTCTGTGAACTGTTTTCATGTGTGTTTGTTTCTTTTAAGGAATGTAGCAGATCTGTGAATTTGTATTTAGACACTTGTAAAAATAACAATGTGACCCAGTTATCTGAGAGCAGTTGCTTTATGGAAGAACTGCTAAGGATCAATGAAGACCTACCATGGGAAAATAGAAATTGGAGTGTATAATGAAGATTTACAGTGAAAAACAGCATAGTTAAATTATTTGAAAATTAGGTATATAGCATATGTTTCCCTCAGACTCTCAATGTTTAATGTCAAGAGGTTTTGTGGACGTAAGGGAAAAAGTCAGTGTCAGAAGCTTGACATCAATGAATGTTTTTGTGCCATCTCCCTGGCCTTCTAATAGCAAACTAGGAGGGCAGGAGCTGTACAACACGTGTAAAACTCAGTTAAAACCATAGTGCGTTAATATCAATGGATAGTTCATTGCCTGAATGAAAAGATTTAGTGAATTTCCTTCCATAGGATGCTGCCTTTGTTAATGGTAGCTGCCAGTATTTTCATTATTGACCAGGGTGATGGAATCCTGAGTGTGCCTGTTAAATGTGGAGGTGATGTCCAGGTGAGAGTGGCTGCTAATCCAGTTTCTGGTTCCTTTAAACTGTAATACGACCTTAGAGTTGAAAATTCAGTTGACAATTTGGAGAAGGGGTCTGAAAAAAACTATTGGCAATCGAGAGGTACAGTTGCAAAGTGTTGGACATAGGCAGAGATGGGCATCAAATGGTAGACAGTGATTCTGCAGAGTAAAGTCTTACTCTTACCGTAGTTAAAAAGCTATGTATAAAGAAAGAAAATCATATATGTCTACTTCTTCCCACTTCCCAAGACAAAGAAAGTAATAAGGAATAACTTGTCTGGATAAATATAAAGGATATTTTTGATTAGTGTTATTATTTTGATCCATGATGACTTTTTTCACCCTTCTCATGATGGTGATCCATACAGCTTCTTACTTCATCCTTCCTCTCTATCTCCAGTTGAGAAAGCAGTGAGTCTGTCCTTTTGTCAAGATGATTTTCATTTTGTTGAGAGGATTTTTTAGGCCTGCTGGTGGAACAAGTCTGTAGATGTCCTGAAAATTGATTGGGTTAGGTTGGAGTGGTGGCATTGGCCTGTCTTCATTTTGTTGGGAGGAGCCTCTAGGCCTTGTATCTGTGATATCCTTAAGCTGGGACAGAGAGTCACTGGTCAAAAGACACTTCCACACTGCTCTGTGAGAATTTTTTAATTCACTGAAGTACAGATGCTGTGTGTGACCTGCCATGTCAGATGAATTTCAGTCCCAGTGAGTTTGCACTGAATAAAGTATGGTATTGAGGATTTCCCTCGGAATAATGGCTTAGCTCTGGACAAACACTTATCTACACCTATTCATTGGAAATGTACCTTTTTGATGTAGGATCTCTTGTTTTTGATTAAATTGTGTTAAGACAAGTGCTGAGTCAGTTGTGTGCATTTTAATAGGTATAAATACATGAAAGGAATAACAGTTTGTTCATCATGCATTTTTCAGTTGCTTCTTCAGATTTTTATTACTTCAAATGAAGAAGTTGTACAAGTATACAGATTTTAAGTTGTTTTAAAAAATTTAAACCAATTAAAGGTTGCATTCCTGGTGAGAAAAAAGAACAACTTTTTGCTGAATTACTTTCAGTTTAGATTTATACTTAATTTTTACATCAGTATTTTCTTACCAGTGATTTTTAGAAGCTTTTGATTTTTGTTTGAACAAGAGAAAGTTTCCAGGGTGTCTGTGTTTTCCTTTTTCAATTGCTGAAATTTTCTTCCAGGTAAGTGATGAGATTCCCAGCCTTAGAGTGTTTTTGTTTAAGGGTAGCTTTTAAAACTACCTTTAAAGTTCCCTTTAATCACAACAATTTAACTCATATCTGGAGCTGTTTCAAAATAATTGAGGTTTTTAAGGTGTTTTGAGTGGATGCAGATCACGGAATTGAGAGAAAAAGAAGAACTTCTCAGCTGAGCTGTTGACTTTGCTCCCTCCAGCCTGCCTGGGAGCTGACTGCCTACCCTCAAAGCCTCTCATTGTGGCTGCCCGTGGCTTCTTGAGGCAGAAATAAGAACACAGAAACAGCTATTTTGGGTAAGACAGCAATACCTCTTGCAATACCTCTTGCAGTGCCCAGTCTCCAGCAGTAGCCAGTGCCTGGGGAAGGTTTATGGACAGGGCAATAACAGTGCAGTGCTTTTGTTCAGCTTCCAGCTGGAGGGGCTTCCAGAGCAAGAGGTGATGTTCTGGTGGTTAATAGTGCTTCACTGGTCTCCCCTACCCCAGTCAAACACTCCATGAACTTCTGTCAACTGTTTCAGCACCTGCAATAACTTATGACAGAGTATCACAGCCTGTGTGATAAATGAAGTTATTTTTTTCTTAGCTTATTATGCCAGTTTTGTTTAATGCCTGCTTATTCCTGCATTAGAAGCAACAATGAACCATTTTACCCACTTGGAGCTTTCTGTGACTCAAGATTCAAATACATTCCTGTTTCTCACACAAAATTGAAGTTTACCAAGGGTCAGGGGCTACTGCTCACACCGTTCAGTCCTTTCTTTTTGAGGCTGAATAGTCACAGATATTTTTTTCACTGTTCTCTCTACACTTGGAAGTTTAACTATATCCTTTCACAGGCAAGAGGATCAGTAAAGGGGACACTTTTTAAAGCCATTATTTTGTGCAGCAGCGTAAAATATTTTCAGTTTAGTTTGTTTTTTCTTGAGTAAAATGAAATACTTGATTTGGGTTTTGACTGCAGCAGTCTAAAGCAAATTGTCTCTTGTAACCCTACAATACTCTTTCTGAGCAGTAGAAAGTAGTTAAGTGTGCACATGAAGTGTAGATATTTTTCCCTCAATGACCTGCTTCACATTTACCTGTGGTGAATTTAATTTGTCACTTTGTATCCTTATCACTATAAACTCTGTGAGGAGCTTATGTAGCTCTTTCTGACCAGCAGTATTTTTATTAATGTAAATAGTTTGTTTCTTACTGATTTTAAGACAAGAGAGTTTGTACACAGATTCAAGTATTACATTTCAGTGAGACTTGACTGAAGATTTCCCTTTATTGAGAAAATTAACCACTTTATACTTGATTTTATCTTTTCCACTCATTGCTGTGATCATTATCTTTCTTATTCCATGACACTTTAGCGTGGTGTTCTTTGTGGGGTGGTTTTTTATGATCTCCTTGGAAGAGATCTTGTTAAACCTCTGCAAATTCAAGTAAGCTGTTGTGAAGTGATACAGATCAGTAGTTTGGCTGCTTTCAGCCTCACACCAATCCATCTAATCTGTTACACAGTCTCTCTTAGTTTTCCCACTGCAAAAGGAGGCAGGAGTGCATCTAAGGACTGTCTCTCCTTCTCTTGTAGAAGCTCCAGTGGCTCTTGGAACACCATTTGGACAGACTGCCCCATTATTACAAGGTGACTAGTGCCCTGGGCTAGGGAAGAGGAAAAGGAAATTCAAGGCAAATCCAGTGAGTGAGAAATGAGATACATTAAAACTTAAAAGAACATAAGTGGAATGCTGGCCATCATTGCTAGTGTTCTTTAAAAGTAACCTTCTTCTTGGCACCTGGGCCACTCCTGTCCACAGCTTGAGCAATGTTGTGTGATACAGAAATGTTTAGAGAAGCCAGAGAAGCAGTTTCTTTGGAGTAGTCCCATTGACTCCACTGGAAGTTTGATCATGCTGCACATGAGAGGTCGTTGGATAGGTGAAACCACCTTGTTTAACCACTGTCTGCCCTTTTAGCCCAGCCAGTCTGTGAGTCCATCTTTTAAAACTTCGTGTTAGTTTGTGTGCTGGAGTATGTGTGTCTCATAAATATGCAAGAATGCAAATATATAACTACAATTTTTAATTTGCTATTAGCTTTTAAAATTACTTATTGTACTGGTTATTAGAAATTGTCAGTAAGAGATTGGATAGCAGCTCTTGTGGTGGGCTCTGTGTGTGGGATTATTTTGGAGACAACTGTTAAATTAACACTTGGATCAAGTAGAAAGACTCCAGGGTATGCCACAACATGACCTGTGAGGTCAGTAATGTTATATCAGTAATTACATCAATGATAATCACAATTATTATTATTGTAAATAAAAATAAATAACATTCTTAACAGATACTCGGTTTGGAGTAAATTTATTCAGAAGAAATAAATATGATTAAACCAGTGTATTCTTTGAAGTCATAAAGCCCAGGTCATCACCTTCATATTTTCTGTCTGATTAATTCTGGGATTATTCCTGGTTCTGTTATGTCTGCTTTCATTTCATTACAGACACAACTTCATCAAATATTAATAGTAAGGGGTGTAGGATAAAGCCTTTGCACCTTGTTCCTTGCTCTTCTTTGCTTCCTTATCAGCAATGAGAGTATCCTGGGAGTCATGGTCAGCTGCTCCTGCAGAGCCAGCAGATGGAGAGCAAGAACGCTGCTCTGTTTCTATGTGAAAATGAAATAAGGAGTTGCTATTGTTTGAGGAGGAAAAGGGTTAAAATGTAATTAGCCAATCAATAATCATAAAAAATGAATAGAAAATGAAGTCTGAGAAGGTTTAATTTTGAAAAGACTCACTGCAGGTACTGTGTTCTCCTCCTCCTCAAATCAGTTATTTTTCTCCCCTTAAAATATTAAATATACTCAAAACTTTCTGACTGGACAAATATGTGGTTAATCCATGCAAATGCAATCCAGCAGCGTGGCTAGCTTCTCCCTGAATAGTTTATTTTAGCTTCCTGCATCCTGCAGCTGATAGAAGGATATGATCACAGAAGTGCTGCTCATAAGAATGCTTGTGTTTCACTCGGACTTGAAATTGGCACTTGTCAGATATTCATTGGCAAATGATTATAATTGTATGGGTAGTGGCACAGCCTCCCTCTGAAGGCAAACACCTGGAGCAGCTGGCAATATAGCATATATCCCATTTTATCAATCAGCCATTTCCCTTACAGACTGTCTCCTATTCTGGAACTCCTTTTTTCTTGATTTGAAAGTACAACTTTTAGGCATTTTTCAAAAAGTTGCTTTGTAGCCAACTTTAATCATAGCAGAAAGCATTAATTAAATAGTAACCTGTGTGATGTATTCTGACAGAAGTATAAATCTTTCTATAATATTCTTTTTAATAAATCATATAACTTCTAAGAAAAAATGTTTTTACAGTAAAAACTTTGATTCATGAGAAAAACATATTTTAATTCATATAATAATGAGCTTGTTAAAAATCCCACCTTGAAAACAGTCTGTGCACTTATTCAGGATTCTCACTTGTGGTAAGAAAAATTTATTATTTAAAAGAACTCATATGTTATCAAGCCTAAAACTTCTCTCACAGTTCTAATAGGTATTTTGTGGGCTGTTCATAGCAGTGAGCCTTATGTTGTACAGTCAGTGCATCCAGGCTCAGCTGCTCATAGTCTATAAACCTATTGTCTTGAGGTTTTAGTCACTTTGAGTATTAGTTCAGTATGATGGATAATGATAACAACTGTTCTTGAAAGTTTAACAGTGAAGTCTAAAAGCAGAGTTTTCCTCACATCCCTCTGTGGATTAGGGTCAGTGGAGTTTTATTTTATCAGGTCCACCTCCTGCACCCATCACCACGTCCGTGTGCACATTCCAGTAATGCTGTGGGAGGAATAGCTAACATCTGTCACAGGCAGTCCACTCTTGTTTCTCTTTCTTTTTCACAGGGGTGAAGTTTCATACGGAATTTTGTTTTTACAGAGTTTAATTTGTATCTCATTTGTTAAATTTGTTTCCTAGAGGAGCCTCAGCTGAAGGAATGCAGCTTGCATTGAAACACAGAGGTGTGCTGCAGGGTGGCTCTCATGTAGGCAGGGACTCTTTTCAGAACCTGTGTCTTGAGAACTTAAGTTTTGATTGGATAATAAATAACTCCACGAGCTTCAGTGTCAAGAATACCTTTAAATAATAGATATCTGCCCACTAGAAGATCTTTTATATATCCAAGCTCTGTGTCTTGAAATACCTCTTAAGTCCAAGAGATGAATATCTTCTAATGCAGTGCTGTGTTTCATAAGTTGGTCTGCTCATCACAGGAGAGATTTGATGAACTTCTGGTAACCTGTTTTGCCAAGGAACTTAGAGCCGTTGCTTCCTCAAGGCTGGCTGAATGGCTGAAAGAGTGATGGTGCTGTTGCTAAGCACCTGTTACTCACCTCACCTCTATTCTCTGACAGCTGAGAAGTCTGAGTCTTTGAGTGGTTTGATGCAGGAAATTAACAGGAAAATGCTGTTCACAGATGATGGTGAAATTCAAGTGTTCTCCACAATTCCCAGCACTTAGAGGAGGTCTGACCATTTTGTCATCTAAGGTACATTTGTCATGTACCTTTGAGAAACAGTAATAAAGCAGAGTGTCTGAAAATGACCTCAGAAAAACGCAGTAACCCTGCTTGGCTAGTTTAAGATGTATTTGTTTCTGAGTTCAGACCAGTATTAATTATGACATTTTTTTCAATATCTTGCACTTGCACATCACAAGGTAGTGTTTTAAGTTTTGTGTGAGACCACTTTAATGCAGTTAGGACTTTGCTATCTGTAATCAAGTTTTTTTTCACTAACACCAATACTGAGTTTTCAGTCACAAGATGCCCCACTAGTACAGAACCAGGAAATACGTGGGTCAAATTTGCAGAAGTTGGATTGAAAACACTTGAGCTTGTTCATTGTTGCCCTAGGTATTCAAGGTTTTATGGACCTGTTGGAGTTGGTCTAAAGGAGACTTATGAATATGATCAGAGAGCTCTTTTATGAAGACAGACTGAGAGAATTGGAATGGTGTAGCCTGAAGAAGAGTAGGTTCCAAGGAGACCTTATAGCACTTTCCAATACTTAAGGGGGGCTACAGGAAGGCTTTAGAGGGATGGTTTACAAGAGCATTGATAGGACAAGGGGTAATAGCTTTAAGCTCAAGGAGGGTAGATTTAGATTAGATATTAGGAAGAAATTCTTTGCTGTGATGGTAGTGAGGCACTGGAACAGACTGTCCAGAGAAGTTGTGGATGCCCTGTCCCTGGAAGTATTCAAGACCAGGTTGGATAGGGCTTTGAGCAGTCTAGTGGAAAGTGTCTCTGCCCACAGCAGGGGTTTTGGAGCTAGATGATCTTTCAGGTCCCTTCCAACCCAAACCATTTCTTGATTCTATGACTGAACTGGAGAAAACTTGATGAGTTGTTTAACTAGTGATGAAAGGATGGGCTCATGGTACCAAAGGAAGATTTTGGATACTTGTGACAAGAACTGGACTGTGCAGTGAACTGGAAGCAAAACTGATGAGGCAGTCCTGAGTAATACTGAGCTGCTGAGTTTTTCTTTAAATTGTATTTTAGTAACTTCTGCTAAAAAGTGTCCTTTTTCAGTCTCTTGAGCTCTCTTTCAGTCTCTTGCTTTTGGAATTAGCTGTCCATAAACAGTCATCACATTTGCATTCTTAAAAAATTAGGCTGCTCTAAGGTGCCATGAAGAGAGAGAAATAGATGGTGACCAGTGTTATCACCACTGAGAGCCACCTCCTTTATTGATCTTCAGGCAGAACACAGCTGTCCTCAAATCAATTTAGTAATTTTACCTGGTTGAATTGCTGAGGTTTGTTTATTTGAATAAATACCTAATTCTGTGGTTCAGGTTTTCCAGCTTAGATCTGTTGTTTGTCAGGTTTTTCATTGTGAGTTAGTATTATATCTGCATTAAATATTTACAGTATTTTAAAAGGATTACTTTCTCTGTGCCTTCTCTGTGCTTTGTATTTTTAAAAAATCACTCCATCAAATTAAAGATATGTGAGATACTCTGCCACATATTTATGCTTTAGTGACTAATTTAGCATGATTGAAGAATTCTGCTTGTATTATTGGTATACTTTTCAAATTAAAATTCTTTATTTTTCAAGGGAAAAAAACCCTTAATGCTGTTGTTAATTGCATAAAAGAATTAACATTCTCCAATACCTAGATTTAATTGGATTTGGAAATACCTTAAAATGTATCTTTGATACTTCTTGTCTCATGCACAAGGTGAGTGCTGGATTTTTGCCTGCAGTTTGACTAGAGGACATTGGGTTTCATCTCAGTCTGGGCTTGTGCATGTCAAAAACTGAGCTCACAGGCAGCTCCTTCTCACCAGGAGCAGGGATGTGCATGTGCAAGTGCCGTGCAGTGTATCCAGAGTGACAGTAAAAAACTAAAAGGGAGAAAAAATGAAAAAAAGAGGAAAAAAAAGGGGAAAAAAACCCCATCCCTGGCTGCAGCCTGCTGAGCATAAGCAGCTGCTGCTCGCTGTCTTGTGCTGTGAGAGCACCTTTCTGACAGGTTCTCAGGCTCGGCTCCGAGGTCAGCACGGGATTAGGATGGGAACCCACTTTGCCTCTCCTGACAGCTGCAATGTTTAGTCACTGCACAGTGACTTCAGCCCTGTGGCTTCTAAAGAATGTTTAATTAGTTTGCCTGCTATCAAAAATTATCTCAAGCAGAGACACAAACATATGTTGGAATTGGAGAAGACATAGTAGGGGGGCTGGTGAAGGATGGCATCCAAAATATTATGAACAATATTTTATATAGGCTGTTACACTGCTAAAATTTAAAGTTTCCATAGGTAGTAATCCTAAAGTGAAGAGATGCTTTTGTTATATGTAATTATTTTTGAGACTTTCCCCAGAGAACTACGTTTCTTCTCTAATAAAGAAGTATGTTGAAGCAAACAAGTACACCGCTGTTCTCTCCCGTGGAGTAAGAGCTTGGTGGGAACTTGAGGAGCCTTGGGAAGACACAAGTGCTGTTGTGCGAGGAGAGCCAGCCCTCCTTGCCAGCACACTGTGAGCACAAGCCAAGTTGAGCATGTTTGTTATAGATAAAAGCCTTGAATCTCTCCTGCTTTCCCTTGGGACTGGCAGTGTCTCGCTGTAAATTGTGACTCCATCGCACCCAGAAATACTTCCTGAAAACCCAACTCTTTTCCAAATAGCTTTTAATGCATGAAATGGATCAGCATCCCCTCCTTTGTGAGCTTTCTGTAAAAAAACAAACTGCATTTAAAGGTTAAAAGCCTTTTCACTGAAATGTGTATCTGTGTGGCTTGTGGTGGGAGCAGGGACACAGGAGATGAAATGTGGCAGTAGCCACTGGGTTTCACAGCCTGGTACGAGACACAACCTCCAGCCACTGCCTCCACTCTGCTAAACCTCCTGAGCGTGATGCTTCTGTGAGGGCAATTTCCCACCAGGAGGAAAGCTAAGGAGCCAGGGCCTAAGGAGAGCTCGCCGGCCTATGGGGTGAGTTGCTGAATATTTGGGTCGCATTAGACCAGCAGAGACTGTGGTACAGAAATATATGGATACACATGTGTAGGAAACCCTAAAGACATATGCTCAGCTATGCTGACTGCAGAACAAGTTGGAGTGGTTTTTTTCTATCCTTGTCTTCTACTTTTTTTCTTTCTTCTATTGACTGAACTTAGAAATAGGGTTTTTTCCCTACCATACCATTTGCAACTTCCTTGTAGTATATATAATCCCAATGAACTTGTCTTTATTTATTTTTTTTTAAATTATTCTGAATTAGCATGATGTGTACTTTTTCAAATACAGCCTGAGTAACCTTGTAGCCTGTTTTTAATTTTTACCTGCTATTTAAAGCTCAATTAACTTTTCATTAAAAGTTTGTAGGCTTTACGATATAGAAATCATATCACCTTGCCTGTTTGGAGCCTCTGTGGAATAAAATAGCTTTTCTTATTTGTGATCTTAGGCTCATATGAGAGGTTGATGACAGTGTAGGAAAAACAGCCTGTTGCATATCCTAGGCTGTACAACTAGCTGTCAATAAGATGTGTTTCTGTACAAGCTGCCATGTCAAATTACTGATTTCTGTCGCTGACTTTGCAGTTCTCAAGAGGAATGTTGTAAATATTAATGAAACATGTTTTTCAATCCCCTAGTGCTATAGTAAACTATTATGCCCATTTTATGGAAAAAAAAATTACAGTGTGGAAACTGTAAGATGCTCATGAATATGAACATTTTTGGCAGGAGTAGGAAGTAACTGAATTCATAATATCTGTATTTTAACCAGGAGACATTATTCTTCCTGGCTGAAATTCATTGATTTGCGTCATAATTGCAAAGGACTCTTCTGATAAGTGGCATAAATGTTGCTATGGCTTTGCAGCATCTGTTCTCTGGCAGTCAGACACAGTCAGACTGTGGAGCAGCTTGGAGTCAAGTGAAGCATCTACCTCTGCTTATGCCAATTTGCAGAATTGTGATGTAATGGAGGGTGTCAGCAGGATTCTTCTCCTCTGCTTTACAGCAAGAAGAAGAACTCAACACTACCTTCTTCATTAGTGTTTAAATTGTTTTTTTGCTTACTTAAGGTTTTTAAGAATGAGCTAGGAGGGTTAATATTTTAATATGTGTAACATTGTGCATAATAGTATGTAGTTATTTCATCATCCCTCAGTTGCTAAACATTGACTGATGTTTTAATAAATATTTTTTAGTGCTAAGAAAGAAATGCTGTATACATTTCCTGTAAACCGGTGTTTATGTTTTGGATACAAATTTATAGAGAATTGCATGTCTTTTTTAAAAAATACAGATTTTGCTATAAACCCTGTAGGTATTGTTCATTGTGTATTGTAATTGTTAGAGGGCTTTTTCTATTTTAGACTTGTTTGTAGGGAGAGGTTCCTATTAAAACTCATTTCAGAAAAGAAAAAAGCTTAGGAAGAGTATTGAACTCCTCCTGACATCTGTAGAAACACTTGGTACCAAGAAAAAGGAAATGGAGAAAGTCAGGTTATTCTCCCAACCTATGTACAAGCTGGAGTTGCCACTTGTAGACTATAATGAATACTGCATTGAAGCAGCACAGTAATTATGGTATGAATGGAGTAGCAGCAGCTTAAGACTGTTCTCTTCACAGAGTGCATATTGCTGTGTGCTGGGCTGTTGGGGATTGGCCCCTCTCTGCAGTGAGCCTGGGAGTGTTTGTTATGTGAGATTTTGCTACCTAGGATTGTGTAATTTGCTGACAGCTGTTGTTTCAGAGATAGGCAGGAGTGTTCTTATTTCTTCCTTATCCTGGACATCCTCCAGTTCCCCATCAGCCTTCCTGTTGTCTCTGTTACTGTAGAGACAATACTCTACTACCTGTCTGATGGTAGTCAAATGGAGAGTAATCAAATCAAATCATTATTTCTCTAAATCTAACTAAACTGGAGAAAACCCTAACATGTGCTAAAAATCTCCATATCATTCACTGGTGTTCTGGGTGAATGGGAGAAGTCATCCTTTTCACAGAACTGGTGTGTTTTGAGTGTCACATTAGGAGCCTGGTCTTCAGTTAGGAGAATCATGGAATCACAGAATGGTTTGAGTTAGAAGGGACCTTAAAGGCCATCAAGTTCAAACCCCACTGCCATGGGCAGGGACATGTTCCACTAGAACAGGTTGCTCAAAGCCCCATCCAAATGGTCTTGGATCCACAACTCTGGACAACCTATTCCAGTGTTTCCCCACCATCATCATAAATATGTCTTCCTTATGCTCATCCTAAACCTCCTCTCTTTCAGTTTAAAACCTTTGGCCCTTTTCCTGTCACTACAGACTTTAAACAAAGTCTGTCCCTATGTATCCAATAAACCCCCTTTATATATTGAAAGCTGCAATGAGGTCTCCCCTGAAGCCTTCTCTTCTCCAGGCTGAACAGCCTCAGCTTTCAGAGCCTTTCTATTGTAGGAGGAGTGTTACAGCCCTCTGATAATTTTCATGATCCTCCCCAGGTCCTGGTCTAGCAGGTTCATGTCTTTTGTGCTGGAGACCAGAGCTAGATGCAATACTCCAGGGGTGGTCTCAGGGAAGCAGAACACAGGGGCAGAATTCCCTTCCTCCACCTGCTGCCCCTGTTGATGTTGTCTTTCAGCTTGTGTAGCTTGCCATTCCTTTTCTGCTCTAAATCTTTGGCTTTAGAAATATTTTGAAAGTTTTTACTTGATTTCCTCAGCTTTTATTTCAGTGTATTTTAGCATTTAGTGCAACAGATGTATTCCAGAAAGAGGGAAATGCCATTCCTCTTTTGGGAAGAAATTACAAAAATCTTTCATTTACAAGAGAGGAGTCAAGGGAGTTCTTGTCTAATAGAGTAGTGGAAGATAACATTATTGGCAGGGAATTAATTTTACCATTGTATGTAGAGTATTGATAAGAATGTGGCATGTCACACCCTGATGTGTTCCCGTTTATTAAGTGTGTTGTGTGAATGACAGGGAATTGAGTAAGAAACACTAATTATCAGCCTCAGTTTTATGTATAGTTGGGCCTATAATGAGAAGTGAGAGTGGTTTGTTAACTGTGTGCTTCAGCTGTGAAACATAAAAACACAGCCAACAGCACAATGAAGAGCTGTCCTCATAAATTCACTTAATTTGATACCAGAGTTGATACCAAAAATTTATTTGGTATTAAAACAGTGCATTGCAGATATGCATAATGGTACCAATTATTTAAATGCATATTTAATGCAATATGTATAGTTATATGCTCATTTTGAGGGAAAAGCAAAAGAAGGATAGAGGAGATTGAAACCACAAAAGCCCACCTGAATTTCTTTGTGCTGGTTATGCCATGTGATAGTTCCGTGGTCTCTATTCCTTGTGAGATTGTGATGGGGAGGGCTTTTCAGTGGAATGAGTTGTATTTGGACAGTCATTACTCATGAGCATGTTGTGTTATTTGATGGCTGATGTTTTGTATGGAGCTGTTAATTTTTATGTAACTACTGGTTTATCTGCAGTAGCAGTATTACTGAGCAAGAGGTAGGCAAGTGAATATGAATGTTTCCTATGAAATATTGCATCTTTCAGCAAGGGCCCATCTCTGAGGTATTATACTGTGCTGTCAGCACTGGGGAGAAACCATCACCCTGTGGGATTTGACCTGAGGAGACTCCTTTGAGCAGATGAACAGCAGGACCCAGGGTACTTTATGTGATGGGTCATCACACAGCCATGGGTTGCTGCAGCAGCAGCCTACAATGCTCACTTGTTCATAGTGACTTTGCAATAAAGTTGAGGAAGAATGTGCTACAGGTGACCAAGCCTGGGATACAAAGCATCACTAAAGAAGCTTTGTTCATTTTCTGGGTATGTAATTTTCAGTGTATGATCTTTAAAATTAAGCAAAAGCCTAGAAAAATTGAGGAGAGGTAGTTAGTAATATTACAAGGTTTCATTTTCTTTATGTTTTTCTTCTTCTTGTCTTCTTTAATCATGTGAAGAAAAGTGTAGGATTTCTTTATCTAAAAAACATCCTGATGAATTTATTTCTTTCCTTAATAGTGCTGTGTGAAATAATCCAAGGGGATATGGAATATTTCTAATGATGTGAAGTTTCCACTGTGTATCAGGTGTTTTTTGTGGAAACATTTGAAAGGCCCAGTTTCTAGTAAGTCGGTATACAAGTATTGGCTGTCATTGTATTCTGCCAGCAGCCCTGGGAGCTGTTAAATTGCGTTTATGCCATTCTTCAGCCATGGGCAATTGTATATGACTGGTTGAGAACAGAGATTGCAATTTCCAAGTGGTTTCCTGCGTCAGAAACTAAGCCAGAATCATAGAAAGGTGGCTTATCTCAGCTTAAGCTAAATGAAATTTGGGGTGTTCTGGAGAACTGTGGGGGACATGGAATCGGTACTATGGATTACACTGTGGGCCTGAGTCAGAGGTGCCTGAGTGCACGGAAACCTAGCAGTTGTGCCAGCCCTATGCTGGTTCTCACAGAGGTCCTTTCTGCTTGAGTAAGAGCTTTCTAGCCCAGGAGCATCCCACTGGTCCCACTCTGGAAATGAGACCCAAAGTGAAGAGGTAGCACAAGAGGAAAATCTGTGCTGTACTAAGTTTCTCATCCTGTCATCTACCCTTAGATCTCCCTCCACTTCTGATTCTTGTGCCTCTTGTGCCAGCACAGAACCTGTGATTCTGAGATGCCTCCATCTATTTTCCACAGTTCTGTGCCCTTTCTTCCTTGTTTCCAGCTCGAAGAGTCTGGTCAGTTCTGCTAGCCTTGTAGTTGCACTTTCAACAAGGAAGGGGATCAGAAAGCCCCTTGTGCTAGTAATTACATGCAATTTCTGTACAAGTGTGAGAATATAGCTTGTCTAGTGTTTGTCATCAGCTGCAGGGTATTGATGGAGAGTGCTTTTTCCTAAAGCAGTAAAAGCTGCATACAGTATTTATGTTATGTAGTAAATACAGACTGCTACATCTGCCTACTGAGTCAGAGCAGAGAAACAGGGGACGTTTCTCTTAATTTGTATGTGTTGTGCACTTTTTCTCAGGCACAAAAGTGCTCAAAAAGCAATCAAAGAGATCCTTTTGTAGCTGTTTTCAAAATCTGACCAGCCACCAGGAACTGAGGAGTGCCTCATTTTCATCTTACATTTTTCTAAGTCCTTAATATTGTTTCATGCATAGAAGGAATGGTATTTATGTAATGAACAGCTATGCCATGCTTTGAATAGTTCACAAAGAAGATAGAATTCCTTATTTCTTCTTGGCACTGGCGTGGTATCGCTATATTAATATGCTTCCCAGCCACAAATGGATGTAATTTTTCAGGATCCTGTGAGCAGAGAAGAGTATTTATCCCATATTTACCCCAGTTCACAAATGGGCAGCTTAGGATCAGAGATTAAGGATGCAAGTATCTGTTATAAATTCTGGGAATTATGGTTACACAGCTTGAACCATTTCATCTTCCATATCTCCTCTGACTTTGATACCTAGCAGTCTTCCTGCAGCTGTATGAACCAAGCAGCTGCCTTTGCAATCAGAGCTAGTATTAGATACTGGCCTGTGCCTCCAGCACTTTTCCTTCAGCTGCATAGGCAGGCAGGCAGCTGCTTTTATGTATTAATATGTGGAGTTGGCATTGGTTATTAAGACAGCTGCTCGGCTGCCCTTACAGCTGGAGGAGAGTGTTTCCTACTAGGAACAGCTCATAGGAGTGGAGGGACTTCAAAACAAGGAGGGTATGGCCTGGCTTTTCATCTCTAAGCTGTATTGCTTAGGGTTGTGAAACTGTGTGATTTCATTAGGAAATGTGTACAATTAATGGAAGTAATTGAATACGTTGAAGTTACTTACCATTTTTTTTCTTCTGCATTTTATGGGTTTAGACTGGTGACAAAAGTGACCATGTGACTTGATTTTTTCTAAAGCAGAAATGTTTATATTGCTTAAATTTAATTGATTGAGTTAAGGTTTTATACCGAATTTAAAACCTGGTAGCCCTACCTCTAATTGTAGAATTAAGTATTAGTATCTGTTTAGAAAAGTTTCAACGTCTTTTTGTGATTTTCATACCCAGAGGTAAAATGGGAAATCGTGCATGTCCATCCTTCCTTGTAGCACTTGGCTGTTTATTCAGGGTACTTCTGTTGGGTTTAAAGACTCAAATGAGTTTGAACCTTGAGCTCTTACTTCTGCCCTTACTTAGAGAAAAAGACTGAGTGCCTGCACCACCATTTGTGCAGCCTTTGACAGATGAAAGCTCTACTCTGCTGTATTTCATCTGGGCATCAACAGCCAGTGGCAGCTTGGTTTTAGAAGGCCTTGTCCATATGAAACTTCCTTCTGTCAAATTCTAACATAAGGCTTAGATGAAAAGAAGAATGGGGATTAGTGAAAAGCCTGAAAGTGCTGTGTGTGACATAAAGCCATGCCGTCATTGGTAAGTGACATAAAGCCCCCAACTAAGCTACTTCAGACTTTGTGGACAATGTTGAATGAAGTAGCAAAATTCTGCAGAGAGCACTGAAGTGCTTCTGGAAAGAGGAAAACAGTGGAGAGAGAGTAAGCAAGGCGATATCTAATATTCTGTTGAGTGGGTAAAGCAGGCATCAATGGTGCAGCAGTATGCACCTCTTGAGGATCTAGCAAGCTTTCATATGGGGCTGGTGAAATAAAAGCAGTCTTTGAGGAGTAAATAGGAAACCGTGAGAGGACCTCAGTATTGATGGGAACACATTCCTCTATGGGATTGGGAGTCCTACACACCATAAGCTGCTCTTGGAGTGTAAACAAACACCTCTTGGAGAATGTGGCGTGCTTTTCCTTTGATGTTGCTGGGAAGTTTTGAAGTACGTGTAAGAAGTAGTCTTCCTCTTTTTCACACCCACCTCCTCACACCACATAATTAAAATTAGTTTCTGGTTTTTCTTATGGTATTTGCAGTATGTCGAGTGAAAGTGTTTTCTTTTTGTATTTTGTTTATAATGAAAATCACTTCTCCCTTCAAAAGTTTTCAGACCAAAAGTTAAGTTTGCCCAATACTATTTTTAGGTGCCAATTCAAAGAAACATTATTACTGAGTGTAATTTCTCCTTTGATATACAAATGAGGTTCTTTTGATGTGGGGTGGTTGTTCCCATAGCAAATCAGCTCTTCAGGGCAGTTCATTATTAGCAAGCAATTGTTAAATGTATTCGTCTGTTTGTACCGTGTAGGCAAAAGTGATTGTGGTGCTCCCTAGGTAAGATTGTCTCATACCCCGTGGTCTGTATCTCCTGTTAACTTGTCCTGCTGAATTCTGTCAGATTTTGAATACTTGGAATAAAATTATCCGCTGTCATTTTCTCTTGCTGGTTGTTTATTTTTCTTTCTGTGCTGCAGAAAGTGTCAAGCATTTCTGAATATATATTGCCTTTTTTAAATGTAGTGCTATCCTGTCCAGCTTCTGGACAATACCTTGAAATTTGACAGGGGTGACCTTCATCAGGGAGGTGCCTCATGCTACTTGCTTGATTGTGCATGTAGACTGAGCTAAGGTAGCAGAAGTCTGGACAACATACATGGATATCTTCAGTGTCTACTGGTTTGTCTCCCAGACCAAAGGCAACTGGAGCATTAACAGCAGAAACTCATGTCCTACGGCCCAGTGAGGAAGGATTGATAGTAGCCAGGAAGAAATGGTGATTTCTAGGGTTGTTTTATTTCTCCTGGTCAGAAGAAGAATGATTTGCATTTCACAGTCCCTTGATCACCATGCCAGTTGTCAGTCATATGATTAGAGAATCAAGTACCATTTTTAGTGTCAGATGGCAGTTTGCATGGGGTGCCAAGACTAACAGCTAGTACTAGTGCTGATCTTCTCATGGGAAGAAGAGAAAACTGAACTGGGATTTAGAACAGTTAGGCTCTTCTTTCTGCTCTATGCTATATTTCTATAGCAGTAAAACCACTGGTGTTGAATTAAACTTGAATGTTTAACTAAGGGGCTGAACTGTGAATGTGGGAGAAACTTTTTAAATTTCTATATTTAGCTTTTGAAAGCTCTTTTTGCCACCTTCATTTTCTTACAGCTTTCCTTCATGTCATAAATACCAGAATTAATGAAGTATTAAAGGGATTTTATTTCATAATTTCTTTTTTAATCATTTCAATATGAAAATAATTAGTGCATGGATTCGAATCCTATTTCTAGTATAGAAGATAATTCAGTCATATCTTTTGATCTTGGCTGGAGGAAGAACAAAAAAATTGGCTTGGTTTAGACAATTAGCTTAGATATTTGGTAAACAAGTTCAGCTGTTAGGATGGTGAAACTGTCAGAGGGTTTACCCAGGGCCAGTTGTAAAAAACCTTTCTTTCACAGAAGTTTCTTAAAAACAAGTTAGATTAATTTTTCATCACAGTACCACCTTTGGTGTAAAAGATAAGATTTGATGTCTCATCCCACCTTTAATTTCTCTGATTTTGATCAAGTCTTTAGAAAGTAGCTGGATATTAAAGAAGACTTGCTTTTGAGACACTTTGAGGCAAATACAGTAGAAAATTCACCATTTCAATATAGTAAGTGCAGCAAACATTTCAAAAGTCCTGAAATAAATATTTCTTTGTGCTGCTTGTAAAATACTGTCTTTTTCCAAAGAGTTTGTGTTACCTTAGAAGTGATCCAGATGAATGAGAAATGCTCATAATTACAGTCTCAAAGTAATCTGCTCAACTTCTTTTGCAAATGACCATGAAATAAGTAGGAGTGAGATGGGGAAGCATTTGGCTGAATTATTGATATGACTATTACCTGGGATTGATTCTGCCACCTCAGCTTGATTTTGTGCATTTCAGTCAGCTCTCGTTCCTTTCCATTTGCACAATAATTGTTGGAACAAGCTGAGGTGGTCAATCATATGACCTTATCTCTAAAACAATTTGCTATCAGGCTTTGCTAAACTGTAATTTGAGTAAATATCTTCTGGCTCACCAAAGATTTGTGCTATTTAACAAGAAATAAACTTTTGTTGTGGTTTCTCAGCTTCTGGCCCTCCAGTTTCCTGATTTTTTTCATCTATGCTTCTTACTGAAGAATGTACACTACTTACAGCTTTGTATCTGGGTTGTTTTCTGTTCAGGCTTGAAAATGTTTGGGGAAAAAATCCCAAAAAGATGTGAGCATCCAGTGTCACAATCAAATAGCAGTATCTGTTATGAGTCTATACACACATTATAGTTTAATTAAAATCTGTCGCTCCTTTAATACTTGCATGTGCACACATGCACAAACCAGTTGACTGCTGAAAGGGAAAATCTTTAAGAAGGTATATTGTTATCATTGAATGTATCAGTTAGTCATTGCATAGAAGCTCTTTAGATATCAAAATCAGAAAATAAGTCTTGAAAATGCTTAAAAGTTATTAACTTACTTTTTCCCCCTTTACTTATTATGACACACTCTAGCAGCTTGAGTTAGAGCAGTCTCACTCCCATGTCTTGGAGGATTTTTCAGACTAATACACTGCTACTCTGAAAAATCTGAATATTTTAATCTTTTTGAGGATGCGGTTTAGTTACCTGTGTTTGATAACAAACAGCTAACCTGTATGTTACTGCACAACCTGTGCAATTACTGTGCAAAGCAGTTTGCTGTGAAAGTTTTTAGTTTGCAACACCCACAGCATCAACTAAGGATAAATGCCAGCTGTTTAAATATTAAGTTCTTTAATTTCACTAGTCCTCATTTTTATGTTGGGGTTTTTTTTTCACTTTGTACAAATTTCTACAAAATATTAGTTCTATACAACATTTTTAGTCCATTGTTACCTTGACAATTATGTTATGTATTAACTTTAAATGTGGCTGTAATCAGAATGATCCTTGTACTGCACTGCCAAATGACAGAAATGTTATGAATTGTTCTTTTTACATCACAAAGATGGATAAGCATGTATTTGACATCCAGGCTATGATGATGGTGTTCCAGGAACATTCAATACATACTTCCTTGGTCTCTTCCCCAGTCCTTCCATCAAAACTAATTCAGTTTTCTAAGTGAGGCTGCAACATTCAAATTATGCCTGCTAAAGCTAGGAAAAAACCCCACTGAAATAATTACTTCAAGCTAAATCTGTTCTCTGTATCATTACACAACACAAGTGTGAGGCAATAAGTGTTCAGGTGGCCAAAGGGAACCCTTGGACTTCCCGAGCCACTTTGCTGCCTCTGTTGCAGCACCAAGGTTACAGCAGCTGGTGTCTTACCATTTCCCCAGTTCTGCAGTGGCTGGTCCCCCCCTGACATTCAGAAATGATGCTGCTGTGTCTTTTGCCCACAAAAATTGCTCTTGGGACAGAGAATTCAATGTGCAGACAAACCTAAGCCCCCTGCCAGGGATTTGCAGTTCTCACCCTACAGTAATTGCAGTGCTAGCTGAACTCTAAAACTTCTGTGACTTCTTTCTGATTTTTATTGCATTCAGTGAAGCAAAGCTATCAATCTTGCATTTATTTGCTGTTTTATTGGGTGTTAAGTGTGACAAGTTGCTAAAATCCTCTGTTAAATAAAGTTGACTTTCTAGATATTAATTTTTTTGTATATTTATACATTAAGTTTTATTTATATCTTACAAGCAAAAGTACATTTCATGAATTAAAATTATTTCTATGCAAAAAGTGATACTTTAAGGTTCAGTAATTGCTCCTGTAATTGCTTATCATATTACTGGGAAGCTTTTGTTTGGTCAAATCTGTTCTGCCTATGAAAGGCAAAACGAACAGATTAGGTTTTGTAAAAAGAAAGTTAAATCAAGTATTTAAAAGTTTCCATTTAAGACTTTTTATTTACAGTGTGAAATAGGTAGTGGCCTTTTATCTGTCACATTTTTCTTGGTGTTACTTGTGTGTATCCATCAGTACTGGGGTTGAATAACCTCACCTTAACCACTACTCTTTCTTCCAACTTCCTTCTGGGGGTTCGTTTAACTTCTTACATGTGGTTAATGCTGAAACGGGACAGAGTGAGATGTGGCCAGGACAGAGTCTGAAAGAGTGGAAGTGCAGTGTGCTTTAAGTGCAGTGTGCTTGTTACATAAACGAGGTGCTAAAATAGTGTCAGCCTCACTGGAGTTCAGTTTGAGGTTGGGGTCCATCAGCATAGTGGTACGGTGGTGGTGGCAGCGCTGGGGGTGCATCTCTGTGTCCAGGTCCTTCTGCACTGGCCGCAGGGGAAATTTCTGCAGGTGATAAATGGCTGAGCAGGTACTGATGATCAGTCCTGCAGCAGCCTAAACCTGTACCTGCCTCCTGGTGCTCAGCCCTGCTTGGGCTCTGCGCGCGTTTTATCGCCCACGTAATCTGAGCTTGTTCCAAGTATTAGAGAAACTGAATTTGACCTGGGAGACTGAATGCCTGTTCTTGCTTTGTGTAGTCATTAATGTTATAACTAACACCGCTGGCTTCAAAAGTGATTTACTACAGGCACAGTATTTTAAAATGCACAAGTAAATCCTTTCAGAGTTGATAACATTTTAATGGAATTGACACGTTAATAGGCAAAATCGTTTATGTGTAGTTTTTACTTTTCCCTGTATGAGAAAACTTTCAGAATGATTGTCTCTACCCCAAGAGTGTTACAAATTGCTTGGACCATCAATACTTTCCTTAAATCTTTTGTGGAGTACAATAAGCCTCCCTGTCCTTTTTATAGGGAGAGTGGTAGAATTTCACCTGCCTTTTAAAATGCAGATAATACATTGTTTGGAGAAGTTTGTTTGAAAAGGTAGGTTAAGCTGGAATGAGTCATCACCAGGGTGCTCTGTGTGTGTGCGTGTATTGGGAACTTGATACTGTGGGAAAGCTGCAAGGCGCCTTCTAAGGTGATGGAAAAGAAATACTGTACTACAATTAGTTTTACTCACAAACAAGAATAGGATTTTGTTATCATGATTAATTGCGTCTTACCGTGTTCCACCAGTAGATAAGCAATAACAGGAGCTGGAATTCTTGGACGATAGTCGGAAAGAAAAGACTAACAAAGTGAAAGGTATGGAAGCAGTCTTCAGATCTCCCTTGCTTTCCCTAACAAATACAACCACAGTGTTCAGCTTGTGAGATAGATGGAAGTGTTAAGCAATTCCCTTTTCAGTGACAGAGCTTATTTGAAAATGGGTTGGGACAAGCCTGTTCTTTGTTTTATTAGTATTACTGAATATTTAGAATAAAGTTGACATTTGGAAGGAGGACTGCCCTTAGTACAAGATTAGTTTCTAACATTTTGGATTCCCATTTTATTCCAGGCTTATAAACTTTGAATATGCCATTGGTTTTCATTTGCTTTAATAAGATCCCTCCAAGATGAAACACTGGCAAAGCTTGTTGTCTTTTGGGATGGTAAGTTAGGCAGTGAGATTTTTCCAGGCAGCCTGGGCAAGAAAATCAGAGTAAAAGGTTAACATGGAAAACAAAAAGGGTATGTGACCTGGAGAAGTAGATGGAACGGTGATGGGTGGATGTGTTGGCCTTCTTTACAATTACTTCCACTCTGGTTCATGTATGCCACCACTCTAAGTCTGCAATAATTCAATGGCAGAATGTATTTAGTTTGCTATTCTGGAATATCTTCAAAACTTATTAAAATGCAAGACTCATTCTTACTTGTCAGAAACTAAAGGTGAACATACCAGACACGATTAGTTTGCTGTAAAACAGTTTCCTGCGTCTCTAAAAAGGCATCATGAATTTTATAAGTTTTTGAAATCTTTGGATTATTGAAATATATTTTCATTAATTTTTAAGAATATAAACGTAAATGTTCAGTAGAATCTTTTGCAAAGAAAAATGGGGAGGTGACTTGAATATTGTTTGCGTATTATCAAGGGCTGGGTGTAGAACGTACAGAATGTACAGCAGTTGCAGGTAACAGAAAATGAGACAGAATCTTAACAGCTTCCATTTTCCAGTTCAGGAATGTGGGATATAGACCAAGGTGCTTGGTCTTCTAAGAGCTGGTATGAGCACTGGCTAGAAAAAAAGTTCTCACTGAGCACTTATATCCCACAACACTGACTAGAGAAACTCCTGGTGCCATTTTTAAAATCAAATAAATGTTGAGAAGGGAGACAACAAAGGAAGTTATATGGGGAGTTTCAGTTAAAGTGTCTAAAGTTTGGAGGAAAATACAAAGAGTAGAGTGGAAATGTATTACATTCATAAAAAAAAACTTACTGCTCTGAAAAAGACCAGCAATTGAGAGATACTGCCTCTTTACTTTGTTCATTTGTTCTTCATTATTTTACTTTGGTTTAGGGGTTTAGGTTCTTTTTGGTTTTTTTAGCCCCATTTCAGCAGCCACTTGTGCAGGCGCATTGCAGAGCTGTATGTGTAATCCCACAGAAATCAGTAAGTTTATCCATGTCAGTGACATGGACCACAACTCTTACAGAATTCGAGCACTAGTTCACAAATACTTCAAGATTTGATGTCTGTACACATTTGTACAAAACCTAACACAATCCTGCTCTGGAACTGGGGGGATTTAGCAATAACTATGAGGGAGGAAAGGAAAATTCTTTAAAAATTGAATTAGTTTCTTGCAATTGAGTGACTTACATTTTAATGTTGGTTTTATGAGTACTTACTACTTTCACTGAAAAATGCAAAATAAGAATTAAAATATATTGTCCATTCATACACAGATTCTGTATTAAGCAATTATTTTTATTTTTTGATAATTTTTATTCATGCATAGATCAGATGAAACATTTTTCTATCATGCATTGTAAGCTCATGTGCTCCAATTTTGGTCAAATATTTAGTTGTGTTTTATCTAAATGAGTCCTAGTTTGGACATCATTCTTTGCAGTCACCTCTTTTCCAAGATGATAGGGATGGAGATATCCGGTTCATTCCATTTGCCAGGGTCTCATGGCTGTCGCAGGATGTTTTAGGAAGGACATCCAAGTGGTTCCATGCAGATGCTGGCACCCACTCACCTCGAGCCCCTCCAGGTGTGGGCTGTTTTTTTGCAGTGCTGTGTTGCAGCCATTCACATCCCAAGCTCCAGCAGGACATAATGGCTGATCTAGAGCTGGCTCTTCCCATTGCGATATCATTAGACCTGGGTGAGTACAACCTTCTGGACAGTGGAGCCCAGCAAAAAAACCATATAATTATTCTTGATTTGGCAGGGTCAGGGCTAAACAGGAGCTAAAATTTTTTCCTTGTCTTGAGCTGACTCTCTGGAAAGCCACTTTCACCATGCCCCTTGGAGCCCCTGACAGTGGGAATCTAGTGCAGCTGTATCAGGTCTGGCCCCACAGAGAAGCAGTTTAGATCTGTGTGGTTGGGCAGTCAAGAGGCTGTCAGAGGTGTCTGAACTAATTCCACACCCAGGGAGCCCTGCCAGACCTGAACTCTGCCCAGCTGAGTAATTCCTCTCTGCACTGAGCTTCCTAAAGCGCTAGACTGGTGTTTCCAAATCCAGAGTAAAATGCTGTGGACACCTCTCCCAGATGACAGAACTGGTTTATTCCCTTGCTTTGTGGACAGGAGTTGTAGGAGCTCCTGTAATTCAGTTTTCTCTCTGGAGAAAGCACACTAAGATAACAGTGCATATTGTTACCTGAAAATTCTTTTTCTGATGTGCAACAGGTATGTCAAAACCTGCCTATTTTGCTGGAGCATGTTCCTAGCAAGGTGAGTGTTTGAGAGGAAGATTGAAAGGCTGAGTTTTATTCCAGATTTGCATCTCCTGGCTCCATTTTCCCCTTCAGAAGGGAGGGGATGTAATTTCAAACCCTTGGTTAAAGAGTTACAAATATTTAGGGAAACAGATAAGTCACTGCTAATTGATTCCCTGGCCTCATGCTCCCAGTTTTGGAGGTGCTGGTGTTAAAACTGAGGCATGAAGCAGTTTGAGTTAATGGTCTATGTCAGATAATTAGATGGCACCACACATGTTGAACAGAGTAGCTGGAGAATGGGCAGGAAGAAAAGGAGAATGTGGCATTAGCAGGCACAGCTCCAGGAAATAAACCTTACAGTTTTTTCTGACTTTTGAATGTAGCCAGGAACTTGAACATATTTAAATGAGACTGAGCCACGACAATCCATCAGTAAAGAATTGTTGGATTGCTTGTAGATTAAGTAGGTCTTCTAAAAACAAAATAAAAATGCTTACTGGTAAGTGATGATCTTTGCCCTCTGTAGAGGGGCTTTTTATGATAATTTGCTTCCACTGGACTGGTTTTCATTGCTTTACATCATTAATTTCATGGTAGTGCAAGTTTGTGGTTTAAATTCTCTTATGCTGCTCTCCAGATGACTGACCCAGTATTCAGAAAGGTAGCAGCATTTGTACTTTTTTTGTCTGATTATTTTTTCCTCAGTTTTAAGCTTCAATTTGTTAATAATCAAAGCCCACGAATGCATCCATCGTGTAGGAGACATTTTACTATCTGTAGTTCAGCATTTCATTGATTTCATTATTACAGTCATAATTATTTATGACAAAGGGACAAGTAGACCCAGAATCCTTGTATTATTTGATGAAATGTGAATGTAGGTGTTTAATGCCTAAAGAAATTATTTCTGATAAAAATAAATCCAGGCTAAAACTAGTCATGTGGGAGAAACTTAACCCTTTTCACTGGACTTGGGGAAGTAGCTGATAACTGCTGCGGCTGTTTGACTCTCTTGTTCAGATTAAAAAATAAATTAAAAGAAGGAGGAAGGGAATGAAAGAACATTTCCTTTCCATGCAGTCACACAAGCTATTGTCTGTGAGCTCCCTGCCCCCATCTCTTTCACCCAGGCACACACACACACGCACACAAAAAGCCAATTTTGTGTCCTTCTGAGCACACAGATGTTCCTCTTGGCATCCCTACAGTATGGATAGGGGTTTTTTTGCAGGCATAGAATGTGAGGCTTCTTTGTTGGAGACAAAGTGTTGCCTGTGGTGGGAATTGCTGCAGTGATGGGAAAGTATCATAATGTATTGTTGGGTTGCTGTGTTTTTTACCCCAGTAGAGACAGTACATTAAAGTAGCTTTGTGGGCAGTGAATTGTTTGCGCCAAGCCTGGCTAATAACACCCTCTCCTTGGCAAGCAGTCACACAAGGTATGGTTGGCATAGTTTGGATGGTCACAGGATTTGTCGCAGGCATCTGCAGCAGCTCTGCTGCCTTGAGTACAAGTCTGAGCAGCCGCATGTGGTGAGCTAATGAGAGTGCTCTGACTGTGGAGAGAGAGCAGTCCTACTTTCAGCTCTTCATTTTTCAGTGTTCTGAGGATCTGATATGATACAGGCTTTCTTCTAAATTATTTTTAGGGCATCTGCTCTGGAGTTTCTGTATAAAGAGTCTAAGAAAGCAGCTTGAAATGTTTAAATTAATTTCTAAGTAACATTGGAAACTAATAGCATTAAGTGTTTGTCTGAGCTTGTATACAGAAGAGGGTTCAAATTGTTTCTTGTGCTAAAGTCTACCAGAGGACGTGGTTCTTCTTTGGGCACAGTTGATAACATTGTCTGCCTAAAGCTCTGAATCCAGCTCTTCTGTTGTTCATGGTACCAAGCATGAGAAACACAGATCTGGAAGCTGGGGATCTGGATTAAGTTCCTTTTTTTCATATCATGTTATTTTTTAGCTCCATTCTTCAAATATGCACACATTTTGTCATGACTTTGACTCTTTTGGTTGGCAGTTTTGTACCCCCATAATAAATCTCTGATGTGAAAGGTCTACCTATGTAGATCCAGTCGAAAGATTGCATGGTTTAAGTTGGAGAAAATGGAGTCCACAAAGAGCTTATAGGTGAAAAATTCCTTGAAGAAGCTGCTTCTAGGAAGAATTTGGAGATGGGACTGTAGAGGGGAAAGTTACCTGACTCTGTATAATAATCATTAATTCTTTTATTCCTCAGTTGCTTCCTCTAATGACAGAATCCCTAGTCCTTCCTTTTTCCCCTAAGTAGCTTTATCTACCTCTAATTTTCCCATTGTGGAGAAAGATATAATCATTTAAGTTTCTATAGTTCTTTCATCTTTCCACATCTAAGGAAAAAAACCCCACAGCTTTATTTGGTATTTTTTTCTCAGTCCATGTGTGTGTATTGTGTTTAATAAGAACTTAGCAGTGGTTCTCTATTGAGCAGAATCAGGAAGATGGCTCTTGTCCTTGTACAATGTCACAACAGTTGTTGCTAGTTCATTTCCAGGTGTGCTCCACATACTAAATTCAGATCTGCTATCATGATTACACCTACTTTTTACTATTTTTAAATAGGTTTTTTTTCATCCTTGAGGCCTATTTCTTGTTTGTCTCTCCAATTTCACTAAATTGCATAGACTGTTCTTACTCTGAGCTTTTTCCTCTTCTTTCATCCCCCCTTTTAAAATTGCAAGCATGGTCCTGTTCCAGTGTCAGTGTCCCCTAAACAGAATTCCCTTTAGAAACCCTTCCTACCCTTCTGCTGTCTTCGGTGTTAGGATTCCAGGACACGTTCTGGTGTGGTACCCAGCAGCTTTCCCTGGAGGCCACTCCTTGTCTACTTCCAACCTGCACCTGCCATTCTTGCCTGCATGTTTCTTTTGATTTATCCAACTGTTCATTTCTTCTTTATTGCCTCCAAAACAAAATCTTCTGAAAAATTCCTTTGGGTAGTTATATTCGCTAATAGTCCATACTTCCTTAACCTCAAGCATTATAGCATTAGGTCAGCCTTTGTCATTTCTAGTGTCTTAATAGTTTGGTAATACCTTGTTTCATGCTCTTTTGGATAGTTTTCCCCTCCATTTAGCATTTCTAAAAGCTGTCCTCGGTAATCTGAGCTCACTCCTAACGTTGTGTGCAGCAGGTGAGTGGCTTATTAGGTGACCTTTCTCATTGGTAATTGGCCTTGCCTAGACCCACCAGGCTCTTCATGGATATTCTTTATATGTTTTCCTCATCCATTTCACAGTTTCGTGAAGGACGTATTTTAAAAATCTGAAACACATTTGAACACTTTTCCTGTCCTGACTCTGATAAAGATCTATTAATATGTTAGGGTTTTTTAGCAGAAAGTGGAACCATCAAATATTTGCTCTGCTCAAAGGTAAGTGCATAGCATTCTGCAGAGAAGTGAACCTTCCCCGTGCTTTACACTCTTCCTTGCCAGGTCTAGAAAATCAAATCAACAGTGTCAAACTGGTTGCATTTTTAAGGCACCATAAGATTTTCATGTTGTCTCTGAATAGACTTCTATTAGCTGTGAAAGCCATTGGAATGAATAACACAAGTGTTAGCTTACAAAGAAATGCTCCTGACCAAATCTGAAAATGTTCCTTTTACAGGAGCGCCATGAGCTCTTTTTCATCAAAAAGTCTGTTCAGTGTTAGTCCATATTGTTCACTTACAGTGTAAGTAGCTGAGATTGTTCTTGAGGCATTCATATAAATGGATACTAACAAGGAATTGAAACTTCAAGAAATATTATTTGATATACCTTAAAATGTTGGGTAATGTTCTCTGGTGTAGAAATGCAGGCATATGTTCCAAATGTGCACACTCAGTGATGCTTCAAGATGGTTTAAAAGCTCTGGAAATAGGTTAATAATCTGTTGTTACAGGGGGACTTTTTCTCTGCCAGATCCCATTTTATGCACGTTTAGCTTTTTCAGACCATACTGTCAGACATTTTGAGCTAAAATCTTTAGCTGAGTGTCTTGCAGTTGTCTGAGCAATCTGCATATACTGCATCTTACAGACCAACTGTTATGTAAATATGACTTTTGTAAATATGACTTAGTGAACACTAAGAGCAAGCCAGAGGGTAGATGTGGCAGGCAGTGCTTTGTGCAGGCACCAACAGCCACAAGGAGAGTTGGAGAAAGACTAGGGAATAAGGAGATTTAGGGAAGAGGCTGGTACTTCTCAGCAGTCCTTTGGGAAGGAAGAGTCCTCCCTTGGCCTTAGCTGATTGATAAAGAGGGACCATGTGGTACCTCTGGCTCCTCTTGTCTTAGAATCCCATCCAGTTCTTCGTCCTTTTCTCTCAAGCTCATAAACTCTCTAAAGATCTCACCCACATTCTCCAAAGTTGTACTCCTCAACCTGTATCTCCTCCAGACCCTTCTCTCACTGCCCATTCTTCCTCTGAGACCCCAAACCATTAGTGCCCAGCCTTCCCTCATATTTAGCACCTTTTGCATCTCTCCTGTGGCATTCACTTGCAACTGAGAATTCAGTTATCTCCTTCAGCTATTCAGCAGCTCTATTTTCTGTCTTTAACATGGTTACCAGCACTCACTGCCACTTCAACAGCCATTTTAGCTGTCTCTACATGTCTTCTGCATCCAGCTCTCCCAAGAAAAGAATAAATCCAATTTTATGGCTATGATGAGGTTTAAATAAGGCCACGGACGGTACTTTCCATCAGTGCAGATGGGAGCATCAGAGCAGGGTTAGATGATGTGTCTGCAAAAACCTGCTGACAGTATGTGAATTACCCTGATCTGCTGAGGATTCTTCTGTGTGACAGCCACTCCAAGCTGTAAAAAGCTTGAGTGTTGAGCAGCAAAGATGGGGAGGTTTTTAAATTCATTGTCATTGTTCCCATAGCTAGTATCATTACCCAGGTAGTAAGGGGGAGTGTGATTTGAATTTTGATAAGAACCATGTCTGAATTATCAAAATGTACTATTTTTAATCCCTTATAAGAGAACTGCCAGGATGGCTGGTGTGAGGGGATTGGCATCAGCTGAGTGAGAAAACTGAGAAGCATTTCAAGAAAAGGAAGACAACTGAACTTAGTTAGTACTGGTGACAGAGAAAGTTATGATGGGGTAAGAAACTGAAAAGAAAGTGAATTTGGCTGGATAAATGGGCTGGGACTAGGATGAGTGAGGAGGCAGTAAGTAAGAGGGGGCAAGAAAATATGTCTAATAATTTTTTGTGGAATAGAAAAAGAAGACTGAAAATGCTTGGTCTGAGATCCCAGGGAGACAGCAAGAGGCCAGAGAAGTTAGGATTTAGGAAATGGAGTATGTGTAGAAAGGGAGTAAGATTGAGACCACATCTATGAAGAAAATGAAGACAGTATTGTGGAAAGTGAATTTGAACTGTGGAGGGCTGAAGGTTTAGGAGTACATACATGAAAAGTATTTGACTGAGCCAAGGTTTCAGCATGGGAAAGAGAAGGGGTAAGAATTACAACAGTGATTACTTGTGGAAAGATGGATAGAAGAATCTGAGCTAGAGAATATTTCACATTGTTTGGTTTTTTGGCTTTTCTTTTTTCTACTTGGGTACCTTTATCTTTCATCTTTTAAGCAGTTTGCCTGGCTTCTGGTGCCTGTAAGCATAAAGGGCTGTGGGGTTTTTTAGTGTTTTGTAAAATTGCTGGCAAATTTTTTATATATATTTAAATATTTAGTCTTTATTTTTTAACATTTTGTAAGTTACAAAGCAATATTTTAATCGATAGTTAATTTCATTGTTTAAACAGTGGAAAAAATATAAAAATTTGGACTAAAGACTCAGATTTCTTTTTTGTTTTATTTTCCTCTCAAGTTAAAGATTATGCTTTACATTATAGACTGTGAAAGAAACTGGCATAAATTGCTGTATGATGACATGAGTATATCTGATACAAGTTCTTAGATGACAGGAGCCACCTCTTGGAAGTTTCATTTGTCAAAAGCGTACCTCTCTGTGCCATGGAGAAAAGGTTACAGCATTCATCTTTGATGTGATACGAAGTACATTTTAAAATACAGATTATTCTGTGGATGCCTTCCCTAAAAAAGGGAATGATCCTGTACCAAAAGTTTTAGTGAATGCAAATTGATTCTTGCAGATACTGTAGCAAAAGTTAAAGCAAGATTTTTTTTTCTTGTTCTAGTAATTAAATATTGGCTGCTTTGGGTTTTGCTTGAATTGAAGAAAAGCATGTTACTTTTTAGAAGTGATTTACAAATAAGAAATTCTACCAAAACTCTAAATGTCCAGACCAGAACAGAATTAGATTTAAATATTTGACACCCTGGGCTGTATTCTTTTGCTGTCACAGACACAAATGCCATTGATTATTGATATCATGGTAATAGCAGAGCTTGACAATGTCTTCACAACGGCTTGTTTGATGTTTTTCTGTGACAATTATAAAACAGTTCTTGTCAGGCTTTGCATTTACCTTCTTTTAGCAATAGGAATGAAGACTTACATGTTTCATTCACCCATGTCTGTGCCAGCTGGCATCTCAATAGCCAACAGTGAAGACAACAGGGAACTGTGACAACGTCCCTGCATTTGAGTCCCACAGAATGAAGCTGCCAAGGCTTGACCAATAAATTATGGCTTTGAACAGCTCCATAAGCATAACTAGAGATACTATTTTACCCCCTAACAATGGAGTGGACTCTCAAACTCTGCTGCATGTACCATTCTGTTCAGTAGGATTTTTTTTCCCCCAAGTGTCCATACATGCAGTGACATCAGCACTTCTGTAAGCTCCAGTTGTCCAGAGGGAATGTTCAAGTGCTTCAGGGTATTTTTCACATCAGCATCTAGCTAATATGCCCAAACTCTTTGTGTATTCATTTCTAATTTCTGCTTTAGATGGTGGTCAGTGTAAAGTGGGGTCAGCTTTAGACTTCCTCAAGTGCATAAAACCTGCTGGGTTTAAGGATGTTTGCCATAGGAGCTCCTTATGCACTGTTGTTCCAAAACACTAGGTGACAATGGCTGTTGCTTAAGTTGATCATTTCACACACTCTTAAAGCATTTTGCTAAATGCTTCCAAGAATATGAGAGGCTTTTATCTGCTTCTGTCTAGCACAGTATAGCCTGTTTCAGTGTAGAAGTATGGATTTGGAACAAGGAGCAAAAATATTCTGAAAAGTTATTAAGCAGGTGTCACAAGCAGTAACTGCTCAGAAGAAATGAGAGTGTGTTTGCATTCTTAGTTGAAGGAAAGAGGAAAACAAATGGAGTAGGAAATAAATACAGCTGAAGTGGTAATAGGTTGATGAGTCACAAGAAGCGAGATTGCATTTTCTGACAGAATGTAGCCAGCAACCTTGGAGCATTTTTGTGAGATATTTGATTGCAGAGAACAGAGATGCTTTGAAAATCCTATTTTGAGCATCCATCTCTTATTTGAATGACTGGATGCTGTGGTAATAAATAATGGATGAATAAAATTTAAGCCAAAAGGGACCTTCAGGTCATCTCTCAGGACTTCACTGTATCATGAGACATGACATTTCAGCAGGTTATCCTGAACTGAACTAGCACATCTGTTTTGACATTTCTTCAGTTGAAGCCATCAATGGCTGAAAAGTCTCAGGGCTTGGAGTTTTTTCCTCTTAGTTCATTAATATTACTTGCAAATTGTCATTCTTATCTGTATTAGTTGGACTTTGCTTTCCTGATTATTACATGCTTTTCCCAGACAGCACCTTTTAATACCAGTATTTTCTTTCTGTATAGACAGCTCAATCTTTTTAATAACAGATCAAGATCTTTACTTGGTTAATTTTTTTTATGCTTGTTCTTTGTCCTTTCTTTAACAGCCTTTAAAGAAAGGCAGTCAGTAGAATACTGCCCACGATACTGTTCTCCCAATATCTCTTCCACTGTCCATGTTCTATCTGTGCAAAATTCATGGGACCTTCCTGCTGCCACTTCATTCCATCACTGCTATGTACGGAACTGGGATTTGGCCTTTTTGCCCCAGCATTGCCTAGGAGCTCATTCTGAGGGGGAGGGTATGTGTTATGACTGCTCTCTGGACCTGCTGGATGTAGGATTGCCATCCCCATCAGTTTACAAGATGTAGGTGACTTTACAAGACATAGATTTTTACATAGAAATGCACTGCCTTCAGCTTGACAGCAGTCTGCTTTTTTCATCTGTATTTTCTCTGACCAAGAATTCTGTGCATACTGGCAATGAGGGAGAAGTTTCTGGGAAGTGTTGTGCTTTTGCAGAGCTCCTTCACTGTGGGGCATCAGAGGGTAACCTGCACAAAACTCACACAGAACTGTGCTCCGTAAGCCACCTGTAGGGTATCCCTTTGTTGATAAAGTTGAGACCAGTGTGGGCTCAGGCAGCGTCTAAGAATGCTTCAAAACATTTTTTAGAAACAAGATGGATTGTGTGTTCCACACACAGCTTTGTTCCACACCAGCTGCACTGCTTTGCTGCTGGCTGCAGTTAGTTAGAGGTGGGCTTGCTTCTGGGGATGTTTTATCATTTCAGTATTACTAATGAGGAGCTACAGGGTGATTTTGAGTGGATTTGAATGGTGGTAAGAATGATGAACACAAACTCTGAAGAGAAAGTGATGGTCAGTTAATTTCACTACCTTTGCTGCTCTTGTATTCTTTATTGGTTGACAATGTGGTGTCTTTCACATAATAAGAAAACAGATAAAGTGAAATGGTTTCAAATTTCGTAAACTGTTCTGTACTGTGCTAAGGTGCTGAAACAAAGCCTCTTGAATAATGGATCTGAAAAACACACTTTGAAATTCTCACAGTTCAAAAATGAAAGGCATCAAGACTTCTGATGGCATTCACTAAGAGTACCGTGGCTCAACTCTAACCGTGTCTTTGGAGTGTTTTATATTAATTGATTTTGTATGAAAGATAATCCAGGGATTCATTTCATTGCAGAAAGCCATCACTAGACTGTGCTGGGGGATATTAAAAAAATAATGGTGCAAAAAGTGTAAAATAAATCAAGTTAAATTCTCTAAGCTACACCCTCAGTATAGGAATTAAACCCCAGGTTTAAGAGTTGCCTTCCTACTCCTTTCGAAATAGACATTCCTGAGGGGTGGGACAGAGGGCATGGAAGAATGGACAGTGGATGAGAATGGTCATAGCCAACCCTAGCAAGTTCATTCATCTTTGTATTGCACAGGTTATTGTTCCAAAAGGAGGCAATGGGAACCCTTAGCAAAGTAGAGGATTTATGAACCAAAAAATGCTTGTCTCAAAATATCAGTCCTGTATTTTTATAGTATGAAATAGAAGGTATCTGTGAATGCACTTTTGAAATGAGTGAGAAATACCAGCCAAGACCCAGTGAGACTCAACCATTTCTGTAGTTGCATTGTTATTTTTGTAGCAATGTTTCCAAGAATAGAAGCTTTGTTGCCTTAAATTTTAAACTAATAACTTGAGGAGTTTTAATAGAAAAAGGACTGCTTGCTAATTTGTGATCACATGCGGTTTTAAATAATGGATAGTTTAACAAAATGCTTTAATGTCTACACCTGTAATTTAGAGTTTGAATAAAGTTCTTAATGCCATTTAGTAATAAGGATGCTTCCTTTGCATGTGAAATTGCACATCTGCAAAACTACTGTCCCATTTTCTTGGCTGAAATTGGTATAATTGGGATCCTCATTTTTAGTTATAGCCTCCTTGTTTTTACATGCTCATCGCTTTCCAAGGCAAATCCATTTGTAGACCTTTTGCTGTAACCTGGAATGACTTTTAAGTTAAAAAAAAAATTCCCCCCCCCCAGCATTCTTAATTAGCAGGAGCTGAAATATGGCATTCCACATCCTCCCCCTCCAGTTTTATTATGTAAAAATATTGGGGTTTTTTGTTTCTTCATATATCTTTCACATAGTAAAATTACTTTAAAATTACAAGTTTAAAATCTTGACTGAAGAGTTTGGGGAATTTTGGCTAAACCCTTTAATTTACCATTAAGATTTTGAGAGATTTAAAGCTTCAGTGCAAAAGTGAAAGGATCAGCATGGAGACCAAATTGCAATAAAAGCGATATAGACAGTCAGAAGGAGACTTCCAAGTCGCTTGAGTCTGAAAGTGCTTACTGTTCCACTCATATGATTAGCAAAGAGAAGACCTACTTTTTGTAAGTTAAGACACAGTAGTTTGATATTTGCATGCAAATATCGTAGGCCCTATTTTTCATGTAGTAACAGGACATAAACTTTAATTTTTGTATTTGTTTTTAAAATTTCTTTAGCACCATTAGCAAGGCTGTACTGTGTGCTTTCTCTGTGCTCTTATATTCTGTGCTACATTGGTGATGTGTGGTTGCACAGGCTTATGGTTCAAATAAGAAAAAGGATTTTCATTTTGCTTCTTTTCTAGTTCTTCTCCATGACAGTTCAAAAATTACAAAGACCACTGAAGCAGTTATTTGGGTTGCCTGTAACTTTACTAAGCATTATCTTCTGGAAGTGGATGTTTGAGGGAAGGTACACCTTGTACCTAGTGATTTGCCCACACCAAAAGAGTTGGAGAGAAGCCTACAGGTACACATTTAAAACAGAGAAAGCTTTTTTGGGACACTTTGTTCCTTGGTTGAAGTTCAGGCAAACGTTTCTGGTGGTGTTTCAGTGGGTGCTCTGGACACTGGCTTAAGAGGGGGTCATGGCTCAGCAACAGCAGCTGCTGGATTCCCATCTCTGAATGTGGGTGTTAGGTGGGGTCCTTCCATTCAAAACTGGGGTTCCCAAAGGGTTGAAATTCATAGCTGTTGAAAATAAATTCTGTGGAAGTGGGTCAAGCTTTAAGTCTACTTGCAAAATATTTTTTTTAATTTCCAGAGAAATTCTTATACCTTCATTTATGTATGTAACTAAACACCTTTGTCTATTTCTCAATGAATTTAATACTTTTACCTGGCAATAGGAAGTGGTAGGAGGAAAACATGTGGATCCTTGAGAAACACAGTGCTTGGGGGTTGGGTGAAGGTCAGTGGTACCTGCTGATGGTCATTGGATAAGATGATCTTGAATACCAGCATTGTTACTTAAAAATAAAGCGAGTCCTTTTGCAAAGTGGAGTAAGTAGACGGTTTCTTTCCTTTTACACTGGTGTCCTGTGTCTCCTAGGCCACTATTCCTGAAAATAATAAAATGCCTGCTTTGTTTCTGGATCCTGCTTCAGGCTTCTGCTTTAACCATAGGATAGTTTTATCTGTTTTAAGGATAAATACCTTTGTGGATGGAATATGATTGCTATGCATACAGCAACCTATCATTTTCTCTTGCTCTAAAATGTGGTAGATAGACCACCACTGCACGTTGTGTTCATGTTTCTGCTTTTTCTACATCATCCACATACTCTTGAAGTGTTTTAGCTGTAGGGAACATCTGTCACAAGCCCAAATGTTTATATTCATATAAATTGGCAGTTGTGTCAGCTCCTCAAAGAAATGTTCATTGTGATCTTTTTGTAAGCAGATGTGCTGTGACTGGAAAAGCTTCTTTAATAATTAAGTACGATTAAAGTATCTGAAATCCGTTCCAGTTACTGAAGCAGCATTGAAGATTGTGATTCTTCTTACAAGAATACAATTACTTGGATTTTGCTTTACAAATTACTCTAAAGTCATGTCTGGAAATTGGAGCACAGTTCTCTGCAGACTGTGCAGTGAGCAGTGCTAAAATTGGAGGAGTTGTGCTTAAGATTATTTATTTATTTGTTTACTTTCTATAAAATTAGACACATTAATCATTAAAAGTACAGTTTCTTCACAGATTTTCCATATGGACTTCCCTGGCTATAAATAGTACTTTTAAAGGCTTGATTAGAAAAAAAATTAGTTTCATCTATTCACTTGTAAAACATCACTGTAGTCAATCAACCAGCTCAAAAGGAACTGATGCGTGATGAAAGTCATATTTTGTATTTCAGTTACAAAGATGGAGCTCAATATCTCTCCCACTGTGTGCTGTCAGATAGAGAAAGGACTTCTAATTCAATTTAATCCTCATTCAGTTTGATCTCTGTAGAAATGTGTTGGACCCTGAAGGTAGTTTTCTCAACAGCTACCTGCTGCAGGTTACTGGTGAGCTGCTTTTCCTGTAGGAGGAAAGAGAAGAAAAAGGCAGAGGGATGACTGGTCTTTAAAATTTGTTACAGAACCACTAGTGTTAGTCTTAAGTTTTATTAGATTTAAAATATATTAAGATTTTTTAAAGTGGCACAAAGTGCTGTATTTCAAAGATAGGAGTTTAGTGTCAGGTTTTAATAGTTTTATGCAGTCTTTTCAGTGATGTTTTCCTCTTCTTGGCTCTACTGTATATAGTATAGTTTCCTAGATTTCTACATAATTCGCCTGTGTTTTCAGTGCTTTTTTGTCACATGCTTTACATTTATCCCTTCTTTTCTGTCTTTCCAAGCCTCCTATTTTCTCATTGAAAGGCATCTGCTCCTTCTTTTCTGTTTCCACAGACCATTTCTCCCTCTCAGATTTCCTTCTCTCCCTCTTATTTTGCTCTTTCTCAAAACCTAATCCTGCCCCCCCACACACATTGATAAAGGCAGTAAAGTCTGATATTTTATGCTGAAGATATTGTTAGAGATCAGGAAGACTTCATGGTTAGAGACAAAGGCAAAGGCAACCCATCTTGCCCGCAGCTGTCAGTGAGGTGAAGATTTGATTCATGCTACGGAATCTTCTGGGAATTTCTCCCATATACCCAAATGGCTAAAACTACTAGTCTTCATCATTGCTGGTCATCATTTACGATACTGCAATGAGGAGCTTTCTTCTTCGTTCTCCTTCTTATGCCAAAACTTCTTTGGGGACCTCTCTTCTCAATAAGCCTAACAAATCCTGGAAGATACCATCCACTTTAAGGTCTTAGGCCTTGTCTTTTGATTTCAGCAACACTGAAATGCTGCACGTTAGGTTTCGTAAATAATTCTCATCAGTTGTGAAACTGTTCTTTTTGAAATGCATGTATTTCACAGAGAAAAGGACAGAATTGATCCCTTCCAGCTATTTAGGTAACAACCAAACATAAGCTGTGTTCTGTCTTTGGTAGCTGTGCCATACTCTTCACTGCAGGAGCGGTTACTTGCATTTTGGACTGGTGAGGGCCTTCACTTTTCTGTTTTTTTAAGAAAATGTGTGTTATTTCCAGTGGACTCATGCAGACTATCATAGGATTCGCTGGGATGAGTGCTGGCAGGACTCTTGCTGAGTACCCTATGTACCCACATACCTACTCAGGGTGGAGGTATCAAATGCTCTTCCTTTGCAGTCTGGATCATAGCTAAGTATTACCCTGGATTAACCAAGAGGCGAGGGAAATGAATGTAAGATAGCACTGACAGAAAATGACAGCAAAAAAAAGCAAAACCAAAACACACCATAAATGCAAGTCCAGGACCTTTTCTTAAGATGTTTAGTGTTCCAAATGAGTCTTGGTTTGATGAGCTGAAGAAAGTTGAAATCTGGCTCAGTTTTGCTTCATGCTAGCGAACAGCTGTTGGACAGAGAAGATAGTCTGCCCAAGATGGAGGTGAAGATGAGCAAGGTGGAAATGGTGCAACTAGACTTCCCTATTATATTTTTTTGGGTTGGTAACTGGAGAATTTGTGAAACTTTCTCTTGCTTTGCTCAAGGTGGTCAAGCTTGCTGCATCTTCAGCTGTTTATGATTTGACTAAGGGGAAAAAAACCATACAACTTGAACTTTCAAAAGAAGAATAGTTCTCAGTTTTATTGCTGGACTTCAATCAGTAGCTCTCCAGGTGCATTCTAAAACCTGCTCATATTTTAAAAATCTTCACTGATTTGGCATGGCCATCTTAACACAGGGTCTGTTTTAAAAACATGTTGAACGCTCACATCTTCTGACTTAAAAGGAAAAGGAAAGAAAAAAAGAGAGCATAAAACAATAAAACCCAAGCCTGTAGGCAGAATGTTTCATTACAATAGTTGTGGGGTTTCTTTTTAATTATATGTAATAAAAAACTTGCAGATGATGCCCACTCTTTGGATGGGGGGATAAGACAGGAAAAGTTCCTTGCCTGAGGCCCAGGGTTGGAAATATAAACCACAGTTAACTAGCATTGTACTTTTTGATAATAGCAATGTCACCAGTGATCTAATGATGACTTTTCCTCCCCTTTGATGATATGTTGCCCTGCAGATAATTATTGCCATGATAGCAGATGATATAGTAAAATATTTCGATGGAAGACACAAACAATTTCCCATGTAATAAACTGCTTTTTTGTAGAGTCTGCATTCCCACAGTGGGATCTGGTGGTGTCTGTTCTTCGATGGGCAGGCTTGTATCAGCAGAGACTGGCTCTGTGGTGGTACAGAGTGTGTCCCAGCAGTTTTAGTGCTGATGACATTACAACAGCATTGGATTTCATTGCAGCACTTCGTTTTCTGTGGGGCGGCAGCTTAGATCTGCAGAGAGTAGAGATCCTTAGGAAATGCAAGAGCAGTGTTTAACAAAACTTACCTTCTTCCTCCTCTCCCCTTTTCTTCACAGAAAATATCAGAGAGGAACCCGGGTGCGCCTGAGACTGCTGGATCTTGAACTGACGTCCAGGTTTTTGGGGGCAGCCACTGATACAACGTTGTTGGAAGCTGATGCAGTGCTTTTGGGACTTGCAGAGAGCAAACAAACAAAGCCAAAGGAGTAAATTTACTGCAAAGAGACACACTTTGTGCTCTAAAACAAATTACATAAATTAAATGCTTCCTCAGGAAATAAATGAAAAATTTCTGTCCACTTAGTCATGTAAAAAATGAGATCAATAAAAGACAATAAGCACATTGTACCTAATTCTTGCTCTGTTTTTATTCACTCATCTTTCTAGCTCTTTGCCTTTAGATTTAAAGGTGAAGGTTAACTGAGCTTCTGTAGGCTAACTGAATGTGTTCATGTTCTTGTATAAAGAATTTCAGAGTCTATCATACTATCCTAAAGGAATGTTGATTTTCCATGGAGGAAATCCAAAGCTTGCTGTTGTGGCGCTGCTTCTAGGATGGTGTTTCATGCAGAACAACATCAAGGGTTTCTGATTTCCAAGTTGCAGTGCAGGCTGTTTTACTGCTGATACTGGGTTTAATATCTGTTACAGTACATCAAGCTTTTATCTCCATCTGCATGAGGAACTAGACATGATTCTTTGCTTTAATCAGAGCTCCCATTTCCAATGCATGTTAGTAAATTTTCTCTGGTGGTTCATAAAAATGGAAAGAAGCTGTTTCAATGTAGTTGTCCAAGTGTAGGTCTGAGTTTTCTGTAAATATATTGAAGATAAATGTAGTGGGTGTTTGAACACACAACCAGAGAATCATGCTGTGGCATTTCCTATATCTTTTTGGAGCTTTTGTTATCAGAGAACACTTCTTTTGATTTCTGATATATCCAAACCTGAATTCTGCACAGTCATTTGTGATCTGCATAGTGCCTAGCAGATGTGCTGAGGGAAAGTGAAATTTGCCATTCATACCACTGAATTGCAAAAGAAAGCCTATTTAATCTTAAAATATTTTTCCCAAATGTTGGAATGAAATGAGATTTGTTAAGACAGTATGCCTTGTTTGTCTGCAATGACTGTCCAGTGACAATGTGTTTCTTTTCTATGTATGTTATTTGGCAAATTGCACAAAATTCAGGAAAACACACTGGCTTAAGCATGTATTATCCAAATCCACAGACACCTCATCCTTCTGCTGGAGCAGGCCACGTGAGCAGTGATGGAGCCACTGAAGGATGGTGTAGCTCCTTCTGCCTCTCATGACTGAGTACATGGATGTCTCAGTCCCGTGAGGGAAGAGGAGGTAAGGGATCTCTAAAGAAGGAGGGTACCAGAGAACCAGTTCCAGGCTGCCACAGCTCACACATCCGTTTCCTTGTCTTCATGTGGGAGGTGCTTGGATAAGATGGCATCAGTGCAGAAATGGGGAGCAATTCTGTTAGGTCCCAGCTGACTGGTGGGTCAGGTTGCCACTGAAGCTCTGCAAGTCTTCATGTGGTCCAGCAAAATTTATTTAGAACAGGATACAAAAGCTTTAACCTGTTTATAGGTTAAACATTGCCATTTCTTTTTCAAAGGTTTTTGGGGGTTTTTTTTAACATATAAAAAGAAAACCAAAAGGAAAGCTGAAGTGCCTTTTTGCCTGGAATGACAGCTGTATGCACAGTGGTATGATTGTTTCTTATACCTCTGGCTAAAAGAAAACTTTTGATCAAATAAACAGAAGAAAAATAATTTCCTACCTTTGCCCTTTCATAGCACTGAAACAAGAGGTACAGTGCAGACAGAATCATAGAATTATTAAGGTTGAGAAAGATCTCTATGATCATTGAGTCTAACTGTTAACCCAACACTGCCATCTTCATCACTAAACCATGTCCTTAAGTGCCACATCTACAAATTTTTTGGACATTTCTAGAGGTGATGGTTCCACCACTTGTCTGGGCAGCCTGTTCCAATGCCTGACATCACCTGATACACAAAGTCTGGAAGACAGATCTCATGTATAATCTGTCAAGAAGAATATTTTTAGTATAAGGTACTTATTTACCAAAATACTAGGAGGAATCACACGGTAAATGCATAATCATTCTGGGCATGTTTCAGCAGATCCTTTTATAGTTTTGCAAACTGAAATTTTGCTTCTGAAATCGGTATGGATCCAAGCAAGAGAGAGGACACAAACAATGAGATCTTATTTTGTTGCTTTAATTTACTCATTCATCTTAGTGATCTTAATTAGGGGATTTTGAACATGAATTTCGTTGAGTGTTAGCCTCCAGGTAAAGAGTAATTCTATCACTAGAGTAGGAAAAGAAGGCCTTTTTAAGAAGCCAGGAGGGATTTAAAATATCAAAGAAATCCTGTCTGTTGAACATAACTCATCCTACATGCTTGATCAACCTTCAATAAGAGTGATTTGGGAGGAAGTATATGTGTTAATGTTTTGGGGCAGAGTAAGAGTTATTTCGCAGTAGGGTAACAGTGATTTTATCAAACCTTCCTCTGGATAACCTTTAGAGAAGTAACTTTTGGATGCTGTAGTGGTCACTATTTCAAGCCCAGCTTAGTGTTCTGTTTGAAAACCCAAGGGCTGACATAAACTGACCCAGTCATACAAATTGCAGGGTTGAACCTCCAATGGCTTTAGGCTGCTGCTAGTCTTTGTGGCCTTTAGTGAACTAGTTGTTGTCCCAGTTCGTCTTTGGCAACCTTCAATTATTAATTGGCCCTCCGAAGTCTCCATACAAAAATTGTCCCATGGAGGACTCTCTCTTTGGGGTAGCCTGTGCCCATTAAACATTGCCTCAGTTCTGCACAACTCCCAAAGGCAGAATTACAAAGGCAGAGCAGGGAATTCTGAAATATCTGTGGTGGGCTGTTGCAATTGCATTTCATAGCTGTAATACCTGCATATACCAAGAATTTGTGGAGACTACACAAATGTCCTTAACACAGAGTAAGAAACCACCAGTGTTCATTACTGAACAGCCACACTGGCACAGTTGCATGACCTGTATCTATAAGACTATTCTTATTTTTTACTCCAGTCTCTTACCAGAGTAGAAATTGATAATGCAAGCAGGTATTTCTAGGGCCATCCATACAGAAAAATAAATGCAGACTCTTTTCTGCTGGTGGTTCCCTATCCCCAGGAGTTCCCTTTTTCTTCGTGGCCACATTCCTTTTTGCTCCTCTCTGCATCTTCTGCTGTCAAATGTGCACAAGTGTATTTACAAGAGCCATGCACAGTGAAATCTCCTTGTCCACGTGGTACAGATCCCTGAGTGGCCTTGCTTGTGTCTTGGTGTGGGCAGTGGTATCAATCTGAATTTTTGTTTGGAGGTCATTCTTATTTAGGTGAGAGGGTAACACAAAGAACATTTCTTTATGTTAGGTCCTGCTAACATATACTCTTAACATATCTCCTGCTATACTCTTATCACTATATATACTACAACTAATATGAACCAAATGAATGCTACTTGCACGTATCAAGATTCCAGCTGCAAATGGAAATGCATCATTTTGCTTAGAATCCTGAGGGTGGTATAAACCAAGTTCTGCAACTGTGTTCATCTGACTGCTAAAATCAGGAAGTTCTCTACATGCTACATTTCGTTTTCTTCTAAATTTCGTAATTTTGTCTTACTCTGAAGCACAGACCAGATGAGCAAAGTCCATTACTAAAATCATACGGGTTTTTTCTCTCACCTTTTTTTGATTATGCAGCTGAGAAGACATTTGTTTCTTCATCTCTTTTTCAGACATTTGGGGTTTTTTTCCTGTAACAGTCTTGAGTTTTGAAAGTGTTGAATTGGGGTTTTTTGCCCAGGAATTTTTCAGGTAACAACACAAACCCCACTTCATTAGCAGATACTGAGTTTTCATCATCCTCTATCATATTGTGCTTTGCATGCTGCCCACATCTCTTAGTTGACAAATTTCTCACTTAGATTTGGATGGGCATGACAGATTCACCTCAAGTAGTTGTAATTCATGCTTGGTGTAAAATTTGCACTTTGAATTGTAACGCCGAGTGCTCAGCAAGCAGCACGAAATGCATCCTCAGCAGAGGGAGGAGGAGGAGGTGCTGCCATCCCGGCCTTGGTTGGACCCTCTATAGGTGATTCTGCAGCAAATGACTGTGGGCAGGCTCAAATCTTCCCCTCTGCTCAAGCAAGGAATATTTCCACACATGCTGCTAGGAGGACACTTACCTTTTCTAGACCTGTAGCTGAAGTGCTTCTGAGCTTCACCCTAACCCACTTCCACTTCTCACTCCACACATGTGCCTGAATGTCCGTAGTGCTTTCTGGGTTTACAGATGTGGTTATAAGCAAAGTTAGCTTTGATAAAAACTGAATCAAAGCTGGCTTGGGTTTTAGGTGAAGCAGTAATTTCTCTTTTGTGTTCATTCTGGTCCTGTTTTGAAGGCTTTAATAAATTGTCCTAGAATTCTACCTTTTATTTCATGAACAGAACATTAAACACTTCATACATACTTGGAAAGCAAAATGTCTTTATCATGATGTGGAGTTGGAAGAAAAACGATCAATGTTCAATGTTCCTTTGATGACTGATGTGCTATAACAAGACCTGGTAAATCCTCCTAGGCATGTCTGCCTTTCATATTCCAGGCCTTCAGGTGATGAGATGGGGAAAAAGAGAAACACTGAAGAAATCAGGCCTGCCTATTGAAAACAAATTAGTATCTTGCCACCAAAGCTTTGGCACTGAGCTCATTTCTAAAGAAAAGAATACTTCACATTTTACTTTCATTTAGGGCATTCTGGAAAGTTTGGGATCCTCCTCATTTCTTAATATTGTCACATTTATAAATCAGGTAAATTATTCTCCAAGCTTTTTATTCTTTTTCTGGCAGTATTAATCCCATATGCTGAGAAAGCTATTCCAGTCTTCTGTTTTAGCTAGAGAGCATTTCTACTAGATACAAGCACGCACTCTATATGTGGTTTTTTTCGTACATTATGCATTCTGGGGAAGTGTTTATCTCATATGAAAAGTCTAGACTGCCCAAATGGGGCTATTACATTGTCATCTGGCCATAACCCAAAATAAATATTATCCCTGGTATGACTGCATTAGACTAATATGAGTAAGATCTTAAACACCTTTAAGTGTTCATGTTGCCTTCTCGGTTGTGCCTCATTCAATCAGAGTTAAGCCTCCTGATGCACTCACTGCATGGTGGCTCTAATGAGGAAATCTGCCATTTGTTAACTTCTGTCTGCAGCAGGCTGCCTGTCAAGAGCAGCCAAAAGTTACACTTCCCAACTGGGTTAAGGGATCCAAGGCATCCTTGGAATAGATTCTGTAGTCACTCTGTAGTTTTGGGTTAGCTTCTGAAAGTGGTGGCATATATAAGTTGTTTGAAAATGTTTACTTTCAAAGTAGTAAACTGGGTCTTTTTCTTCTGTCTTATGAGAAATCAAAGAAGTACTGAAATACCAGCTCTGTTAATGTCTTTCACACAACAGCAGCTCCGCTGGTTGAATCTTTGCACACCTTCTCAACCTCAAACCTGGTTTGTGTTTAAGACATGATACATATGGGAACTGAAGTGTTATTTCACTGCCTCAGTCCAGCAGCATGGGGAAGAAATTTAAGGGCTTCATACTTCTCTTCCCTGGGACAGGAGTTGTTCAATTCTTCGCAAAATGATTCCACTGAATACAAATAAACTCCAAAACTAACTGAAGTTGAAGGCCACAGTCTGATATGCCAATTACCAAAACATACAAACACATCAGAGAAGGCAGTTCATATACGTCCTGACCTGCCTGTCAAATTAGTGTTTGGGCATGATGTTGAACATCTTTGGATGGTTGTGGTGACTGAGACAGGTGCCTGAGCACTGGAGGAAAGCACATACCACTCCTGTCTTCAAAAAGGGCCCAGAGGACGACACTAGTGGTGCCCAGTGCCAAGAGGCCATGGGTACACACTGAAATATTGGATGTTCCCTCTGAACATCAGGGAACAGTTTTACACTGTGACAGTGACTGAGCACTGGGACAGGTTGCCCAGAGATGTTGTGGAGTCTCCACCTGTGGAAATAATGAAAAAGAAATCTAGACATGGTCCTGGGCAACAAGGACCATGGGGCCCTGTTTGAGCAGAGAGGAATGGACCAGATGACCTGAAGAAGTCCCTTTCAACCTGTACCATTCTGTGATTCTGTTTTCATCTTACTTGGCCGCTCTGATTGAACACTGCTTCTTTTTGTTTCTCTAACTTTTTGAAAGCTTGGAGCTCCTGAATGCCCTCACCTGGAGATGATTTGCTGCTGAGCTAGGAGGGTTCAGTCTTCTCTTTGAGATCCAGTTGTCAAAAGACAGCAGGGCACTGGGGTTTTCCAGAAGTAGGAAAGGTGGGAATCAATATCTTCTGTGTATCCTTGAAGCTGGTTTATGCTTTGTTTGGCATGGCCTTCCCTGCAGTCTAAGGGAGACTGTGGCTACTGCCTGTGGCTGCTGCCCTCTCCCACTTCCAACGAAGGTATCATTCCTCCTTCTTTATTCCCACTGTATGTATGGGCAAACTGAGAATAAGCTCAGTGAGACACATTTTCATCGCTCTAGGCTCTTGTACAGTGTGAGAAGGATGTCCACCCCAGCTCAGAGTTTAGTGCCAAGGTAGTGGGCAGTGTTGTCAGCATGGCTGGCGGAAGCATCTAGTAGCCTGTCCTTCAAGGAGGGGTGTGATACTCCTGGACTCCTGTAGGTAAATGTCCTCTCCTGGTAGTGACTGGCTACCTCCTGCCTGGCCTGTCTGCCAAAGCCTTTGCATGAGCCACCCTGGTGTGTGGCAGGTTGGCACGGGTCTACCTGTTGAATTGCTTGACCCAGAGAACGACATTTGAATAGGCCAGGCATGGTTTGCACAGGTTCACCTAAGAGCAGGTGTTGATGTGTGATTTTATTACCTCTTGGGGGCCAGGCTTCGCTCTAAGTGACGGAAGGTCTCACACACTGATTTGGGTCCCTGTTTGCCCTAAAAGACCACTGCTTAATTGACAGTGGTGTTTGGTTCTTCAGCACGCTCAGGGAGGATGTGCAGCCGCGNCGGGCGGCGGGCGCGGGGCCGGGGCAGCGGGGAGCCCGCAGCGCGCTGGGGGGCTCGGGGCGCCGGACCCTTTCAAGAGCTGCGGCGCGCCGCGTTCTTGTGTGAAAAACAAGGGGCACAATGCTGGAGTCGTAACCTCCTCACCCCTGACGGCATGGGAAAGTGCACTCCTCAGCTGTTGGGTATAGAAGGGCCGCTGCAGGCATGAGAAATGTTCATAAAAATGCCGTTTAGAGCCTGCCCTTCTACTCTGCACATGTCATCTTGCCTATCAAGCTGCCTAATTGGAAAATTAGGCTGGCCTTAATTTAGAGGCCTAAAAGTTCATGCCAATAATTTCCCAGAGACTTCTTTTTTTTTTCCAATTACTATTATAAGTGGTTTTAGCACATTGGAAATCTTTACTTTCTTTACAAAAGAAAAAAAATACACCCGGGAAGAGCAGATCTTACATTGCAGAGAGACATTCTCTGATTTCTATGTGTGAAATTGTATTGTTGTGCATCCTGTGAATGATCACTTGGAGATGAATGTGAGCCCCTGTTGTTTTCCATGCATCATTCCTTATTTGACTGAACACAAAGAGCTCATCGTACTTTAATTTACAGCATGTTATAATCTTATTTTGGAGCTTAATGCACCTGCTATTTTCTATCTGCTGAGGCTCTGAGAGCAGCAGTAAGCAGAAGNGGCCAGGCATGGTTTGCACAGGTTCACCTAAGAGCAGGTGTTGATGTGTGATTTTATTACCTCTTGGGGGCCAGGCTTCGCTCTAAGTGACGGAAGGTCTCACACACTGATTTGGGTCCCTGTTTGCCCTAAAAGATCACTGCTAAATTCACAGTGGTGTTTGGTTCTTCAGCACGCTCAGGGAGGATGTGCAGCCGCGGGGCTGGGCTTTCCCTGGGCCGGCCGGGAGCCAGCGCAGACAGGCAGCTCGAGCTGTGAAAGAGCAGCGTCAGCTCAAAATCTCCGCCGTGCCCTTTGCACCTCGGGCTGCGGCATCTTTGCACACGCTGGATCACCGGGGAGNATGCCGTTTAGAGCCTGCCCTTCTACTCTGCACATGTCATCTTGCCTATCAAGCTGCCTAATTGGAAAATTAGGCTGGCCTTAATTTAGAGGCCTAAAAATTCATGCCAATAATTTCCCAGAGACTTCTTTTTTTTTTTCCAATTACTATTATAAGTGGTTTTAGCACATTGGAAATCTTTACTTTCTTTACAAAAGAAAAAAAATACACCCGGGAAGAGCAGATCTTACATTGCAGAGAGACATTCTCTGATTTCTATGTGTGAAATTGTATTGTTGTGCATCCTGTGAATGATCACTTGGAGATGAATGTGAGCCCCTGTTGTTTTCCATGCATCATTCCTTATTTGACTGAACACAAAGAGCTCATCGTACTTTAATTTACAGCATGTTATAATCTTATTTTGGAGCTTAATGCACCTGCTATTTTCTATCTGCTGAGGCTCTGAGAGCAGCAGTAAGCAGAAGCTGCCTTGCAGCTGTAAACATTTACCCCCCAGGGTCATGTGTCTGTGGGCACCACTGATCCCGAGTCATCCAAGGGGACCTGAGATGGTGTGTGGGATCAGGCAGGCTGGTTGAATACTTCCTGACTTTTTGCAGTTAGGCACATGCAGGTGCCTGCACTCGGTGCCTTTGAGATCTCTGCTTAGGTGATGTGGTGAAGATTTCCTCTCTGGGTCTGGATACTGTCCATGTGAGATCCCAGATGGGAGAAAGGCAGTGGTGACCAGGCACATCAGGCTGTCTTGCTTATCCTCAGCTGCTAGGACGAGGAGGAAGGATTTCTGCTGACTCCTACTTGTAGCCTGTGGACAGGAGCTGTGCTCTGCTGCCAGCTGGGCAAGGGCTCATGCAGGCAGGATGGCCAATGCTCTTGTTGCTCCTGCCGTTCACACAAGCTGTTGACTGTGTTGGAAGCTGGATGGTCTGACAAAACCTCTCACCGTGTCTCTTGGCAGCAATAAGAGTGGCTGACGTGTACAGCAAGGGCTAAAGCATGGCTTGATAAATCTGAGAGTCCTCCACATTTTTGTCCTTTTGCTGAAAGCTGCACACTGGAAGCATGGGAGCAGGAGAGGCCCATACCTAAGGTGATTTTCAAGGTCAATATTGGGTACCTTGACATAGATGCAGTGTGCCAAGGCCATGGACATATCCTCCCTGGGTCCTGCTAAGCCATTTGGAGAGGCTGCTGCTCTTGCACAGCTACTCTGCTACTTCCCACCGAAGAAACTCATTCCCAGGTGAGTTTCCAAACAATTTTGACCCTGCTGGTCGTTCAATTTAAGTCTAGTTCATCATTATGGTTGCTTGTTTTGAAAGATGTGTTTAGAGGGACAGGGTGGGGAGATGGAGGGAGGGAGGGAGGGCATCTGGCACAAGTTGGGTCTGTTGCCTTTCCATCTCCAGGAGAAGAGCCCTATTGAACACTGTGGCAAGAGGATGCCCATGGGTGAGACTACCAGGCACAGGTTAGGGGCAGGATGCAACCCCAGGATCAAGGTTTGTGAGGTTCAGCCATTCTCTTGGTGCAGCAAGGCATGCATGTGAGCAGGACCCCAGTTTCATCTCCCCTTAAAACTGTAACCACACAGGCTGAGCTGAGATCTAATGTTGATGCAGAAAGCAGGGTTCACCTAAAGAATTCCTACGGGTGAAAAACATCAGGATAAAGAAATTACAGAGAACAATGTGAAAACAAAGCAAACAAAACTCCTGCCCATCTTGGGCTCTATCCACCCTCCCTGCAGGCATATAGCGTTGCATGGGAAGTCTGGTGATAAAGCACCCAAGTGTCCCTGAGAGCATCATTACCTTTTCCCTCTTGCTGGAGGGCAAAACCAGGCCAAGATGGGCCACACAGACCCAGAGGCCCTATATTCATGACAAAGAAGTGGTCTTACTGTTCCACATTTACTAAGAGGTTTTGAAAGGGCAGGAGGTCTTCCTTGGAGCAGGATTGGGTCTCAGATGAGTGAAACTGGGCAGGACAGGAGCTTGTGCAAGCCTGAGAGGTGCATAGTGTACAGTAAAGAGTACAAATGTACATGTGTACTGAGGGAGAAAATAGGCCATAAAAGGCTTCTTTCTCCCATTTGCACAGAAAGACAAAAGCCTGCTGCTGACCTTCTGCAACAGTGCCTCACTGAATCTCTTGTCTGCATTGGTAAGACCCAGAACTCAGCTGAGCCCCTCCTGTGAAAGGGTCAATTTCAATGTCTCTAACCCTATTTTGGGTGCCTTGTTTGCTGGCAGCAGTGAGGGCAGCAGGCTGGAAGAGCTGCAACCAAGCACCTTGGTGCAAGTCACTGCAGCACCTTGTGAGCTCTGAAGATGGGCAGCTGGGGAGGCCCTTTTCCCAGTCACTAGTCCCACCTTACCTGCTCTTTATTGAAAAGTTGTACATACATATTATCCTATTCAGCAGGACAGGGGACTTGGTGGTCAGCCCTGCCAGGGCTGTGCCCTCTCTACTGCCTTTCCTCTAGGCAGGCCCACACTTCACCAGCACGAAGTTAACGGGAGTTATCCTCCCCGCCCTCTGCTGCTTACAATGGAAATTAGTTCAACAGGATGAAAGGTTGATGGTGGGAAAGCATGTCAGAAAATACAATGCAGAGAACACAGCTCTTGGGAGAGAGCTCTTTGTTTTGTTATTTGAAAGGGCTCAGGATTTAGTCAAGGGGGTGTAGTTATAATTTACTTTAAGGGATGCTGACAACTGCATTTGTCAAGTTAGATTATGGTCATACTGTCATAAAGGATCACTCTGTTGTTTTACTGCTAGTGTATAGATGCATAAGTACTTTGGACCTCAATGAGGATAAAAATATGGCTCTGATGTGTGAAAACCCATACTGCTGCCTAAATTTCTGTGCTGCTACGTGGCCCTTTGGTTGTGATAGGACTATTCAGTGCATACTTTTGAGCACTTGAATGAATTTTAAGTCTTTGTGGATCTGAAATAGCTTGACCTTCTGACAATCACACTCTTAATTACTTGTCCTAAATACAGTCAGATTGAATGGGAGATACCTAGACATTTTCAAATACATGCGAGCTCAAGAGATCAGGCTGACATGGGCACCTTGATCTGCCTGCACATTCTGAAGTAGGTAGTTATTTAGCAAAGTGACCTCGTGCTCCTAAGCTTCAGTTTTGCTATCCATTATCATGCCTCTCCTACCAATTTATGCTACTGTGCTCACACAGAGTATTACTATTTGCCATCTCTCTTTTGTTTCCCTTCATTTTTAAATTTCAAACTCCAAAGCCTGAGGAATGGTCTATGGTGTTTTGCTTCTTTTTTTAGTTTTCCTTAGAAAACTGTCACTATTTATATTTCTTAATCAAATGTTTCCTTTCCACTAAAAGGCCTGCATGTTTGAGAAAGCCCAAGAGAGCTCTCCCAAGAGAGCTGCCAGAACTGCAGCCCTGCATGTTTGCTGGGGGGGATGGTGCTTAGCTCGGGTACAGGTGTTTCTGGGATACTGAGCCACATGGGGCAGCTCTGAACCACTTCAAGCTCCTGAGATGAAGTACAGCCCCTCTCAGGCTGTGCACCAGTGAATGTGGGCAGGCCCCTGGATGAGGCAGGTCTGATTTGAATGTAAACGACAGGATTTTGCTGCAGTTGTCCACACTGAGGTGCTAATGAAGAAACAGCTTCACCCGTCTGAGGTTGGTGTTGTGTTTGTGTCAGGTCCCTCGGCATCCCTTCTTTTCGTGGGAAAAGGGGGATGAAGAACTGCATCTATGCATGGGTAGACAACTGCCTGGGATGTTTTTTTCTTTTCACATTACTTTACAAATAGCCCTTTCCCTTCTGCCTCATGTTTGCTATTCTTCATGCTGTGCTCCAGGAAAAAAGTACTTGATCTTAGGAGAGTTCAGTCTTTCCACCTGGAAAGGTTATTCTGAATTAATTATTTTTTGCATGAGGGTGTGTACATTCAAACACACTTCTCACAGCCAGGTAGGCAGTAGGGGATGTTGGCAGTGTACATCTAATTCACCCAGCATGGCCTGTGGGTACTCATCTGAATTGAGGTCCTTCTAGAGCACTGCCTTTGACATTGTAAAAATCAGGTTTAACTAGCAAGCCCTGAGTTTGTTTTATGATGCTGTGTTTTCAATATAGGAATACTCCGATTTTGAGTCGAGCCATTCATTTAATTCCTGGAAAACATGTCCATGTCTGGAGGCTCAGGTAGCCTTGGTCACTGAAGCTGGCTCTCTGGCATCCAACTCTCCCTATATTTTCAGGTTCACAATCCCTTGAAATTTAGGGTAAGTGAGGCACTGTTGATCTCGTCCCGGTGGTTTCTGCTGCCGGAAGGACACGCAGTGTGCAGGCTGTGACAGCCGGGGTGTGGCCGGTGGCACAGCTGTCCCGCCCGCCCCAGCGCAGAGCAGGGCTGGCGGGCACACCTCAGATTAGCCATGTGGCCAGCGTTTAACCGCAGCTTTACCGAGCCACATCCCAGCAGCTGACAGCCTGAATAATTTACTGCATGCAAATGGTGGGACCTGCTGTCTCCCTTAGCGCTGGGATCCGATTGCCACAGCCCATTAATCGTAATTGCTGGTTTGTGCTGACAGCAGCGGGGCCTTCACCCTGTGAGCCATTAGGCAGCTACTGGGAAGACTGTCCCCCTCCGTGTCCTCCCCTGCGAGGGAACCTGGGACTTTTTCTTGCTTTTATTTTTATTTAATTGAACTGCAAAGCCAAACGCGGTGACTCCCATATGCTGTCGCCCCCAGGCCATGCAGGGAAGCCCCCATCCCAGGGGAATGCTGTGGCTTCAGAGTCTAATTGTCTCCGGAGGGGTTTGTGATGGTTGCCCCAGTGGCAGGCAGGACGCTGGGTATGGAGAAGAGGTTCTCTGGCACAAATCCCACTGCAGGGGATGGGGACACCAGCCTCACCTTGCTGGCAGGGGACTGTTGCCCTGGGCCTCTCCACTGCCCTGCAATGCAGCGTCTGGCATGACCATCAGTCCTGTTCTAAACACCCAAAGCAAAGGAACATCAGCTCCCTGTCTCATCTCTTAGATTTCTTTGCCAGTAAGCTTCTTTATGGCAGCCCTGCTTCTCTTTTTCATTTGCCATTTCCAGACTATCTTCCCCACCCTTAGCTGAGCCATCCCCTACCATTTCTCAGATACCCCCTCCACATTGCTCAGGTATTTATTTTCTCTGCTTCCTAAACCCTCCTCATTCTTCTGCAGAGCAGGTTTGGTCCTCAGTCTCCTTTGCTGATTACCCAACTCCTTGTGAATGCACTAGCTTTCAGTTTTGGGTGCTTTTGCAATGGGGCAGTAGCAGGATTAAGCTCCCAATACATAGCAACCACGTTGATTGGGGTGTTTGTAGCTGTTTCAGCTAATGCAGCATCCTGAGCACCTGGGAGGATGGGTGGCACAGCTGGGTCAAGGGAAGAGGCAGAAAAGAGGAGAGAGATTTACTCTGCACCAAAGTCAGGGAGAGCAGGCTAGAAGGAAAGAAAGCGGGGAGGCAAGGGAACTGGATAGTGGGGCAAGAGCACACACGGCCCTGTAGCAAGCCTAGACCTGGGGAAACTCCTCATCAGAACTCGGCACAAAGGAGCAGGGCTGCTTGTTTTGGCTTGCAGTGACAAATGATTGTTCTTCAAGTCGTCACCTTGTAATTGATGACTGTGTGAGGGAGCATGCCCACAGGAACAACTGTTGTTTGAGTGGCTGGCGGATGCAGAGCTGGGCAAAAAAAGCCCCCCTGGAAATGGTGTAAGGAGCCTGTTTGGCATCTCTAAGTATGAGAGCTATTTCAGGTATGTTTGCTCAACTTCTCCGTTACTTGCCAGCACATGATACAGCTATGCCTGTGTGTGCCTGCAAGCTGTGTATGAGAGAACATGGACCCTGGTGCAATGATATGCAGATTTCCTTTAATGCTGTCACCATGGACCCCCATGGATAGCAGATGAAAATGAGATATGCTGGTGGTTTGTTGCTCTTGTTGATACAAACTGTATTTAGTCTCAATCAGCTCTTGGGCATTTGGGAAGTGGGAATTATTTTTTTGGTTCCCTTTCTTTGTGTGCTCTCTAGCACAAATCACAAATAGCACAAGCCCTCTGTTACCCATCTTCCCTCCCTGTCAATTCATGTGCTTAGAATATGCAGCTGAATCCAGGCAAAAATTTTGGAAAATCTCTACTGGAGGGAGGACTTCATCTGATCCCTTCCTTAATTAGAATGTAAGCTTGATTTGTCTATCTTGAAATGTGAAAGGCATTTGTATGTTAAGCAAAGACTTAACAAAGGCTTATTTCAAGCCTGTACAGATGAATGCAGTTCTCCTGCCTACTCAGTTTTCCCAGGAATATGAGCATTGAGGGTGAGATGGAACTGCTTTGTGTCCTCCTGGTGCTGAGAAACAGAGATGATTGAGGGCAGGTGTGATAGAGGTCTATAATACTGTTTTGTGCTGGGGATTGATTGTTCTTTCAATGTGTAAGGAGTAACTTGTCCCTCATGCATAGAAGGACTTTATCCCCAAAGCCCTGCTGCTCATCACGCCTGGTGGGATTGCTGAAGCTCAGAGGAGCTGTTTCCCATCCCACATGAACACTGGTCACTGAGCTCCAAAGTGCCACCTTTTACCAGTTTAGGCCTTCTCAGAAAGCCCCTTCAAATTTCTATTATAATAGGTATGAAAACCTACAAGGGGGAAAAACCCCCAAACCACCAACAAAAAAAGCAGTTTTTGAATTCAGTTACCGAATGTCATGGTTTTCCACTGTTTTAATCTGACACAGCTTATTTCTGAGCCTTGGATACAGCACGAAGTCTCTAGATATCTAGAAATCTCATTTGAAATGCTAGAAAAGTGGACTTCTCCTGAGCTTATTCTGGCTTCATCTCCCACATCTCTGTTGTGCTGGGACCTGTTGTACCAGACAAGTCATGGAAGGATGCTCAGCAGATCTGCAGGTGCACAGACTGCTAAACACAAATATTTTTTGCAAGGACAAATTCACTTAACAAGTTTTATTTGGACGTTTTAGGTGGCACTGCAGTGCAACCCTCTGTGGTGGTGGGGTGTCCCATGTGCCCTCTGGCTCTGCACTGTGCCATTTTCTCCCTGTCCTGGTGCTCTGCTCCCCCTTCATGCTTGGCTTTTATATGGAATTATTGCAACAGCAGCCTGGGGGACGGGCAGGAAGAAGTGACACTTTGATTGACCATTTTATATAATCTTTAACAATAGAATGGTTTTAGTGACTTGGTACAGCCTGTACTCAACATAAAACCCAGTCTGTTATTGAGAAGTGCTTAGATGGGGAGATAAGCTGTTAATGCTAGTGGAGGAACATTACTGCATAAGAATACAATGATGATATTTTTTTCCCACTTCCACTCTTTTTTCCTTATTGAAAATGTTCCCTTGAGCATTACCTGATAGACTTGACTTCTGCATCAGGTCATTGTTTTGGTTGGACAGGCTGAGATATTTTCCTTATTTTAGCTATTGCTAAAATAGCATTTTTTTCCTTCTTTTCCAACTATCTCAAGATACAAGCTGATCAAGACACACATGTTCCAATCTGATAGAAAGACGCTTTTATATTCTAAGAAGTAAACCCTTGTTCCAAATTACAGGGATATGTATTATCTACTGATATTAATACTTAAGTAAGAGAAAACAATGTAATGAAAATTTCCCCCCCCCTTTTTTTTTTGCTGAAACGTTTGCTTAACTACCAGCTCTTGTACTCCATACAAGAATGTGTGCTGATGGGCATCCAAATAATCTTTATATTATGTAAATTGCATACAAGAATGGTGCTTGGACAGTCTCTCACCAGAGCCATCCTTTAGGATTTGTCATGGAGGAATTAGAAAGAAACTCACCTGCAGTTACCCCAGAGGTGCTCAAGTTTGCCAGCCAAGCAGTGGGAGAGCAGGGAACAGGGCTCTTGGCTTCTTTGTATTCAAAGGTGAGGGGAATGGAATCAGTCTCCATGATCAGTTCTTGGCATGTACACCTCAGTTCTTGAGTCTGCTGGTTGTCCCTCAGCTCTGCCAAAGGAGGAGATTGTCCAAGACAGTGGGAACTTCTGGTCTGGCATCAACAGAGGAATTGATGCCCTCATGAAACTGGCCCTTCCCAAGGACCTCTCCATGGCAGGGGTGCTTGTCCACACACAGGACATCTTAGTGGGTCGGTCACACCACACATGTAATTTCTGTGTCAACTCCATCCTGCTCTGCCAGGAGGGAAAGTGCTGTGCAGTCTGTAGGGTGGCGGGGGGCTTCTGGGTAGGAATTTCATTTCTTCAGGGGAGATGGAGGGCTCTGTGATAGGAGATGATGTGTGGAGACATATCTGGATTGAGGAAGGATTCGTGAAAAGAACCTGCCCCTTAGGAATATCAAGATTTGAAGGCATCCTGCCCAAACCCTCAGTGCACAAAGGGGTAGTGGGGAAACACCTGGTCCCAGTGGCTCTCCTGACTTGTGAAGTGATGAAGTGAGAGGCAGTAGTTCTACAAAATGGCATTGCAGAGGGGAACAGTTCAGCCTTGTCATGTTGTGGTGGGGAAGGCAAGTGTCCCACTGGGACGTGTAATAGGAGAATGGCTTGGTAGGACCTACAACCTCATCCTTCCCCTCTGCTCACACTTGTGTGTGTGGCCTCCACTGGGCCAACTGTTCCAGTCTGAGTTTCAGCACTGCAAAAAGGTCAGTTGTTGAGTATGCAGAGGAAAACAGTACTCAGGGACCTGGGATACATTTCTGAGGAAATATTGACAAATCAGCATTGTTTGGGCTAATGAAAATACGGAGGGCTTCAAGTAAGTACACATCAGCTGTGGGGAGCAGTGTTCGCTGTGTCTGTGGAAGACAGGAAAGAAAAGTGATGGTTTAAATTTCAGTAGAAGAGCATTGCATTAGACTTCATAAAATAATTTCTATCAGTAAGGAAACTGAAGGAGCAGGATAAATTGCCAGAGGGAACTTGTGCAGCTTTTGTTACTGGAAGCCTTTAAACAAACATCTACCCAGCTGCTGTCCTGCCCTGGCTTCTTGAACTCTCTCCTCTTCTAGGACTTATTCAGTAGAGGGTGTTAAACGTGTGCTTGACTCAGACTGGAGTCATCGGCTTTGTCTTGGCTGGGATACAGGCGTTATAAAAAGTGTTAAAATTGATCCATATTCAGGAAAGCATTAAAACATACGAGTCATTTCAGGCACGTTTAGCACTCAGTGGGTTTTGTCTTGCGTAGGAAGGAAAGGGTTGGTAACAGAATGTCTTAATTAACACGTTTCAGAACTCCAGTGTGGATGCAGTCGTGTAACTTTCAACATCCCCTTGCTGGCCAAGTTGAAAGCAACGCTGCCAAAACTTCCCAACACGTCTTTAAAGCCTGACCAAGGATGAACCCAGGGGGTTGAAGCATGTATTTGAAATGAAGCATTTGCTTAGTTCCCATACTGGCTGCAAGGGCACCAGGAGAGGGGTTTCATGTCTGGAGTTAGTGTCTGTCCAGCAGGAGGACATGCCGTGGTGGATGTGTGCAGGATGCACCTATGCTTTGCCAGCAACCCATAGCCCTGCACACAGCTCTGCCACTGGGACATGCAGCCCTGCCCACTTGTAAATCTGCAGTGGCCTGGAGTTTCTGCCCAACAGGATCACTGTGCCCAGGGCTCCTTAGAGCACGTGGGGTGATTTCTGGTCTCAGCAGAGGCAGCAGCAGGCCTGGTGAACTGGCAGCCTGATGGTGAGGAAAGTTTGGTGTAACATCCATCTGTCTGAGGACCACCAGGACGTGCAGGGCTTTGCCAGCTCTGCTGGATGCTGGGTACTGAGAGAAGCTTCTGCCTGCCCCAACACTCAGCCCCAGTAAATTGGTTGCCTCCACTTTGTCTGCTCGCATTGCTCTATTCATTACCTTAGCACTGATGTTGTTATGCAGGCAATGCCTAATGAATGGTGAAACATTAATTAATTAATTTCTTTCTTTTGAAAGTTTTTGGGGTTTTTTGCTGTGAAGGTCCTTCTCTAGATCCTGGATCCTGAATGGTAAGGTACTTTCCACTTAAATTTTTTTGTGCGAAGTTAATGGAAGAATACAAATTATATACTTTTATATTTTAAAATATAGTCAGTTTAGAGATAGTTTAGAGATTAGGAGACTCTGTAACATACTTGACTACCTTCATTCAAAAGGAGATATGTTCGATATATATGAACAATGTTTTACTCCACTTGTGGAATGAATATGAGCAATTGCTTCACACAACTCACACTAGTACTTTTCCTTTCCCTGTCAGAATATGATTTATATCAAGCTATTGTGTCCCCTCTGATTTACCACTTTCCGTAGCTTTTCATGCTGGAGACTGCCTTCTCTCTTGCTTCATTTAAAACCATCAGCTTTTTTTCTTACTGTAGGTTCTATGGCAGAGCTTTACATGCACTGCTTGTATATTTGCTGACCTCCAAGGCTCCACAGGATATATTAATTTCCTCTAAGCATCTGCAAAACCTTACTGGTTTTTAGCAGGACTTTATCATGGCCTAAAATGTGTATGTCCAGTCTAAAAAAATGTGATTTTATTCAAATGTCTGTTGGATTTGCTTTTTTAGGCTGTTTATGGAGATGCTAGGTGGCAACCTGTGCAGCATCAGGCAGATGCTCCCAATAGTAATGCTTGTAACTGCAGCCTATTTTCAGTCTAGCCATTGCTTGACACTCATGGAACACACTTAGCTACAGCTTTCATCGTCAAGAGAACCCATTCTGCAATACATGGATGGATGGATGGATGGATGGATGGATGGATGGATGTCAGCCAACTTCACTGCAGTGTGAGCGGGTTTCTATGTACACGCAGCTTCACCTTCTGCAATCTGATACCAGGATGAGGACTTGAAGAATCATGTCCTTTTGTCTCCACAAAACCACCAGGGAAGTCCCTACTTTGTTGTCATGAGTGGCAAAACCTCTGTTAAAATCAACAGGACCTGTATTTTTCCCCGTGTGTTTCCTATGACACACGCAGCCATGGAAATCAGAAATAATACTGTAAACATTGAAGTAGCCTAGTGTAAGAAAAGGCTGGCAAGACTCTGGGGATGAGTCAAAACTTCATTTTTAATCCCAGGGCTGGCCGGCAGTTGCTATTCTGTTATCAACCTTTCTTCACCCCCCAATATTTTGATTCCAAAAAAAGAGACTAAAAACAATAATTGCTTGCTTAGCAGTGATTTCTTTATAAACATTATAAATAGATGAGTACTGCACTGCCCTACACTGAGAGTTTGAAAAGGGTATTTAGAAGGCTCCTTAAGTTAAATGAAGTATAAGATCTTTATTGGTCTGTGAGCTGTAAGCGCCTGTGGCAATCCAGGGACAAACCAAGACCAACAGAAGAAGAAGAAAAAAAAAAGGACTCTTTGATAAATAACCTTTCCATATTAAATGCACATCAATCTGACATCAACAATTAGCTGTCAGGTGCTTGGCTTTGCTAGCAAAGGCCAATTTTCAGATTAGTGCTAATTGCAGGGCGGGCTGACACATCAGCTCAGAGCCCCGGTAGCCAACAGGCCGGGCAGGAGCGGGTTCAATAGCGGGAGCAGGGGAGGGCTGAGGCTGCCTGTCTCCAGCTTGCTGGCAGTTTGACTGTAGACTAAAGTAATGGAGCTGGCAGGGTGGAATCAATTACTGGCCAATGAAGATTTTCCCACAGGTCGAGGCTTGGGAAAAAAAGGACGTTCCTGCTGCCGAGACAGCTGGCATGGACTGTCCACTGGGAAAGGAGCCTGGAGAATGAGAAAAAGAGGGACAGTTCTCGGTGATAAACTGGTGACAGACTATAAATTATGAAAAGGGGATTTGGCAGAGGATTTAGAGCTTGCTACCTCTGCTTTTCCCTCCCCCAAGATTTTAATGCCAGCCATGCTCACTGAGTCATTCAATTATCTTAGTTAGAAAATGAGAAGTGTTAAGAGAAAAAGCTCAGAATATTTTTTTTTCTGAGGAGGGTGTGCACACGTGTGAGCTGAGCTTTAAAAACCTTTACACGAGCAATTTCCTCTCTAAGCAAACCTGTCAGGCTGAGCCCCTCAGTGCACAGCTTACTAATGCTGCTGTGTCTGGTGCTTGCTCATGAGACAGCTGGATTTCTGCAGTGCTGTTGCAAAGGTCACAAAACATTTTGCCTTTTTGAGTAATCCAAAATTCCTTGTCCTGCTCCTTTTATATAGCAGTTCACTTCAGCCCTGAAGAAGACAGGAGCAGGGCAGGAGTGTAGTCCCTACCTCTGTGTTTTGCTGCATCTTGGCAGAAAAGCCAGTGATCTACTTGCTCTAAGAAACACTGTCCTTCACTGGCAGAAAGAGCTGGGAACAACCAGTTCTTTCTGTGTGAAAAGTCAGATGTTTATGCTATAAAAATTAAAATACAACAGTTTAAGCATGCACCTAAGTGAAATCTGTATATATAAGAGTGACAGAAATGCCAAGCAAAAGGTTCAGATTCTGTTCTTTCTTCTCCTTTTGAATGTATTTTCATATTAGGGTGAGGATTAAATTGCTTCTTTCTGTCTCCTTTTTTGTACTTGGGGAGGAGCAGGTTCGTTAGAAAAGTCAGGAGGCAAAATGTGAGCACTTGTCATTTTCTGCTGTAGTCTGAATAGTGTGATCAGAAAACGAAGAATCTTTGGGCTATTTTTGTAGCCTCATTTTAATTGAACAATCACTGTAGTGGGATGCTTGTGAGGATGATGGATTCATCTCGGTTTTATGTTGGTGTGACTCTGTCTACACCAGCAGGCCTGATACGTGACGTGGGTCTGAGCCTGAGTGCCTGTGTATGGATGTCTATTGATTAATCTCTTTTTACATCTGTGCACTCCAAAATAAGGCATAGTGAAGGTGTCCTATCACCCAAGATAAGTTTATGCACCTTTATTTTGCAGTGCATGGTGCCATAGGGCAGTTTACCTGAGAGTGGGGTCATGGCCCTGCAGGGACTGACCCAGCTGTCCCAGTCCAGGAGCTGTGCTGAGTGATGGCTGCAGGAGTTATCCTTGGCTTCTTTTGTTTTGCCTTCTGTTTTCTAAGCCTGCATGATTTTCTTGATTCACAGCTTTGAGCTTTCTTTCATGGCCCTGAGGCATAGAAATCTACTTCTTAATGAAAGCTGAGATTCTCGTGTAATGATTTCCATTTGGGAGCTGAGGCTTTAGGAAAAATATCCGTTATCACAAGACATTATCAAGAAACATCGCAGGAGAGTTGGCAATGTTGAGTTTAGGTTAGGTATGAAAGGCTTTGTGGGAGGCTGGTAAGGAATATGAGTCTGGTTTACATCAAGTTTAGCTGGATCTTTCCGAAACTTTTAATTGCGCATATCAGTATGTGGATGGAAAAGTGCTTGATTGGCATGTCAGCTTGGCAGGGTCTGGAAAAGGATTTCTCTTGTCTGTGCCAAGAGCTGAGAGAAAGTAAAGAAAAATTCAGCAGTCATATGGCTCATGCAGAGCCCCTTTCTCCTTCCCACTCCTCCATGTAGCTGATCCTTCTCTCACCTTCCTGCCTTTCTCTTTTCCCCTCTACAGACACCAGAGCAACTCCCACTGCTCCAGGGGAGACAGCTACCCCAAGAGACTTTTCAGTTGCTTCACCAGTTCCTGTCACCCTTTGTGGCTTCAGCTTTGGCATTTGCATCAGTTCTGCTCTGGCAGGATCTCACTGCATCCAGGCTCAGGCAACCCTGCACCATGGCCCCTGCCACTCTCACCACGACCACCATGGCGGTGCACCATGGACTGCAATAGTCTGACTTAAGCTGAAGTCCACCTGCTGCTTTTAATCTCATGCTTCAGTTTTGGCTAATTTGAAGGAGGTTTTTCAGGATGAAGAATGAGGGGTTGCTGCTAAAGCAGATAAGAGTGAGGTGATGTTAGTGTCAAAGGAGCAGAAAGTTCCTCTTGGTCCTGACCTGCCTTCCATGTTGTCTCTTGGCTCTCTGTTTCCTTTCCTTGCTCTCCCAACAGGTGCACTGACATGCAGGCTGGGGCAGATGTAAAGGTGTGTGTGGGAAGGATATGCTGCTCCCAGAAGAAAGGTCATATAGTATCTATTGTTGTTTTCTTTGTGAACGGTGACAGATATCCTTGAGCCCTTGTGGAAGGAAATCTGCATGTGGTGATTGAAGTTAAAAAAGAAGCACAATGATGGTCCTGCTTTAGATGTGTTTCCTTGAAATTGCTAAATGTGCCTGGCCATGTGCTGCAGAGGATCCATCAGATACCCAAGGTATGCTGGGTTATTCCTAAATGTGATGGTGTTCTGGCCTCACTACTACTTTTCCTCTTCTCACATTTTTTGGCAAGTCTGTTCTCAAAATTGTATGAGCCATATTCAATTTCTGAAATAATTTATCTGATATTTATTTTTCTAAAGTAATTTATCTTATCTGACCCTGGTGACGGGTCTGGAGGCTGAGCAGTTTCTTTTCCAGGAGAGGAAGATTGGGCGGTGCTCCTTATCAATCAGAGCCACTGTTTTGACCTGCAGTCTGCTTCCTTGGGTCAGGCATTTCCTGTTGGGATGCCCTGTGGGATGAGCAATCCCAGTGATTGTTTTGGGGTTAGCCAGGCAGGTGGGAATGGTGACTCTGGTACCTACTACAGAGAGTGCTGGCAATTAAATGCCAGCAGCATTGAGCTGTGCCATATCTTCATAAACTCAGGAACTGTCCTCTAAGGGCATGCAGGTTGACAGGCTTTTAAGTGTGTCACATCATGTTGGCCTGGCAGCAAGTCAGTTTGATGGAATGGAGCAAAACTGCACCCTCAGAGTCAATGTACTCTTGGCTGCACTGAATCCTGCAGGGTACCTACAGCTCCTCGCCAGGCCCTAATGGCAGGATAACAATGGACTTAGCTAAATTAGGTGATGTCTTGACTGCAGAGCACTGTAGTGAGATAAAAAGAGAATTTCAAATCTGACCGGTGTCTTGGCTATGATTTTTCATTATAATTGCTGAAAACTCCCTTCTGTGGGCTGCATCATGTGGCCATTGCTTGTTAAGGGAGTCTCTGTGTCTTCTTCTGCTTGGTCTTGACTGTTTCATGACTCATCTTTTAACAGATTCACCTTCCCCATGTGACAAGTAACATTCAGAATAGGAGAGAGGCTCATTAATGGATGTGAATATGTGGCAGGCATGGCACTGAGATGTCAGGCACAAATCCAGCCATAGCCTGGTGGCTGCAAAGAAAGAAAAGCTGAGTGACAGGACAACCTCTCCCAGTCATTTCCATGGTGGAAATCTCCCATTAGAAGTATTCAAAGTGCACTGGGAGGCAAATAGATGAGACAAAGCTGATTTTTCTATCAAACAGGCAATGCAGGGCTACTAAACTGATTGTATAATTTATTTTAATATGTAGTTCAATGAAATCTCCAGGGATAGCCTTTTTTCAGCATTGAGGCCTGGCTTGCCATTTGCTAACTGTCAGAATCTTCAGTGATTCTTATTCAGCAATGGAAGAGGCCAAATGGGCCAAAAGGGAGGTGAAAAGCTCTTCCACTGGGTAAGGGAATTACCTTCATCATTCAAAGTGTCATCTTCCAAAGTTTCTGCTTGAAAATCCCTCCTCTTCCCAGAAAATTCTGAGCAACTCCATTTGTAGAAGGAAGGCTACTCAGAGTAGGTTTTCTATGAGGCCTTCTCCATGTCTCAGGCATGGCTTGTAGTGATAAAAGGTAAACATGTGGTCCAGAAACCCTGCAACACAGGCTGCAGCAGATATCCATGCTCCTGGAAGCTCTTCCCACACCTTTCCCCTGCCTCTTCCAGGGAGACAGATGGAGAAATAATTTTGTCTGGTGAAAAGCCATCCAGGCGGGCTACAAAGCCTCCTATCACTTGTGTTTTCCTTCCTGTCCCCAGGCCCTTTAGTCTGGATTTGTCCACGCAGAGCCCTGACAGCAGCATTGGCACAGCTCTGGGCAGCTCTGCTGGGTGTCCCAGCAAACACAGCTGCTCCTGCATCAATGCCATGGCCCAGAGGATCTCTTCACCCAGGGACCTGAGCTGATTCCAATCCTGGAGCCCTAAGGAACCAATTGAAAGCTTTCAGGCTTAGGTAAAAGGACTGGAAAAGGCTCTGAAAATGTGGAATGGTAGGAATTAAGTGTGAGCATCTTGAAGAGATCCTGTTTAAGTGCTGGCTCAACAGACCTCCCTGACAGGAACCACCCTCACCCCCCTTAGGGATGTTTTCTAGACAAAACCACAGAGACAAAACCCACTCAAATACTCCAAAACTGGTTGCTAGTACCAGTTAGTCTCCCACGCCATAGATGTGCTCATGCATCCCTGCTCACACAACTTTGCTGTGATCCAAACAGGCTTAGGTGCACATATTGAAGTTTTCAAGATGGTGTTGGCTGCAGGGTCACCAGCACCACCACAATCAGTGGCTGGGAGGGGTCTGCAGTGGTGGAAGCAGCTCTGAGTTTCTCTAGCTCATACAGATCCTTCAAGTGGCCTTAAGAAACTTGATTTCTGACAGAGGATGTTCATGCCCAGAGCCAAAATGTGAGGCATTTTAAAGGACTTACTCAAACCCACCATGACTCATGCAAAAATAAAGCATTTATGGATATGAAAAGACCATTTATCCCCTCTACACACAAACCCATTTTTTTTATCCTTTCCATATTGTGAGATATTTGGGAAAGGGGACTTGTTGTTGCTCTCAGTTCAGTGCTTTCTGACTGTGTGGTATCTAATTTTCTTCTGAAAGGAAATAATGGAAAAGCATCTTTGTCCTTTTTTTTTTTCCCTCTCTGCAACAGTTCAGGCTATAAGATGATTAAAATTATCAGGATTTTCTCTTCATGTTTTCTAATGTAAATATATAAAATGTCATGACTGGGAGGGCTAAAAAATTGTCTATGAAACACTGGTAGCTGACAGATTAAGGCTTCATATCCTAGATAATGGTCTCTTAATCTATTCATCAACTCAGTGTAAAAGAATTTCAAAATATTAATAAAATATGAAGCATTCCTTAGAACTCCCACAACCTCCAGCACCTGCAGAGATGAGATCCAAACCTCAGTCTGCTCTCTAGGGAAGGCAGTGCATGTCCTTGCTCATCAGACAGCGTTGGCAGAGGGGGCGAGTTGGGGACAGCGTGCCCTTCTCTGAATGCAGATGCCACAGGACAGTGCTCCTGTCAAGCACTCTCTGAAGGACTCTATTCAAGATTTATTTTTCCCCCCCTAAATAGCTTTTTTAAATCACTGCTGTTTATTTGTACAGCTTTCCCAGAGTCCCCTTTCCCCAGCTTGTTTATAATTGGAAGGCCTTTGCTTATTGCTCATCCTAATCGCTTGCATCTTTACTCAGCCACACCGAACCTACTCCCCTCTCCCATCTCCACTTCCTACTACTGATTTTGCTTTCTTTCTGGATCTCTTTAGGTGTTTAGCTTTCCTTTCTGTTCACAGTTACCAGGACATGCTTCCAGGATTAACTCTTACCTTGCAGAAGGATCTCTTTTCCTAAGACAGCCAAAGCTGTCTCTAGCTTACCATCAGTCTTTACCTCTGAAGCAGAGGCAGATGACCTCAGTTTGCTCCTGATTAAGGGCAACGTTCACTGGTTTTGGCCTGTGAGGTGACCACGGGAGCATTGGTCCCTGGCAATCAAGCCTCCATGCCTGGCCTGCCTATGACCTATGGGCATCATAACCTGTGGCACTGCTTTTCACCATGAACCCTTCCTTCTCACTTCCACCCTCTGCCTCCAGCTATGGCAGTTTGCCGGAATAGTTTTTTGAACCCATTTGTATTTTTTTCCTAGAAGCCCTTTTGAACCACTGATACATGTTTCCATTTTTCCTTCACACTGATGTAAAGGCTGGCAGTGTCACATTCTTGGCATGTGTAAAAACCAACTCCTGAATTTCTCTCAGAAATTCTATATAGCATCCATCCTTACATTACTTGCTTGCCCACAATATTTTCCTAATCTCTATGCTTCCTTGGCTTACTTGAAGTATGTTTCTGATTCCAGTCTTAACAATGAGCTACTGCTTCCACATTTGTTTAGTTTCACGTAAGAGAGGCAAACACAAGCTTTCCAGCTCCTTACATTTACAATTCCTCAGTAATTTTCCCACCTTTTCTACTTATGTCACCTGCACATTATAGGTATTTTAATGAAGACACTAATGTAACTCAGCATTTATTTTATATATTCAGGTAATATGCAGTAAAGCATGTTGCTAGTCTGCATTGTCCAGTACAACATATTTTCATTCTCTACCAATTGCTAATTGGGTAGCACTTGCCCTAGCACTACTATTTTCATTCCTTACAAGTATCTAAGTTGCTAACCAAGTTGTTTTTCTGTAGTAGCAGGTAATTTATTTTTCTCCATGGAGATAAACATGTGTCTCTCTTATTCATGCTGTTTCATCATTTAAAAATACTGATTATCTCAGAAATCCTGAGGGTTTTGGCTGATTCCTCATCCTCCCCAAGTTCCTTATGAAATCCTCTAAACATAAAAACTGATTGTAGACTTATATAAGGAAGAACATTTACACATCTCTGGTGAGAGTCACTTACTAAGATTATCTTGCAGAATGAAATCATGTAGTATGTATTTATATTTTGTCTTTCCTCAGAAAGTGCTCCTGAACCTTATAATAGCCATAATAAGTAGAAGGGCCTCATATATCACTGAAACATATAACCCCAGACATAAAAACATGGCACTTCTGAACATCTGATCCTCATAGGCTTCCTCGTTAATGAGCAGAGAGGTGGAATGAACACAAAATTACCTTGCTGTCAGTATCTCACTAGTTTCCAGAGAAGGTGATCTGAGCTCCAGATGTACCCAAGGATCTTTTATCATTCCTGCAGGCTAAAAAACAAGGAATTGTAACATCATGATGGCATCTTGTCTATCTGGACAGCACAGACAGCCTGAGTTCTACAACTCACGATATTTGTGCAACGAAGGGAAAATTGTCTATAAAAAGAAGAGAAGGAGAAAAAGTGTTTCCACAAATCCTGCCATGTGTATCACTGGGTCAGTTAATTCCTGTCTGCACTCTGAGATAGAGCTGTATCTCAGCCTTACAGAAGGAAAAAAATACAGTCTGTTTTGCAGATCTGGTTGTTTTCTCTTCAGTCAGCTTCTGCACCCCTTTTGCCAGCAGAACCTTCTGACTCATGCTGCCTGCTAACTTTGGCTCAAGCCTGGCTTGGCACTCTCTAAAACCAGGAAGTGTCTCCAGTGACTTCTGGGGACATTGGTTCCATCCTGGATTCCTCACCCTCACCACAGAAACATGCTACAGAGCATCATGACTCTATTTAATTTTTTTTCCCTAGAATTAAGTTTTTGTTGTTTGGGTTGTTGTTTTTGTGGGGTGTTTTTGTTTGTTTGTTTGTTTGTTTGTTTGTTTGTTTGTTTTTTCCCCCATGACTGAAGGAACCCCAGCTCAAAGTGGCTTGTAGGACAGTGTCAAAAGGAACATGCTGAATTTTTTTCTTTCTCTTCTTTGGAGTAAAATATTCTCAGGGGCTCTTGGATGGCCTTCCTTTTCACTCCCAACCCTGAATGAGGCTGTTGGGCAGCGTCAGCTCTGCTCTGTTGTGTTCTGCTTTGCAGTCCCATGAGTACCCAATGGGGTGACTGATACTGCAGCCTCTCCTTATGTGCACAGACCCTTTGAAGTCACTTCAAAGCGGTTGTTTGCAAAGGGGCTGCAGGTACCAGGCGGTTAAATATGGCCAATACCGTCTCGACTGTTTAACGATTCAAACATTATTTCTTATGAGCAAACAGAGGCATTTTTTTATATTGTTGACACTGATCCTCTAGCTTAGCAAAAGGCACTCGTGCAACATTTTCTGCCTCAATTTATCATCTGCCCTAGGCATTCGTTGCACTTTGCTCATCATTAGGGAAGAAATAAAAGCCATTCACTAATCCCCAAACCACTTTGTTCCTCTATGGCCCTTCAAAGAGCAGGGCCCCTAAATGGTGATTAAGGACTCTGGAGACCTTTCTCAAGAGAGATTCCTTTGCGTCCCCATATCAGGTAGAAGGGATCGAATTCTCAGGCTGGGCAGTTTTTTTAATTAATACCATGGGACTGAAAATAAAATAAAATAAGATAATTATATGGGGCTTTTAACCTTTTTATAGGCTTTTTTATGTTACCTTTAAATAAAACCAACTCTCTCTGCTCAGTTCATGGATTGAGGGTGATGCAGTTAATTTGCAGGCTGAGGCAGAGATGGCAAGGGTAGGCAGTTAGGCTAAAGTCTACCTGGCCTCCCGCTGAAGAAGCAAGAAGCCTTGTACCCTCTTGCCCTTGGCCCTGAGATGTTGTCTGCCCAAAGGCAGAGGAACTTCAACTCCTCCAGCAACACGGGGATAGGAGAGGCCAGGATTTGTTCTGAGCCCCAGCCCCGCAGCATCTGCCAGACACAGGGCTTTGGGGCGAGCACGCTGCATCTCCGGAGACAGCTGCTCACGTGTGGAGCATCCTCTCCTCAGCCCTGGGTGTTTGCTGATGGACATGAACCCTCAGCACCAGCAGCTGTGGCAAACACTTGATTTTCTGCCCCCTTGGTGCAAGCTGCATTTTCTCACGTATGTGTAAATTGTGGGGGGAAAAAACCTGACATCTGTGGTCATTTGCATGGGTGTGAGTTGGGGGCTGGGTGGGAGTTCAGCAGAGAATACCCAGCCCAAAAGCGGGAAAATTTAGAGGCCTCCTTTCTATTTTATGACATGTCTGGTTTTTTATCTGTATGTTTTTTCTTCTTGTCAGCAGCCCTTTTCTGTAAGCTTGTGCCTGGTGAATACTGATTTGAGACATGAACTCTAGTTAGAAGTTTTCTCTCATTCCCTCCCAGGCTGGATGGTCACATTTCTTTATTTTCCTTTGAGCACAGCAAAGCTGTTTTAGTCCTGATGTTGTTAGAGGCTTGGGGACACAGGTGCATGTGTGGGAGAGTGGAGGCACAGCCACAAGTTGGAACACTCTTTATGTCGCTGTTAGGGAACTTCCCCCTTTTACCTCCATCCCCAACCAGAGAAAATGCAGGATTTCAGAAGAACCCCTGCATGACAATAATGAAATATGTTCCATCTCTTACAGCTGGCTTCAAAAGCTCAGCGCGATAGAAAATTGTGATGAGTCAGTAATACCCGTGAAATGGAAATAATTGACATGGTTCTTCTTATGGTAGTGTTTCTAGGGCTTCTTTGTTGTGAGTCTCCCTTTTAGGAGAACAGTGGGAAAGTCTTTTTTGCAAAAAAATAAAAAAATAATAATAATAAAAAAAAATTGCAAAAAAACCCTCCTGGTATCAGTGACACTCTTGTTTAAAAAAACTCATGAAGTCACCTCGCAGGTAAAGGCTTGTAATGGTATTAGAGCTGTAAAGGGGCTGTAGAGCTGCCACCACTTCCATTGGGATGGTGCAGGAGCCCTCAAGAAATGACTCCCAGCATGTTCTAGAAATTGGTGCTGTTGGTGCCTGTGAGAAGAGGAAGAGGGCAGTTCTGCAGCAGCAAGTGAATTTTAAAGCTTCACTGTTATCTGTAGTGAGTATCAAGGTGCTCTGCCAAACCTTCCCCAAGGAAGACTGCTTTATGCATTTTGTACAAACCGCTGGCTGACCTGCTAAGCTGTATTCTCCTCTCAAGTAAGGCCCTGTTGTAGTGTAAATCTGGAGTAAGCAGGTGTGAGCCAGTGGAGGCTCAGCAGCCCCAACTGAGCGGAATTTGTCCCTTTGGTTTTTCTCACCGCTGGCGGATTCATCTGTCATTGGGAAGAAGCAGAAACTTATAATTAACAGAGAAACAGGAAGGGAAGAGCAGAGTTCAAAGCTGTCTGCCAAAAGAAAGCGATCCCAACCGAGTCTCCCATGATTGTGTCTGGGATGACAATCGCAGCCCAGCACTTCCAAGGACAGCTTATTGTTGTGCCGTGCTCCTCGTCCTCAGCCGCCACTATTGTCCGCCTGCCTTGCCTCGCTTGTTGAGCTGTAAGTTGCCAACCCAAAATTAGGACTCTTCAGGGGCTAAAGGTCAACTGGCAGCTTTGTGATCTTTCTGAGGATGTGAGCTATAATGAGATCACAGAAACGTTTTCAAATGATGAGCAATGCAGTGGCCGAAGGGGTTAGCAGAGTGATAAGGAATGGAGCAAAACTGGGGGGCTGATCCATTCCTCTGGGTAAATTTCCATACGAGCGCCGGTCTCATTTCGTCCGTATAAAACAAACCCGGTTTAACCTATTTAAAATGGGGTTAAAAGGGGTCATAAATCTCTACAGGAGCTGAGGATCCGCAGAAAACTCGATCTGATCTCTTTTACATCTGTTTCAGGTTCTCAGCCTTATCTGCCTCAGCTGCCTTTGCTCTTTGTGGCCGCACACAAATACCATTAAACAAAAGTCCTTTTGCCGGGGCTGAGTGGCAGGTATAGGGTGACCGTGNAGCTCCCGGCGGCAGCGGGGAGCCAAGAAACTCCTGGAAAAAGGGGAGAGGCCGGGATGGGAAAGGCGGGATGGCAGCCCCGCAGATGGAGCGGCCAGGCTCCAGAGGGGATTTTGCTGGCTTTAGGCGATACTTTTGAAGATTTGCAGGTTTATAGCGTTTCACTGCCACTGTGGGGAAGAATCTTAAGACCACCGTCCCCCTCAGATACCAACCGCCCCCTAATCCTTTTGATTGGCCATGCACTCCCCTGGCATCCCACGAACCTGCGGCATTAGAGCCTCCGAGCCGAGGGCCGGGGCGAGGGGAGCCTGGAAAACTGAAACATTTTAAGCTCTATTAGAAAGGGCAAAAAGTCAGCAGGCTTTGAAATGAACGCGCTCAGCAGGAGCGGTGGAAGCATTTCCAGGAGACAGCGGGAAGGCATTTGTTTTCTTGGCTGGCACCAAAGCGCCGGCTCGCCCTGCCGCGCACAATGCGCGCTCCTCTGTGGGGCCATCGCACCTCGGCGTGGGCAGCCGCCCCTCTGCCCCCCGCCCTCCTCACCAGCCAGCCGCCCTTCCATCGCCCGCGAGAGGAACCCTCTGTGCTGACTTTGCTCTGCTGGGCAAGGAGGAGCCTCCTCGCCCCCCACTTTAATCGCCTGTGTTTGCACGTCTCCCCGAGGGCTGGATGAGCTGAGGTCAAAAAATGATCATAACGGCTTCTATCCACAGATCACATTAAAAAAAACAAAAAACAAAAACCAAAAAACAAAACAAAAGCCACATTTAATTGTTATTTTTATTAGGCAACCAACTTTTCAGTACAGTATTTTTATTTTCCAGTGTCTCCTGCTTAGCATAATTCCTTCTCTGCCCAGCTCTACTCACAAACCCTGGCTAGTCCATTTCTAATTTCTCAGCCTCCAGGCTAATTCTCACAAATAAAACTCAAGCCAAAGGGTGAGACAATGCCTGACATAGGAGCTGGGGCTGCACAGACTCCACAGATCGAGAGGGCAGCTTGCCTCCAGCTACAGGGCAGGATCTGACCTACATTTTACTGCACTTGAAGTCTCAGAGACTTACTGTGAGGCTGATCTGTGCAGCTTGGCTGAAAACCAGAGCAACTGGCAGCAAGCAGGGAGAAGAGAGGCTTTGGCCAAGCCCATGAAGTTGTCCGGAACTGGGAAAGATGTACAGGTATGCTATGAGTTGTAATGAGGACCCTGCTATATGAAAACCAGACACATTTTTCTCCTGCTTTTCCCAGGCATTTACAGACTGGACTGGAGGCCTACCCTCTCCACTGGTAAAATTTNCGCCCACGCCCCCCGCACCCCGCCTGATTGACATTGTAAATCTATACAGAGGGGTTGTTTGAGGGGAGCCCGTCAGATTGACAGTGTAAATGTGTAACACACACACACAGCCTGGGAGAGAGGAGCCTGCCGGCGGGTGGGAGAGCGCCGGCGGAGTGCCGGTCACACGGAGATTGAATTACAGCTGCATTAGATCAGAGCTGTGGGAAACGGCACCTCCTAAACACACACACGGTCGGCGGCGGGAGGGCGGCCGGGGAGGGCGGGCAGCTGCGGGCCGGGCCCGGGGCAGCGCCCGCGGGNCCCTCCTCACCAGCCAGCCGCCCTTCCATCGCCCGCGAGAGGAACCCTCTGTGCTGACTTTGCTCTGCTGGGCAAGGAGGAGCCTCCTCGCCCCCCACTTTAATCGCCTGTGTTTGCACGTCTCCCCGAGGGCTGGATGAGCTGAGGTCAAAAAATGATCATAACGGCTTCTATCCACAGATCACATTAAAAAAAACAAAAACAAAAACCAAAAAACAAAACAAAAGCCACATTTAATTGTTATTTTTATTAGGCAACCAACTTTTCAGTACAGTATTTTTATTTTCCAGTGTCTCCTGCTTAGCATAATTCCTTCTCTGCCCAGCTCTACTCACAAACCCTGGCTAGTCCATTTCTAATTTCTCAGCCTCCAGGCTAATTCTCACAAATAAAACTCAAGCCAAAGGGTGAGACAATGCCTGACATAGGAGCTGGGGCTGCACAGACTCCACAGATCGAGAGGGCAGCTTGCCTCCAGCTACAGGGCAGGATCTGACCTACATTTTACTGCACTTGAAGTCTCAGAGACTTACTGTGAGGCTGATCTGTGCAGCTTGGCTGAAAACCAGAGCAACTGGCAGCAAGCAGGGAGAAGAGAGGCTTTGGCCAAGCCCATGAAGTTGTCCGGAACTGGGAAAGATGTACAGGTATGCTATGAGTTGTAATGAGGACCCTGCTATATGAAAACCAGACACATTTTTCTCCTGCTTTTCCCAGGCATTTACAGACTGGACTGGAGGCCTACCCTCTCCACTGGTAAAATTTCCTCAGTAAAGGCAGACCCCTGGCACTGTCACATTTTGTCACAGTGAGCTGCAGACTGAAACAAGCAGTGAATGGCTTGTGCTGAGCATGAGGGGTACACAAAGGCCACTACACATCCTCTGGGAAACTTCCCTGGCTTCAGGTCATTTCACCAGAGGGAAACTTCCCTGGCTTCAGATCATTTCACATTTACAGACATCATAGCTAATAGCAAAATCAGTCCTTAATTTCCATCTCTCTGACTGACCCAGGTCCTCAAAGAACCTTCTACGCAAACCATTCAAACTGATCCAGGTTGGCTGACCTGGATAAGTAATAAGTAATAAGCTGAGTAAGTAATTCAGCTATGGTGGCAGAATTGCTGAGGTGTGTGGGATGGAGGGATGAAGAAGACTTTGAATGGCAACTGCTCCAGCTGTATCAGCTGCGGCCACACCAGCCTTGGGAACCTGGTTCACAGCAGGGTGTCCTTTGGCATCAGGACTCCAGGCTGGCTGTCTGGGCTTGGCCAGTCTTCCATTATTAATCAGGTTGTCTGGTTGCTCTCCAGCATGGTCTTAGTCCAGTCTCCAAAATGCAGAAGGGATAAGGCCACTCTCTTTTGAAGGGAAAGAAAGTTCATCTGTGTGTATATAAGCTGTGTTGTGGCACTTGGCCTCATGAGCCCTGGTCTGCTTATTTAAAAGTATAGACATAGTTCAGGTAGAGTAAGCCCGGAGCTTTACAGGAGGGGTTTGCTACTCCCAGTTCACAGACAACCTGCCACCCGACAGGCTCTGACATTGCTCTAGTTCACAGGAAATTAAATCTCAGGACAGAGCCTGGCTGACTCTGTGAGGAAAATGTCCTCTCCAATGCATCTTTTTCTCAGTCCCCTTGCTCACAGGCCAGCCAAGGTCAGGGAAAGACACATGAAGATGGACAGATCTTGATGTCTCCTTCTGTAAGAGATGTCTGTGTTACTCACTGTAAGGGGATCTTTGAGCTCTGACTGCTTGCAAGCCTCATCCCTAGAGGGTTTCTTACTACCTAGCCAGAGTTTCTGACAGTGCTGTCTGCTACAATATTTATAGAGCAAATATACAATATACACAGTCAATGACATCATGGCGGTTTATAAGTTTCTTCACTTTTGTAAAGAGTGCAAGGATTGTTCCAGAAGTTGTTGGAAGACAGCAGACCCCAGATTAATGTAATTTTGATATTCCTACTCTATTACACTTATGAGACTTGGAAAGATGTGTGGGGCAGCGTCCCCCACTTCTCTATCTTTAATCTGCAATAGCTGCCATGGGCACAGCTGTGCTCTCACTGACCAAATCACTGCTTGATCTTGTCAACTTTCCAGGCCTAACCTTGCTGGAGGAGATCACCCCAAATTTCTGGTGAAGCTGACACAACATGTGGGAGAGCACTGGGGAGTAGGTGCCCCACTCTTTGGCCACAGCCAGGCCTTGCCCAGCTAATTCTATCTGTGTGAAGATCTTTCTTCTCGCACATAGACAGTTTCTAGTTGCAGTCTCCCAGCTCAGCCTTGGACCCCCTGTAGTGAAGACATTACTCCTTTAAGGTGACCCTATAGGACTAGAAAATCTTGTTCAGTAACTCAAAAGCCTTGACTGGAAGGAGAGGAGGTGCTTCTCCAGCTTGTTGACTGGTTTGGGGTTTGTCTCCCCTCACTTGCTGAACAACTCACTGATTATGGTCCCTGCTACTGTCACCCAGGTGCAACCCTGTGCTGCAGATCAGTGCACCCCTGTGAAGAGGCTGCAAGGCAGAGAGGGATCGCTTCCACCTCCTTGCAGATGCTGCTAAGCAGTTTGTTGTCCTGAAAAAGAGAGAAATTATTTCTTTAGAAGAATTTGCTAGTTGGCAGCAGATTATTGCAGAAGACATTTTGTCGTACCAAATATACACAACAACAAAGACTATGAAAAAACAGAGGCTTTTACTCTGTGCAAGTTTTATAGTCTGAAAATTCTTCATGGCTTTATGAGCCTTTTTCATGGCTTTTATGAGAGGTAACCATTAAACAAGGTGGGAAATCAGAGCTACAGATGCATTTGAACCTCAGCAATCCTGACAGGTGTTGGCCTTTGGGTGAGAAGGTGCTGATGCAGCATGGCAGGGCAGCAGGCAACACAGGGTCCATCTGCAGTTCTGCAGAGGATGATCAAGGCTTACAGCACATATAGCTCACCTTTGAAATTCTAGTGCCATCAGGACTGAATCAGTGTAAATCCAGAAACTCTGGCCATGAGAAGCTTTCTGTGGAGCCTTTGTGCAACAACAATACCTCAAAGCAGGACTCTTTCCCAAATGGGATTTTGAAGTGAGAAGTGCTTCAGTTTATTTTGATAATTTAATTAATTTATTCTAAAACATAATTAAAAAAAAATGCTGTTAAAGAAACAGTTGTGAACTTTTCCTAGATTATGATGTTGCCAACATTTCTGTGAATTCAGTTTGGAGTCTGCTTAGCGTCAGGAGTCCTCCAACCCTTTTAACTTCAGAGAAGACCAACTCAACTGGAATATCAAGAAGCAGCATCATGTTGTCCTTCAGATAAGTTGAATTTATTGTGTCTGGATGAGATTTTGGCTCTTCATTTACCTGGAACAGGTAAATTTTCTCCTTGTTTACTGCCTTGCAATATAATTTCTCTTTTCATTCTCACGACATGTTAAGGCTTGACAATTGCATTTCGTGTTGGGGCTGCTCCAGTTTTCATGAGAGATGCAGCAGTTCAGCTAGGGAACAATCCACAACTGTGACTTCTCTGCAGGACTCTCCTATCTCACATAACCACTGATCCCTTTCTGAGCTGAAAGCAAACCTCCGTGTGAAACACATTGATACGCCACCTCAGCACACCCCTTTCTTTTCTTTTTTTTTTTCAACCTGAATTCCTGCTGGCTCCCAATGCAAATCATGTCAGTCCTACTTCACAATAGAGCAGGAAGGCTTTCCACTGGAAAAGCATTCAGTTTTGAAAGTGCTTGTGGTGCTGGGGAAGCTCACAGGTTGCAGCCAAGCAGGGCAAGATCACACTTCCAGGAAAGTATGACTAACCCGATTTCCACATTGACTTAGCACACAGAGTGCCCTGGTAAATATAGCACCTCAGAGGTCATAGGGATGGGGTGCTGGGGGTAGAGTTCACTTAATTTATGGCCAGGCAGTGCAAATCAGGGGATTCTGCCCTTTGATGTCAACTCTGTTATTGGCACCAGCTCGCTGGGTGGGTGAGATTAGTGAGTGTGCACTCTAAGGTTTCAGAGCAGGAGGTGGTTTCCTGGATGGGCAGAAATGGGATGGTGTGATGGGTCAGAGCTGGTGGGCTGCTGACAGAGGAAAGTGTGTGGTGGGGAGGAGGTTACCAATGAAACAGCTTATTAAGGATGGTGAGGCATTGGAACAGGTTGCCCAGAGAAGTTGTGGACATCTCTGGCGGTGTTCAAGGCCAGATTGGATGGAGATTTGAGAAATATGGTCTAGTGAAAAGATCCCTGTCCATGGCAGTGAGGATGAAACTAAATGGTTTTTAAGGTCTCTTCCAACTCAAATCATTCTGTGATTTCATGACTCTGATTCTATGACATCTGCAATTGCACACTCCATGAGCTGTTTAGCCCCCCTTGGTCTCCAGAGGCTATTTACAGAGTAGCTGTAGGTGTGAGACAGCTCTTCTGCTGCTGGCAACAGCATAATGGCCTGTGGTCCTCAACACCTATTTGCCTACAGGTTGTTCAGGGTGTTGTCTGATCAGAGAAGATAAATGTCCCTCTTCTCCTGTCTGCACATGCCACCCAAACATGGGGTCATGTTTTGGATGCAGAGCCAGGACCCTGAGGGACCTGAAAAAGAAGCTGGGTACTGTTGCCCTTAACCTACTTAAAGCTCCTCTGATCACTCTCGGACAGATGCTCTTTTCTCTTTCATTACCCCTTTCCTCCTAACAATCTGCCTGATACTTCTTTCAAAAACAGTTTCCTTGCATACTCCTTTTATACATTTTATTCCTTTTATACATTGCATAAAAGCTAGTAATGAAATGTTTTTTTTTTTAAAAAAAAAGTTCTCTTTAAAACATAACAGTGTATGCAGAATGCACAGATGGGCAATGCCTTGGCACTGCCTCTCCTTGGTGAACCTACCCAGTATCTCCGTAGCATCTCTGCTGATGGTGAATGAGGATACCTCTGTCATGTGCCAAAAGGTGCCTGGTGCACCACCAAGCATCCACGGGAACTTTCCTTCAGGGACTGCAGTGCATGACATGGCAAACACTGCATCACTGTCATGTTCACTTTCCTGTAGCTTTAATTAAAAGACGAAAGATTTACAGGAGCACTGAAAGCATTATAAGAAAACTTTCCATACTTCTGAATTTTGATTCCTTTCAAAGAAAGGCTATAGGAATTTGTATCTGAAAGTATTCATGTACACCTAAAAGAAACAAAATGCAGATTTGTTTGTTTACCATGTCCAAAATCCATTGGAAACTGGAGAATGTCGCACTGAAAAGACCAAAAAAGAAGAAATCTTGTGTAATGGGTGAAGCAACAGAAGTCCAATTTAGTGCAGGACTGACAGGAGGTCTTTCTGGCAATTTGTGGCTTTACCACAGCCTTCCTGTGTGCCAGGCCAGGAGCTGCAGGGCCAGGCACCGTAAGCACGTCTGGGCAGACACCTGGAGCAAAGCTCTGGGACTGCAGCCAGAGCACTGGGAGCAGCACTCAGCTCCTGGAGCAGCTCATGAGCTGCTCTCACAATCCAAGACAAGGAGTGTGAGACCATCACATGGCCTGGTCTGGGGCAGAGATCTACAGAAGGGCCACCATGGGAATGTCGTCTCATGATCAAGGGGACACAGGCATCAAGTCAGCCATGGCATCACTGCCTCTAGGCAGGCTGACTGGGGTTGGTGCAGCTGGGACAAAGCAGGATTTTGAATTATGACTTTCTGATCCCAAATCTGGGGCAGCAGATCAGCATGTGGCTTCCTCCCCTGCATTTGCATTTCCACCTCATGTGGTCACAGTGGAGATTACTGGACTTGGGAGACCAAGTGCCCTCATTCAAGCACACCTTAGGGGAAGGAAGGAAATGGGACTGAAATGCAGATGGTCATTTTTGCTCTAATCAAAGGGGCTTCACCTTCTGCTCTCATCACCCTCTGGCTGAATTTCCTCTCCATGGGAAGGATAAGTGAGGTGGGTGAGGGAGGGACATGGATTCAGAGGCAGTGGCCACTATTTATACCCATTGCACATTAAAGGTGAACGCTTTGGCCTGCCCATGTCCTCCTCACTGGCTGCCTCCGAAGGCTCAGATAACAAACAGCCCCGGCTGCCCTGCAGATCTGTCGCAGGGATTATCTGCTCGTTTGATGTGATATTTAGCTGGTCTCAATCAGAAATCTGACCACATCAGGTTTGCATTAGCTTGTGTGGAGGTAGTAGTTTCACATGCTGACATGGTAGCAATTAAGTGAGTCGCTACTGGTTCTTACCCCAGGGTACAACTTTGTTTTGTTCTTTGCAGATTAGTGAGGCTGCACGAGTTTCCACATAGTTTTCTTTCCTGTAGACCCTGGCTATTTCATGTTGAACCCTCTGGGACCATTTATTAGACCACACAAACAGTAATTATTTCCCAAAGAGGCCAACCTCAAGAGGTGTTCCAGACCTCTTGAATGGCCAGTTATAAAAAATATTATGAATCTTAGCAAGGGAAGGAATTTCACTAAAGCCAAAGAAACCAAAGAAACTACACAAATGCAGGGAATGAAATAATTTTGAATGGCAGGAACAGAAATAAATATCTCTTCCAAAATGCATCATTATGCCTTTCTTGACATTGAAGGTGAGAGTGAAGGAGAGCACCTCCTGAGTCCCCCTTCATTTCCTCCCTTGGCTTCTTGCCTTGGTCAACGCCACAAACCTCATCTCCTCTTCATGTTAAACCTTCTTGAGGGACCCAATTACAGCTGCTCACATCAGCCCACCGGGAGAACCCACGTTTATTTTATGACTGAAGCTGAAGGCCTGACATGCGGGAAGGGGTTGGATGTGCCCCACCCTTGGAAACAGCAGCTTACTATGAAATAAAGAAGTTCACATGAAAAAGAAGTGAGATGCCTAAAAGGTACAGCAAATCAAGATGAACACACAAATACACAAGCAACTGTCTGAGCTGAAACTCAGCCTCTTACCACTACAAGAGCAAATGCTTTCATAAGACAAGCTGCTTTCAGATGAACTTTTAGTATGTGACAGTTTTTCATCTTGGGGACACATGCCTCTGTGTGGCAACTGAAAAAACTCTTGTCTTGTGGATGCCATATGAAATTACTGCTGTTCATGACTTTCTGGAGTTCCCTCCTACAATATTCTGAGGCATTCATACAGAGGAAGTATCTTATTCCAAGCTCATTGTGTTTCTCTTAGCATTTTCATGAGTCAAGACTGAATTATTTTCATGTGAATTGAGGGACAAAATTCACATTTATTTACTTCAAAAATGTAAAATTCCACAGTCAAAGTTTCTTTAATCTTCTAAACCAAACCATAAAAATACGGGAAGAAGAAAAATTAATAAAATAGCAATTTGCTGCCTGGCCAAAGGCAATAGAAGATCACGTTACCCCAATATCATCTTGTTTAAATCCACTAATTTAATGTCATTAAGTCATTTCACAGCAGGCTGACATTTATTAATCTCAAACATATAGACAGCCACTTACTCTTAGTAAGTGACTTACACTTACACTTATACTTAGTGACCTAAGCTACCATTGCTATTGGATGACTTGGGCAGCTCCTCTCTGCTGAGTGTCCTGACAGCTCTCTGAAGAGCTGTCATTGCTCATGCACAGGACTGGCTCCAGCAAAGCTTCTAGATGGGAACTCACCAGAGTTGGATGCTTGGCATTGCCGCAAGCACAGCTAAGCAGAGGGAATAGACAGGTGCAGGAAAGTCAGTATGAGCATCCTCAGCTCTGATGCCTACATTTTGGAAGGCTACAACATACAAACACAGCTAACACATGGAGCAAGGAGGCTGGTGTTTCTAACAAGCTCAGCTCGCATCTTTGCAGCAATTGTCCCAGCAGCTGTTAAGTCCGTAGATCTTTTGAAAGGCAGACATTATAGTTGTGTGTGTTTGTATGATGGCAAATCCAGCTGTAAGCCACCAGCTGAGGATTTTCCTGAGAGAGCGCATGGCCTGCTGCAGAGACCTGACTCCTGTCACGTTTTTTAGCTTGGGAAGTCACGCCCCTGCCACTTGTGCCTCTCAATGCAGCTGGCAAGTGAGAAGCTGTTCAGTGCCATGCAGCTTTCCTTTACTGGTACACACTCTTGACAGGCAGTCTTTGGCATCACTTGGCAGAGGTGTCTGTGTCTAGGTTGGATTTCTACAGACCCAGTTCTGTCTCTATCAACATCTGGAGGGTGCCGAGCTCTGTGTCAGGAAGGTCTCAGCTCCAGCAGTTGCAAACTGTCTCTGGCTAGGAGTCAGTCCATGGGCTTCTTAGCTGAGAAAGTGTATTTTAGCTGGCCTGCATCAAACTCATCCTCTACCAGCAGCAATGTGGGGGTATGATCGAGGCCGTGGGGAAACCAGCCACAGTCCTTGGTAGATTTGTCCTGGTTCTTCACAGCAGGGGCTACCTGTTAGTACTTCTTGCACACTGCTACACCTAGGCTCTGTGCTGGGGAGCACTCCACCTCTTCTAGCCCCATGGAATCCTGAGGACTGTTTGTCTATCTCTGTAATTAATAGGACTATCTCTGACATTAGCAGGAAAACGGCTATTTTTATATTCTTGTAGCACTTCAACTAGGAGAGCACTGTTGTATTAAGGAACACAGTGTGTGTGCATGTGCCAAGAGATTTCATGGATAACATAAGTGCTATGAATTTAATGCCCTCCTCCGCAGTTTCACCAACAGAGTGAAAAGCAACATAGAGCATTTTCCATGTTAGTGGCCTCAAATCCAAACAGATTCCTTGTCTTCCTCTTGGTTGAAGTTTAGATGCTGTTTTTCTTTACCAAGACACAAGTGACAGAGACACCAATAAGCACAATTTCAATGGCTGTCTAAACTTATCCCATGACAGAGCAGGCGTGTTGTATTTTGTAGGGCTTACAGGGTATTAAGACAAAATCAACTGACAGTTCAAAGGAGGCTGGGAACAGAAATTCTTTTTTCATTTATTATACTATTCCTGATGGTAGCTACCACTTACATTTCTTGCTGTTTACTTTTCAAGAGGTCAACAACCAGTGTCTGCAGGAAGGATGTCCCTGGGAATTATAATATTCTGACTGTGTGGATCCTTCCAGCAGCTTGTCTTTTACTTGTCCAAGGTAGTTACTGTCTTTCCATATTTTCTTTTCTTCACTGCATCTTAAGTTATGTATATATGTTTCCCATTAGCCAAAGCCCCTCCTCCCTACTACTTATGAGAAAGTGTAACAATGATGATATCGACTTCCAGTTTTGAGCCACAAGATTGATATTCCTCCAAAGTAAATACTGGCCTTGGCGGTGCCACAGTCAATATTTACTTTGAGTAAAATAAATCTTGCTGACAACCAAAACCTGAAGTCAATACTGGCTTGCTGTAATCCAGCTGGTATAAAGTAATCAGTTTCCTTTATAATACCTGAATGCTTTATTCAAATATTTTCAAGTTAAAGGTGGACTCTACATTCCTGTGGTTGTGAATGCAGTACTGAAACCATCCCCCCATTTTCAGCCATCACAAACCTGAGAACTCTCCAAGAGAGAGCATGAAAGCTCTTCTATCTCAGAAACAATCTGTGAGTGACTGATTAACTATCTCATCTGTGTACTTACTCTGAGGCCCAGTACTTCAATGTCTAAGAGTCTTCCAAATCCTTAAGAGAGGCAAGGTTAAAAAAAAAAAAAAAGTACCTTTTACTAGAGCAGGCAATATAACTGAGAAAGTGGGTAAACTGCATACACAAACCTTAGATCTAAAGATATGGACTCTTCCAGAAAACTCTGCATTTTGTTTATTTATTTTATGTCTACAGCAGTATCATTGCTACTACTACCTCTAAGGACTGAAATATCTTCCTCCTAATCCACAGGGAAACCTTTTAATACTCAAAATAGGTGCATTTTAAATGGAGTTTCTTTGGGAACCAAGTTTCAGCAACCATCTCATTTATCTGCTTTGCTGTTTATGTATCTATTGATAGATACTCCAAGTTCAATAATGTTGAACCCTATTGGCTACCACCACCTCTGATGAATGGCAGATTCAAACTAATGGATATACTACAGGTTTTATGCAAACCTGGTGAAGAAAAGGGCCTTAGATTGGTTGTACCCTGTTGGCCATGCCAGAGGATTTGATCTGGGTAGTTAGTGTCCCCAAGCCCTCCGCCCATTGCAGCATCTGCTGCTTCCTCCCCTGCTTCCAGCCCGTGGGTGCAGGCAGCAGGACCATGGAGCAAACTGGCAGGTACAGATTCTGGGCCAGAATCAGGATGTAGAGCATTACTTCATAGAAAACAAGGTTTGATTAATTCTGCTGACCATGGGAAAGCACCATTTAAAAATTTTTTGTGTGTAACCAAGTATATTGTACCAGTACACACACCAAAAGAAAGTTGAAATGAGGTCGTTCATTTAATTTGTAGTTCCAGAAGGGGTGGGCATCTTCACAGAACATTTTGCAATTACTGTGACCAATGCACCCAGAAGCCTCTCTTTTAGCTGGAACTCTGTTCCACTGAAGTGACTATTGTAAGATACTGTGGCCATGAAGTCTGAGTGAAGCTCCCTCAGGCTCATACAGGCTTTGCATATCAGGACACAAATCATGAGCCACTTTCCATATTCAGTGAGAAAACAGGAAAAAGAACAGAGAACTTTTGAATGACTCACTGATGGGGTGGGGTTTTTTTGTTCTAGTTGGAGCTTTTTAATTTCCAAATATAAATAATGTGTTGCAAGAACTAAAAAATAATTAACTAGATTTAGTTCTGAAGAAGACTTGTAATTATTACAGTGCACAGAGTTGCTTTGCTAGATTAGTTTTCCTTTGGTTCAGGTTACTTGTGCAAAGATGTTGGTGGTCCTCACATATTCTTAAAAGATATCTGAACAGAGCACTCACCACTCCCTGCAATGCAATTCTGTCTGATCAGCAATCTCTCTGGGAGGTCAGTGTCTGGAGCAGTTTGTGAGTTATATTATAAAAGAAATAAATAATAAAAAATTGCAATGTTTACAGTCAGTGGAAGAGCACAGGTGCAAAAAGCAGCAGACTCTATCAGCTGTTAGTGCTATGGTAAAGCCTAGTGTTCTCCTCAACTGTAGCCATTCCAAAGGAGAGGGATGCTTTCCACCAGGAAGAGGGAGATATTACAGGACATTGCTCAGGACTATTTACAAATCTATAAACCTGGGGCCAAGTCAGGGATTATTTAATGGAAATAATGAAGTTAATGACACACATGTGAACGCCTTCCATATTTCTACATGGCAGCTTCACTGGCCTCACTGGCCACCAGTTTCCTGAGTAAAGCAGGCCATGATGCAGGGTGGATTCTGCAGGTCTTTCCCTCTCTAAGCTTCTCCACATTCACAGTGGGCAAGCCTGACTCTGCTTTCCAACCTGCAAGAGCACCTGAAGTGCCTGCTCATCTGCAGAGGGCTGAGTCACCACCTGCTTGCTCACCTCTCCTGAAATTCTAGTTCCTTACCTCATTGAAAGCTAGACTACAAATATTTTCCCAATTTACTTACCAAAGCAATTGGAGCTACTGCATGGATGGAAGTGTTTGTAAATGTCAAAAGCAGTTATGAGCAGAAAGCAGGATGGGCATGATGGTATAAGGACACCACCTCTGAAGCCTTGCGCAATAACTCTGTAAAACACTTCTTTTCATGGCAAGAAGAATAACCCTGCATTTCTCTGTGCCAGCCAATCAGTCTATACCTTCAATAATGCAAAATATTGTCCTGTACCCTGAGCTGAAGAGGCTGTCATGAGACAGGTAACCCAGAAAGGGGCTTCAGTTTCTAAAAAGACCAGGGCTGGAGGATAACATAAGTGACAACATCCCAGTATTAATGTGACTCTCACAGAGATGCCTTTTAAAGCTGAGCTGACTCACAGGGAAGCATTCCACTGTTTCCGAAACATAGGACTTGTTTTCCCCACTGAAAGGACAGGAAAACCCCAAACCAAACAGACTTGAGATATTTCAGTTCTCTGTAACCCAAGTGAAAGCAAAATAAAAGCGTAGAAATACTGGAATTTCCCAGAGGATGGAAATTTTTGCCTAGCTGCCATCCCACAATGTCAAGGCAGACTGACAGCTCTTTCTTTGGGCCTTTCCTTTAACTGTGCCAAAGTTGTACAGGAAAGCCCAGACCATACTTGCACTAAGCCTGACTATGGTCATTAGCAGCACACCTCTGCTTTCACAAGCTTGTGTCTGCCCAAAGAGAAGCAAACATAGATTTAGGCCGTGTCATGTTTCTGGGTGAGTGCTTGGCAGCTCCCTTCCATGTCAGAGGTTAGGGCCTGCCTCCTCCTGATCACGCCGTGCCTTTGCCGAGCCTGACGGCGACAGCACCGGCATCAGGCACTGCAGCCCAGGCTGAAATGAGAGGAGCCCCGGCCTCGATGCTCCCTGCAGGGGCTCCCTGCCCGCCAGGGCCCTCCCGGCCCGCTGCAGCTGCAGACCCGCCCTTGCTCACCCGCGCGCAGCCTCTCGCTATTTTCCTCAGCGTGGGAAACTGGAGAACATGGAGAGTGACTCTAGACTAGCAGGACGAGGACTGTTAATGCCAGAGGGGCATGGCCCCGGGTCTTACTGCCTGGGCGAGAAGGACAGGTTTCAGCCAAGGCTGCTGACGTGACAGCAGGGGTCAGAGGACCCTGGCAACTCCTGCAGCTCCAGCTTGATGCCTGTGTGGGCTACATGCTGCCTGCATGATGTTAGGGGGGTCTAGTGTGCTCAGCATTTGGAAAACATCAGGGTTATGGGCAGGAGGATTTAACTAGAGAACCAAAAGTTAAAAAAAAAAAAAAAAAAAAAAA